>CM046038.1:51698426-52168426 GCA_025215565.1 Flaveria ramosissima
ATATCACATTTACTTAGTTACATCACTGTAAATCAATGTAACCCAACGTAAAAATTAGGCGCATTACGACTATTTAGGCATTTGAGCACTGTATGGAAGCTTGAAGACTGTTTGGACGTTTTAGTTACATCACTGTAAACCAATGTAACCCAATGTAAAAATAGGTGCATTACAACTGTTTAGGCGTTTGAGCACTGTTTGGATGCTTGAAGACTGTTTGGGCGTTTTAGTTACATCACTGTAAACCAATGTAACCCAACGTAAAAATTAGGCGCATTACAACTATTTAGGCGTTTGAGCACCGTTTGAAAGCTTGAAAACTGTTTGCGCGTTTTAGTTACATCACTGTAAACCAATGTAATCCAATGTAAAAATTATGCGTATTACAACTATTTGGGAGTTTGAGCACTGTTTATTTGAATGCAAATCATAATACTTTTAGTTAATTACATCACATTTTTCTCATACATTTTTATAATATTGCACTAATTAACTTATAATATAGTATTACATAAAAATATATAAAAAATGCACCACTATAAGTATAAATCTACAATATTTAATTTAAGACATTAAATTACAACCTTCAATCTACAAAAATCAATCAAAATCATACCACTGTAAGTTTTGATATATGAATATATACTTCAAAACATCTAATTAAAACCTATTTACAAGAAATACTCCTCTATCACCCAAATCCAAACTCATAAGTATCTACAATCAATCCAACAAGTAACTTTAAAGTTTCAGCTTTAATTCACACAATGGCCCTACCTGGTGGAAATTTACGATCTTTGATCGATTCAAATCTTGAAATACTCAAAGTAGTTGTTAGTAGTGATCGGGAGGTTAACAAGTGTTGTTTTACGTTGGCGGTGGTAATGTTCTGGTGGTGGTAGGGAGGTTGACTTGTGGTGATGGTGGTGTGGTTCTTGCATATGTATTTTAAAAATCCAAAATAAAATAAAAAAAGAATTTGAAAGCTAATGATGTGAGATTTTGACCTATCAAATACAAGCACACAAGTACAGACAAGTACATGTGTGAAAAAGACTCATTTATCCTTGCTTTCATCTCTACCATTCAAATGAAATGTAGAATATTTTATATTAAATCAATTGTTAGAAATGAGTTAAAAGTTCTTATAATTTCTTAGCGTTCTCACATAAACCCATTCCTATCTATCTATATATATATATATATATATACATATATATATACATATATATATATATACATATATATAATACATATATATATACATATATATACATATAACATAGATATATATATATACATATATATACATATATACATATATAATATATATATACATATATATAGATTATACATATAGAGATATATACATATTATATACATATATATATATATATACACATATATATATATACATATTATATTATACATACATATATATATCTATAAACATATATATCTATATATACATTATATATATATACATATATATATATATATACATATAGATATATATACATATATATATACTATATATATACATATATATATACATCTATCTATAACATATATAGATTGTCTATATCCATATATATGTATATAATATATCTGTATACCTCTCTCTCTCTCTATATCTGTATCTCTCTATTCTGTTCTATACCCTCTGTCTGTATCTCTCTCTCTCTCTATCTCTCTTGTATCTGTCTCTCTCTCTCTTCTCTCTCTCTGTCTCTATGTCTCTCTCTGTCTCTGTCTCTCTCCCTCTCTCTGTCTCTCTTTCTATCTCTCTCTCTGTCTATCTCCCTCTCTCTCTCCCTCTCTCTGTCCTCTCCCTCTAATCTATGTTATATCTAGCTCTGGTGTGTCTCTCTATCTCTCTCTCTCTCTCTCTCTCTCTCTCTCTAGATCTCTATCTCTCTTCATATATCTCTCTCTCTCTCTCTATGTATATATATATATATATATGTATATATATATATATATATATGTATATATATATACATATATATATATACCTATATATATATATATATATGTATATATATATATATATATACACATATATAGGGGAGGGTTCAAATGAGAACTCACTTTTTTTGTGAGAACTCTAGGAACCAATCTCAACCACTAATTTTCAATGGCAAAATGGTAATTACCAAATACATAATAAAAAAAATTATAAAATGAAAAATAACATAAAAATTAAAAAAATAAAAACACAAAAATATTCCCCTAGTTTCCCTCTTTAATAAAACAAATTAAAAAATTTTTATAAAAAATAAAAAAAATTCTCGTTTTTTTACGAAATTCTATTTACACATGTGTAATACCGGATTTACACATGTGTAAACAATGGATGGATGATTTTTTTAAAAAAAATATATCAATATGGTAGGCGTTGGAAAGATAAAAAAATACTAAATTTTATGGTGAAATTTTTTGGAAAAATGATGTCGTGAAAAAAAGTTATGAACGTTTTAAAAAAAAGGGGGAAATGACATGTGATTTGCATGTGATCAAGAGTTAGTGGCTCATATTGGTTCTTAAAGTTCTCACAAAAAAAGTGAGTTCTCATTTGAACCTACCCTATATATATATATATATATATATATATATATATATATATATATATATATATATATATATATATATATATATATATATATATATATATATAGGGTAGGGTTATCTTGAGAACCACCCTTTTTAGTGAGAACTCTAGGAACCAACATCAACCACACATTTAAGTCACATGCAAGTCACATGCCACTTCCATCTTTTTTTTAAAACGTTCATAACTTTTTTTCATGACATTATTTTTTCATAAAAATTTCACCATTAATTTTATTAGTTTTTTATCTTTCCAACGCCTACCATATTGATATATTTTTTTAAAAAAGTTTGTCCACCCGTTATTTACACATGTGCAAATTAGTCATTACATATGTGTAAATTCTGTTTTACACATGTGTAATTCCAAAAATTACATATGTGTAAAATGACGTTCGTAAAAAAAACGAGATTTTTTTTTATTTTTTATAATTTTTTTTTATTTTTTTTAATGGTAGAGGGAAACAAGAGAAACACTTCTGTGTTTTTACTTTTTTTATTTTTTTATTATTTTTTATTTTATGATTTTTTTGATTATGTTGTTGTTAATTACAATTTTGCCATTGAAAACTAGTGGTTCACATTGGTTCCTAGAGTTCTCACAAAAAAAGGAAGTTCTCATTTGATCCTTCCCCTATATATATATATATATATATATATATATATATATATATATATATATATATATATATATATATATATATATATATATATATACGGGAGGGATTAAATGAAAACCACCATTATAATTAAAAACCATAAAAACCACATCCAACCAATCAAAAAATTTTCTTTTAAAATTTTTATTTTTCATTTAAAAGGTTAATATTGTAATTTTGACACACTTTTAATGGGTATTTTCACCTTGTTCTGAATTCGATATATTTTATAATTATATAGTATAATTATAATATAATATCACGTTCTTCATAAAAATCACTGGATTATATATATATATATATATATATATATATATATATATATATATATATATATAAATCTAAAATTAAAATCTATAATGGGTATTTTCACATCTTGTTCTGAATTCGATATATTTAATATTTATATAGTATAATTATAATATAATATCACGTTCTTGATAAAAATCACTGGATTCAACACATCCGACGAATCGTAAAACTACCATTTCAACGAGAAAAAGATTCGTTTCAAAACATTGAATTTTTTTCCTTATTTTTTATTCTAATTATATAAAAATACACACTGACGACTCGGGATATCAATAACGATTTCTTCCGACTCGAACGCAACCGGAGAAAGTCAACGATAATGGCATCCATTTCTACACTTCACCATCGAACAACACATTAGAACACCTTCTTCACACCAATGATGAAACGAACACTTGTGATCTTCATTTCACTGATTCTATTGATCGATTTCAATCAGTTTCTGTTGTTATCAGTTGGAGCAACGTCCGATCATCAACAGTGCAAGGCATGGCTTGTGCAGTCGATTCCGACCGACATGCCTCATCTCCATCGCGTCCCCGGCGTTCTCGCCACCGGTAAATCGTTTACTACGTGTTTTTTCGTTGAGATCTCTGTTTGTTTGATTAATGGATACGTGAAACGTATTCGAATGTGGAGACTTGAGTGAAGTTGTGGAATTAGTGTTTCTCGATTTCAGATTTGGCTTCTAGAATGTTCTGTTGGTTGATTATGGATTTGTGATTGTCGGTGTGTTTTAGATGTTGTTTCGTGTGAATTGGTGAGTGATTTGAGATTAAGAGCATGTTGTTTACTAATTTAGTGTCCAATTAGAGGGGAATGATGATGATGTTGATGATGTAATGAATAAATCTATATAACAGGTTGAATTATTGATTTGCACCATTGTAGTTAGCCCTAACACGCATTCTATTTTGCATATGAGAATTGATTAATTTGACCGAATTGAAAGTCAAAGGATTTTTTTAACAGTTGAGTTTGGTTTGTAGATGACAGTAATTGATTCATGATCACTACTGATGTAAGTGTTGTTAATGCATATGGTTACACAACAAAGATATGTAATGATGATGATGATGATGTTGATGATGAAATGAATCAGTCTATACAACAGATTGAATCATTGATTTGCGCCTTTTAGCGGCTAAACACTCGCATAATCACACAGTTGCACCATTGTACAAGTGGTCATCCTTTGTGATTCTTCTATATGGCCCTTTATTTGCGTTCTAGTTAGCCCTAAGCCCCTAACACACAATGTTGGTGTGGAGTTGTGGTTCTGTGATCTGTATAATCTTCAATTAGATTAAGTGATTTGATTTTGCATATGAAAATTGATTAATTTGACCAAAATGAAAGTCAAACGATTTTTTTAACAGTTGAGTTTGGTTTGTAGATGGCAGTAATTGATTCATGATCACTAGTGATGTAAGTGTTGTTAATGCATATGGTTATAAACAGGGGATGTGTTTAGATGGTTAGCTGGAAATTCTTCCCACAAACTGGATATAATGGCACAGTACTGGCAATTAATAGCACATCCTGACGACCCTCGTTCTGGAGATTATGGATACTCAAAAGAGAGTATGGATAATTTTGGTTCTGGTGAGGGTTTCAGTGTGTATAAATCCATTGAAGATGCTGCTGATCGTGATGTCAATATTAGGTATATTCTGTACTTGGTAGGAGTAATTTGCAACAGCAAGTATTTGCATGCTCAAAAAACTGTATTTTTTTCAGGCTTTTGCAGCATTCAGGAGTATATCCTGATTACACTGAAGAACCCTCTGAACTTGCCTCAGGGAGGGCCAATGTAAAGAATGTAACCTTATTGATTCGTGATTGGTTTGAATCAGGGATCCTTCATGCTAAAGTTTGGATTTCAGATTCCCGAGATGTTTATATTGGATCTGCTAACAATGACTGGAAATCTCTTACTCAGGTAATTTTAATACTTCTCAGAGTTCAATACTTACATTTTTTGAGTTGATGCTTTGAGACATACTTAATAGGATTCTATGAATTTTGATTTTGAATTATAGGTGAAGGAATTGGGAATCTATCTTGTTGATTGTCCAACGGTAGCAAGAAAAGTTGAGATATTTTATAATAACTTATGGAAACTTGGATCTTTAAATCATTCGGCTTACACAACAAAGATATGGGATCAACAATGGCAGATCAGTAGAACAGTGCCTTGTTGGTCGCATTTTATACCATCTAAAGGAAGGTGCAGGTATGTTAGCAAAAATGGTGAACACTAACTTTAATGGAGCTAAATAATATTTTTATTTATCATCTCACAGCTAACAATATTGCTGCAGATCTCCTCTTCCTCATTATGTAGAGGTTCCTCACACAACTGGCTATCCAATGCTCATCGATCCTAAAACTTTTTATATATCAATTCAGACCCCTGGATTCAACTATTCGAATTCACAGCCATCTTTAAGCTATTTGTCTTTTGCTCCTCCTGAGGTCAGTATTTTTTATAACGAGTTGATCCCATTTTGTATGTAAATATCTAATTTTTTTGATCTTTCTAAATTTTAATGGAAGTTAATACGCATTCCATGATTCTTGAACTACAGCTCTCTTTTGGGAAGTACCAAACAGATGAGCAGGCTTGGATTGATACAATTAAATCTGTAAAAGACGGGGAGACTGTGAGAATCAGTACCATGGATTGGCTTGGTCAATCTGAATATTCAAAACAAACAGTTTACTGGTCATCTTTATCCACCGCAATTTCAGAGGTAATTTTTGAAATTGTGTTTACAAACCCACATTTGTTCAGTTCTTTGATTCAATTAAAAGTTATGTTGACAACTGCAGGTGATTTTCTCGAAGCATGCGAAAGTGAAGATACTTGTAGCTTACTGGGCACATTTCATCGCCAACACAGATCAATATTTGAAGTCACTTCTCTACTCCAATAACTTATGCTCTTCTTCACCATACAACAACTGCTCTGGTAAAATTGAGATCAAATACTATATGGTCCCAGGCTTTAATTCGACTGGGCCAGCCATAAGTAATGGATCGAGTACAGGATATCAGTATCCTGGTTTTACTAGAGTCAACCATGGAAAATATGCAGTTAGTGACAAGCGAGCGCATATTGGGACCAGTAATTTGATGTGGGATTACTTTTATGCAACGGTGGGTGTCAGTTTCGGGACGTACAATCCAGCAATTGTGTTGCAGCTTCAGCAGATATTTGATGCTGACTGGGATTCTCCTTATGCTGTTCCAGTTCAGCCATTGCAGGATGGGCATGCTTTTTCAAGCTAAGGTGATGATGTATTCCCTCTGCTTAAGAATAAAACATGCATTGTGCATTAGGGATTTGATTTTTCTTTTTCTTTTATTTTGTTATTGTAGATGACTTAACTTCCTCAATCTTTAACTGAAATTTCACAGATTAGAAGTCCCAATCAAAATATATCACAGTTCAGCAATCCATGTCTGACACCCTTTGTAGTTGAATCTTGGCCCAGATAATTAGTGCATTAAAAGATAAATTCACTTTAGTAATATCAGATTACCAATATTTTTTATGAACTTATTATGTAGTAATGCCGTTTAATATAAGTGCATCAATGTATGCTATAGGTAAATATTTAAGCTTTAGAAGATTATGAACACTATTAGTTAATTCATTGCAAATACATACAAATGATTAACAAGAATAACCATCATAATAATTAAAAGATGAAAGAAAGAAATGATATTAACAATGAAAATGTTCAGGTTTTACCTATATGAAGTTATAAACATTATATACTCTATGAATGAAAGCAATGAATATCCCTACCAATTCTCGTAGTAGCGCACATTTACGTTAACATGTTTTCAAGTCAAAAGATAAATTCAAACATCCATATTAATACAAATAAGAATGTTAGTGATTTTAGTGTGTTATTAAGTCATTTTGAGCAATCAAGATTTTAAGACCAAAGAAAAATCATAATAAACTACGAACTATACGCTTGTTTGAGATTGTTGTGATTAATGACACCTAGGAACAGGGCGGTCCCCGAGAATAGTTAAAAAAAATTGGGCATTGGGCGAGTAGAGAAAATATGAGCCCCTTATCATATTAAGTGAATATTTCATATATAAAGTTTCGTGCCCTGTACGAGTAGAAAAAACAAGACCCTAGCTCGACCAATGGATTGCTCTGACTGCCTGTGTTTCGATCGTTCTTTTACCTCCTAAACCCCAAATCACAAGTTATTTTGTTTGAGTTTTAAAGTAGGTTAAAAAATCTAGTAATAGATAAATGGTGGTGTGCTAAAATAAATAAAATATTAATGGGCTTTAATGTTTGTTAGGCTTAAATAATTAAAATGTTAATAAGTTTGTTGAGCCTATTGAGTTTAAAGGGGTGTTTGTTTTTTTCATAAAAGCTCTTCCTGATCTCTTTTGTCTGCGCCGCGCAGACCACGCACAAACGTTAAGGTCTGCAGAGTGTTTGTTTTTTTAAAAGACTTTTCATTAAAAAAGATCTGCGCGACGTCTGCATGATAAGGACTTGGCACAACCCTAAAGTCTGCAGAGCATTAAACACCATCACCCACCACCACCCATGTCCACCACTACCACCATCCACCTCCACCACCGTCTGACACCACCGGCGTCCGCCTCCACCACCACCCATCGTTCACCACCACCCACCATCTACCATCACCACCACCGTCCAGCACTGCCGTATACCACCACCAGTTGATTTTAGCAGTCTGCAGACGTTAAAAAACAGACACTCTTATCGTTGTAGACTGCAGAGGTTTGGTCCACCTTTTCTTCTGCAGATGTGGTCCGTAGACTGCAGACATTTTGCTGCAAAAAAAAAACAAACAATACCCATTTTAAAAATGTATGTAGGGGATTTTTAAAAAATATATATAATATAAGCTTGTTTAGAAATTTCGGGTCCCAGAGGAGACCGGGCCCTTGGTGATCACCGACCCCCCCACCCAAAGGGCAGCCTTGCCTAGGAACCTCGAGGTTCTAGGGGAAGCCCTTGGATGATAGTTTTAAGGGGGCACCGAAAGTTGCTTCAGATTTGTATGATTGATGAAATAGTTGCAAGAAAAATGGAAAACAAAAGAATTGATCGATGGTAACCAACAAGAGTGTCATGAGTGGGTTCAACAACAACTAGGCTATTAGTAGCAACTACAAACCATGGTAATTGCCCTTTGAGTTACTGCTATTACTGTTGGAGTTCTTGCCGGAAGGTTTCCACTAAATAACTAAAAATGGTTATAATCAACAACTGTTATACTCTTTAAAAAATGAAATTTTGGTAGAAAAGAGCATAACATAATTTCATACTCGTTCTTGTCAACTTTTAAGTTATCAGGTTAAAGAACTTTGAGTACCATCGATATTACTTAAATTTAATGATTCATACACGATTCAAAAGACTTATTCATGAGAATTCTGTTAGGTATCACAATCGGAGTAGGTTCCAGCAGAAGCAAACAAACACACACAATCACACAATAGAAAAATAGACACGAGAGAATTATAGTGGTTCGGGTTAGATGACTTACGTCCACTCTGCAACTAGGGTTTATATAATTATTGTGCTCAAAGAATACAATTACATCAATGGGTTTATTTATAATTCTAGAATAGGGTTAGTAATTAAGGCAATAACTTAGGCTCCAAGATTTAACTAAATAACCCTAATTGCCTTAGGGCCGGCTGCCCTTGTTTCTGTCGGTAGCAAAACAAGCTTGAACCAAGCCCGGTTCGACCCAAAGCCTTCACAAACCAACAATCTCCCACTTGAAGGTTTTGCAAAAGTCTACAAACGCCGCCCAAGTAACCCAGATCCAATAACTCCAGTATTCTTCATATCCAAAGTCTTCCAAGCTTCAATACTCATTAGCTAAGACTTCATCATAACCCCTAGTTGCACCCCCTCTCATCAAGTACATGAGGGGACAGTTGAAGTTCTCCCGAGCTCCAACCCATTCTCTATCTCAACTGGTATGCACGATCCACCAGCTCCAGAGATAACCCGAGAATCATCAACACTCTCCTCATTTAGCAAGACATCCATAGGAGAGAATTTAACAATCGAAGTAGCGGTCCTAAAAAACCCAACGTTGTTTTATGACTGTAACCAAAACATGCCCGGTGCTCCCACTGTCACCAAACCCCTAACCTGGTTTAGTCTTCTGATCCCGCTTAGCTTGAATCACCTTAGCACCAGGCTCTAGTCTTGCAAATTGAATCTTCTTTTGCCCATTTGACTCAACGAACCCAACTTTGTTTTGAGGAACACTCATATTTTTCTCGGTAGGTACTTCCACTATGTATAATGATCCCCGTTTGTTTCCACGAGCAATAACCAAAATTTCTTTTGTTACTTTCCATTTACCTCCACCAAACTTAATTTACTTTAACCGAGATAAAATTTCTCTTCAAAAGTAGAATCACCCTAACATTCTTCAAGTTCCAGTAGGATCCCAATGGAGTTAACAAATTAACATCACCTATGCCCGTAACATCAAGAATATTACCATTTGCTATTCGCACCTTCCCAAAGTTGTCGACTTTTAGATTCACTAACGTCTCCTCGTTGTGCATCGCGTGAAATGAAGATCCAAAATCCATAACCCAAGTGTTCACACTGTTTTCAGCCTCGAGTAGTAACGTGTCATCATCACATTCATCCTCAGCAATAGTGTTTACCTCACCAAATTTTCCCTGCTTACGCTTTGGACATTGACTCTTAACATGCCCAATCTCATCGCAACTTCAACACTTCACAATTTTCCGAGCTCTAGACGAACTTCTCCATCGACTCCCACTGGTTCTGTCATTTTCCCTTTCCTGCCAACATATAACAAACCAGAAGATGATCCACCACTAGTGCTTTTTCGGTGAGTTTCCTCACCTAGCACCTTGTTTTTGACCCCGTCAAATGCTAACCCATGAGTCCCCACATAAATAGTATTAGCCATTACAGTTCTAGACCAACTATCTAGCAAAGAAGATAGAAATACTACAGCTTGAGTCTCATCATCAAACTTCATGCCCACAAAAGCTAACCTGGTCATGATCGTGTTGAGATCATTTATATGCTCTAAAACTGAAGTTCCCTTATTCATTCGAGTCATGAATAACTCCCTCATCAAGAACACCATATTAGCAGCCGACGATTTTTCATACATATTTGACAGATTCGTCATTATACCACAAGCCGTGGTTTCGTGCATAACGTTAAATGCAACGCTCCTCGTCAAAGCCAATGTAATAGCCCACCTAGCCTTCTTGTCTTTTGAGTTCCAAACTTCTTCTTTAGCTTTGTTCATTGTAGCCAGCTTTTCTTCCAATACTACTTCCAAATCTTTTTCACCAAGCAATGCTTCTATTTGCATCTTCCACCAAGCAAAGTCTGGCCCGTTAAACTTTTCAATTCGAACCCTCCAGTCTTCAGCCATTGCGAACGAGAAACGAATACAATCACGAAACAGAAACTGAAGTTGCTGAATACCCTGAGAAAAGATTAACCTTTGAAGAAAAACCAAAGAACCAAAACTAACCGAAGCCAAGCACACCTCCAATAAAACCCTAAAACCCGAAGATACCTGAACCGACAACTTCACCCGCAGAACCGAATGTAACCAACGATTTCATGGAGTTCAAAACCGAAACCCTAAACACAAAACACTCAAAATATGAGTCGAAAAAACAACCATGTTATCTTCCTGGATGGCGGTGACCCTAGGGTTTGATCAAACCTTCATCGCGAACTGCAAAGAAACTGATCCGAACAGCCCTAGATTTCAAACCAGGAGCAAAAGATAAAACCACAGCCTTTTACAATTCAATGTGTAAACCCGGTGTGTTTCCGAACCTTGGCTCTGATGCCACTTGTTAGGTATCATAATCAGAGTAGGTTCCAGCGGAAGCAAACAAACACACACAATCACACAATAGAAAAAAATAGACTTGAGAGAATTATAGTGGTTCGGTCTAGGTGACCTACGTACACTCTGCAACTAGGGTTTATATTATTATTGTGCTCAAAGAATACAATTACATCAATGGGTCTATTTATAATGCTAGATTAGGGTTAGTAATTAAGGCATAACTTACAATTACATCAATGGGTCTATTTATCATGCTAAATTAGGGTTACTAATTAAGGAAATAACTTAGGCTCCAAGATTTAACTAAATAACCCTAATTGCCTTAGGGTCGGCTGCCTTTGTTTCTGTCAGCAGGAAAACAGGCCTGAACCAAGCCCGGTTTGGCCCAAAGCCTTGACAACCCAACAAATTCAACATTTAAGTTATTCGATTAGAAAACTTAGGGCACCACCAAAATTACTTTAATCTGGAAATGATTCATACACGATTCAAAAGACACATTCATGAGAATTTAGATCTACAAAACCTACAAAGATTAAAGTAATCTTTGAATATGATGAGTGGCAAATTTGAGGAACATAACAAACAAGTTTAACAAACTAGAGATCGAAGCCCAAGTTTTAGGTGATGATAGAAAAAGACAGTTCCTACTCACGACATTAAAGATGGTGTATGTTATGAGCATGCCCATGCTAGAATACGTGGAGGAGACCTTGGAACAATCCCAACACAAATCCAAATGATTGAATGATGGCTACATATGTCATGGCCACTTTCTAAACGGTAGGTGTGGTTCTTTCTTTAATGTATATCAAAATGTAAAGTCCTCTAAAGAACTACGACCGCGATTATCTAGAGTCCAAGTATATGGTTAAGGACGTGTAGAAGTTCCAGTAGTTTAATAATTACAAATTGGTGGATTCTAGACATGTCATGGGACACAACACGATACAATAAACTATTTTGTACTAAGGGTAGTTTGCTTAACACAACATGAAAGGGCTAACTTTATAAAATAATAAACAGTTTTTAAAATTGTTTCAATTATGTAACTCAGTTTTAAAAAGTGTTCAACTATATCACTTAGTTTTCATGTTTTATTAAAATTATAAGTTTTAACATGATTTTTAGCATGCGATTCTTTTTGTTTTAATTAGGAAATATTTTTTCTTTTTGTTAAAACTGTTGTGAAACGGTGGTGTGAATTTTAGGTGCTTTTTTATTTTTTAATATAAATAACATGTTTTTTTTATTTTTTAATGTAATTTATATTTTTTATTTTTAATATAATTTTATATATTAAAAATTCAGACTTCCACATTTTCTTCTTCTCCATTACTATCTTTAAATGAGAAAATTTGATTATGACTTGATTTTATGGTTTAGTGGTCCAATTTGGAAAAAACATGCATGAGTAACCAAATTAGAACATTTTTTAAACTTAATTACTATTTTATGACATTTACCCCAACATGAAAATTCGTTAATCCATCTCGACTTCTTCGCATGATTAATAACATCCTCCGTCTTGGAAACAATTTAAGCACATGTTAAATCATAAAAATGAAGAATATCTTTGGTCCAACTTGGTAGTTGATTGATGTCGAAAAATATTAATTAAAGATTGCCTAATCACTCTTAATAGTAATGGCAAGAAGGGTGTCGAATCCACAGGGAATCACAGTCAAGTGCTAGCAACGATTAACCTGAAAATACTAAACATTAAAAAGTAATTTGCTTGATTAATTGAATTGAGAAATAATCAGATTAACAAAATCAAAGTTTATGTTGGAAAAAGCAATCCAATTCAGGGTTCAGGTTTGGCAAAGTTACGTTTTTGTTAGTAAAACCTAGTGAGAAGTCACTAATGGTGACTTAAGCATGATAAGAACTAAGTGATAATTATGGATAAAAGCTTAAAGTATTTCATTCACACAATCACCAATTTTAATAATGTAACCCTAATTCTAATAATCAATCACATAATGATTAAAGAAAACCAAAGTTATAGAAAATCAATATTACGTTTAAACATAATCAAATCGTTTAAATAATCAAATCATGAATTGAATCCACAAGAACTTAAAAGGTTTAAGATCCAACCTCAAATCTAAGTTAAAGCTAATAAAAACAAAAACTTGCACAAACCCGTCTCCCGAAGTGAATCACAAACGAATTAGCTAGCCTTGTCGTATCATTGAATCTTCAAGACAACTCGAATTAAGCGTGTACATTTTGATGATCTTGATGTTGGAAGGGCTTTGGAATGATGAAAATTACTTGCTTTTCGTCCAATATTGATGTTGTAGAAGGTAATTTACACAATAGGTTTAATCCACCTTTAAAACCCCTCAAATTAGGTTAAATTCCAACAAAACACGCCCCCGGCGTCGGTGGCCCCTATGGAGGCGTCGATGGCGCCACCTCTTTTAAAATCTTGATTTTCATGTGCAACTTTTTGAGATTTTTTTGTGGACAGGTCGTGGGTCCCGTAACTCCTTTCCTAGCTCAAGTTATGCATGTTTTAAAGTACCGTTGTCGTACAATTTCGCTTTAACATTTCTTTACTTCTCAAGCTCCAATTTTCATCCTGTTTCTTTCACCTTTTTCGTATACTTCAAGTTTAACCTAAAAACACAATAATATCCCAAAAGTAACTCTTTTTCTCATAAATTGTCACACAAAACGTGAAAATAAAGCTTTTAAACCTCAAACTTTCACGACCCAATCAGTAGCCACCCTAAACATTATAACATAATATGAAGATGGATTAATCCATCTTGGCTTCTAGTGTTATTAACAAACTTCTTCCATCTTGGAAACTCTTTAAGCACATGTTAAATCATTAAATTAGAAAATTTCTTTGGTCCAACTTGGCAACCACCTATGGTTTAGAGAGTCTGTAGGAGCTCTAGTAGTGTGGTAAAATCGGTCACTTCAAGAAGTACATGAAGATTGGTAAAAAGAAGATGAGGCTAGTACAATTGGTTCTAAGGACATAACATGCAACAAAGTTAGAACATTGATATTTTTAATTTTTAAAATCAGGTCATATTATCTTAAGCATCCTCCTTTAAGTTGTATAGCCACTTACGGTAAACAAGATTAGTGATTTTGACATAAGGTAGTAAAGAACATCTTCCATTCTTACTGTAACATCCTGTAATTTTCGGTCTTTATTTATTTATGTTTATGCGTGGCCTCGTTAGTAAAGGTTTATTATAACAATAATAATAATAATCATAATAATAATAATAATAATCATAATAATAATAATAATAATAACAATAATAATAATAATAATAATAATAATAAATGCTACCAATAATAATAATAATTATAATAATTATAGTAGGACTAATAATAATAATAATAATAATAATAATAATAATAATAATAATAACAATAATTACAATAATACTAATAATAATAATTATAATAATAATAATAGTGTTTAAAAGTGAAAACCCTTAAACCAAAGTTCAAGGGGGTGTTCTGCCAAACTTCAAACTCAAAATCAATATAAAACGGTTTGACCAACAGCCCAAACCTCAGGGACTGAATGTGTAACATTCGGATTTTTCTTTGACCGCCGTCCGGTGGCTTCGACCGGAGCTCCGGTCGAGCTCCGGCGAAGCTACAACCTCGCGATTTCTACTGTTTTGACCCAAACAAACCGCCCAAGCCCCTCGGTTCCAAGTTTCGAACTCAAATCCTCACCTAATTTGTGTTTCCCGCTCGTCGCAACCTTTCCAAATCAAACCGAGACTAATTAAGTGCAAATCCGAATCGAATCTCAACCATTTTCCTAAATTGAACCGAATCAATCACACCTAAAGCAAATACGCGGTCGAATCAATTAATCAATCACTTAATTTTGTAAATTAATAGTCAGAACCTCGCGAATTTGGTAAATTCGTACGCGGTTTCAAACCAAGAGTGATACACTCGAAGTCAATGAATTGATACTATATAAAGGGGTCTACTTATTCATTTCGAAGTCCTTAAGCTCCCTAAACCATCAATTTCACGAAATCATTACAAATTCAGAAAACCCCAAATTCCATAACACCCGAAGAAACTCGAGGTCGAAGAACCCTCTAATTCTCATCTAAACAGGTAATTGAAACCTGTATTCTACTCGATTTGGTCCAATGATCAAAAGCCCTATGATGATTCGGCTGATTAACAGCGAATCGAGGGTCAATTTTGAATCCAATGAACCTAGGGTTCATCGGATTTAGGGAAAATGGGGAAACCTGGTTTAAATTTAAAACAAACCGAGAGTGAACCAAGGCCATGGCCCTGGTTCACTGGTTCCCGCACCTTAACCCTTAGGGGAGGTCCCGGGTTCGACCCCGGCAACCCCCCTCCTCCCCTTTTCTTTTGTTTTTCTTTTTTCTTTTGTTATTTGTTTCTTTAGTTAATTATTGCTTGTTCTAAAAAAATTAATTAAATCTGAAAATTTCTACAAAGATTTTTATAAATTCAGAATTTATTTAGTTAAATTATTCATTTTGTTTATCAAGTTTTATTAATATGGTTAAATCCAAAATACATTTTTGGTATTTCTTCTCTTAGTTTAAATTATTTAGAAACAATGTTGTGAGATTGTTTAAAACATATGCATGTATAAATATATATGTATATATATATATATACATGTAACTATTGACAAATAATTTAAATAATCTACTTATACATATATTTTTACATCAATATATTCACATACATATAATCTTACATTGTAAAATATGTCCATATATTCATATACATACATTCATATATTCATTGTAAAATATATACATATACATTGTCAAATAATAAGAATGATTAAGTACTTGCATATATTCTTATATTTATATAAACATATAAAAGTAAGTATACATACATATTTATATATATATATAATCATTTATTACTTGATTTATTACGATCAATAAAACATTCGTAGACCGGTTTAATGTACGATTAATTTTCCCTTATTAAGCCGTTCGCCTTCGCGCAATAAATCTAATTATCATCATTCCATTTAACTCGATTCACCTTAATAACACGAAATAAATAGATGTCAATCTCTATTCAATCCGTTATAACTAATCATCAAACCAATTATAACGCGTTACCTTATTCTTATTTAGGTGCCTTGTGACGTTTGTGTTGGAAATTTTATTCGTGGTTATTCGTATTCCATCTTCAAGTCTTCTTATTATCATGTGAGTTCTTATGCCCCATTTACATATATTTTACACCTTTCGGGGTGAAACATGTTGGTTATACAAACAAACTCATACACGCTTTGATACTTATTACGCACGTGCAATTCTTTACATAGTCGTGGTTATTTGAATATGTTAAGTTGTATATGAGATGTGACATACGTGTGCAATCATTAACTATAACTAGCCTGGTGAAGTCTTAGATCTTTGGGCCTGACAAGCCTATTTGGTGCTAAAGCCGAGGGATTGCCGGCTCCTAGGAGCCGTATGCTTGTGCACTAGGGAACCAAATACACTTGGCTAATCATGCTTATTCATATTATTCAGTCAAGGTTTGATTGTAACTATGCATGTTCTATACACTTACTATCTGGTGACCATTGACTAGAATTGCCACATTCTTTCCCATGATATATACTTATTGTATTTTAAAACCATGAGAACTCACCAACTTGTTAGTTGACTTTATTTTCAACATGTTTCAGGTAATGAGCAAGTTTAATGATGATTGAAGAAATGCTTAAGCTTAGAATATGGACCTAGACTTAAATAAACATTTGAATTCTTTTTCTTTGTTTAATGTTTTCTTGTAAGACGTGGATGATTGTGATGTTTGAAAAACAATTGGTTAATGGCATTTATATCTTAACATAGTGTTATGTGGCTGTGAACAATCTTAACCCTCACACTTCGACGTTTCCGCCGTCATGGTTGGGGTGTGACACTTACAAAGCTCATCAGTAAGGTTATACTTAAAGGTTGATGCAACTAAAGCAACCAAAGAGCTTTCAACATGCATGCATGAAGTGCAGAATAGAGTTATTTCAGAAGTTTTACACAACTCAAAGGAAATAAGTTAAGTGTAAAATCTTCCGAAGCTAAATGACAAATTCTTCCGAAGCCAAAGATGAAGTTTTCCGGAGCTCCAAAGACAAAGTCTTCCTAAGCAAAAGATTGATTTCTTCCGAAGATGGAGAAGAGATGCTTTCTCTAATAACCTTTTGACAAAAAGCTGAACAATTTTTCGTTGTCGTTCTAAAGACTCACCAACTTAGATTAGTTGGTAAAAAGGTCCATGCTTTTGTCAACTGTATATCATGGTCATTGGTTTGTAACTTTCTACTTTGTATTTTTTATTCTTTTTGTAATATATTAGGATGTGAGCTATGACATGTCATAGTCACAAGTCGAAAGGCAATCTGCCTTTTGACTGTACATTGATTTTGTTGTCTAGATTAGTGTTTTCAGCTAGCTTTTAAAGTATATCCGGCTGTAGGATGTAGTATAAAGTGTCTCAAGTGTTTGTATTTTAAATATGCTTTGTAACACTTGTAATAGAATTTGAGAGTAATATACAACATTTTTAAAACCAAACTTTATCTTGTTCTTTGTTCTGTCTCATACTTACTTATGTTCATAGTATCATCAACAAACCCGGTTCCCTATTTGATCTGTTAAGTATTTTAAGTCTCTCCTCATTGTGAAACTGAGTAACTGGCCACCCTTCAAACGGTCTTGCATCATCCAACTCCTCGGTCATGGCTTGATGCCACTAAGCAGATTTGTTAGCGATGGTAAAGGAGGTTGGTATGGGTATGCAGTCAGCGGATACGAATGTTTGATATGCGAAAGGGTTGTGTGGAGTTTAGGATTGGGGAAAATATTTGACGGCTGTGGTCGAGGTGGAGACGTTGTGAAGTGAGAGTAGGGGTCTGGTTTATAGATGATGGCGGAGGGTAGGAGGATGACCGGTTGTTGAATATGATGCTGGAGTAGAAGGTTGGTTATTAAAGGATGAGAGAGGTAAGGCTATAGGGTGTGGAAGGAGGATTGGTGTTGTCAAAACATGTTGAATGTTGTTAGGGGATGGAAAGTTTGTGAAATGGTTAATCTTGAATATTATGAATATGAGTCAAAGATGGGTCAAAGATGCATGGGTTATTACGTAGATAATTGCATAGTTGCATAGAAATGTTTATTTTGTTTCTTTGTTTAAAGTTTGTGGGTAAGTTAATTGTTAGTCAAATGTAGTGGATAGGTTTTCTTTTAATGTGTTAGTGGTCTGCAATGTAGGTAGTGGGGTCAGTAGGTTGCTTGTTCTAGTTTCCTATACATGTACTTTTGTTTGGTAGTAATGAAGTGTGGGTTTTCTATATCAAAGATATACAACATCAAATAGAAAGATCAATTTATTGTTCATTCAATACTTAGTGTAGAATAATAAGTAATCTAAACTACATCTTTGCTTGATCTGGGGGCCCGATATCCAACATTTGGTATCAGAGCTTTGTGAGGCACATACCCGGGATCGAAGATCAACGACAGAAGACCACCATGAAGGTTCTGCGTGAGCCGTACTGGGTTCTGCGTGAGCCGAACAAGTTCTATGTGAGCCTGCGGAGAGAAGAAAGAAGTCGATCTGTGTGATCTTTGAAGGTTTTGTATGAACCGTAAAGCGTTCTGTGTGAACTAAAGAAAGACCAAGAAAAGAGGTTCTGGGTGAGCCGGTTTTGTGTAAACAAAAGTAAGAATCTGTGTGATTTACGTGCAAGGTGTAAATAATCATGTGTGAAGAGGTGTGGAGACGTATATGGAGAAAGAGATTGAAGGATCACTTGTAATTAATAAAAAACAGAAGGGAAGGAGCTTGAGGCGGTGTATAGTTGAAAAGTCAAACACAAGAAGGAATCATGCACTCTTGTTAATTTTCTATTGTACAAGAACAAATATATTTCTTTGTTTCTTTGGCGGCTTTAAGCATCCAAAGCAATGGCAGAAGGTAGTGCAGGTGCAGGCTGTGCAATGGTTCAGGAGAGAGAGCAAAGTCAAGTGTCGTTACAATGCCCAAGGTTAACAACTACAAACTACACACTGTGGGCAATTATGGTGGAGATGATTTTGAGAGCACAAGGCTTATGGGAGGCCATAGATCTGGTGACAGGTGCGACGGTTGAGAAAAATAACTATACAACAAAGGCTATCATCTTCCAATCCTTGCCCGAAGACATTTTGCTCTAAGTGGCAAAATATAGAGATGCAAAGATGTATGGGAAGCGATTAGAGTACAGTATCTTGTATCAGAACGAGTCCAAAAGGCTCGTTTACAAATACTAAGAAACGAGCTAGAGTTGTTAAAGATGAAAGAAAATGAAACCATTGATGATCTTGCATGTAAGTTAAGCGGTATTGTGGCTAAATTCAAGAACCTTGGATCAACACTTGAAGATGAAGTAATAGTAAGAAACTTCCAACTCGGTTCCAAAGAAATATCTAAAAATTGTGGCTGTCATCGAACAATACTCGAAGATTGACTCGATGCCATTTGAAGAAGCCGTTGGATGATTAAAGGCCTATGAGGATAGGATCAAAGGACAAGATGAAGAAGAAGAAACCAAAGTAAACTCCTACTTTCTAAATCGGATACTCAAAGCAACTTTGGAAAAACGAGTGAGGGGAAGAGCAATGGGCATGGTAGGTGTTTTAATGGATATGAAAAGGATAATAAACAAGGCAATGGAGGTGATGGAAAAGACACGGGTCGTGAATTGCGTGGAAGAGGAAGAGGACGTGGACGAGGTAATTACAAAAGTAACTTAAGGTGTTACGAGTGTGGAAGGGTCAGATACTTTGCATACGAATGTCCCGACTTGAAGGGAAAAGAGGAAGAGAAAATTTTGATTCAAGCACGTGAAGATGAGCCAATCCTACTTTGATAAAGAAACGTGTTGATTTCAAGATTAAAAGGGTTGAGTGAAAGGGTTAATCTTGAATGTTATGTATATGAGTCAAAGATACATGGGTTATTACGTAGATAATGGCATAGTTACATTGATATGTTTATTTTGTTTCTTTGTTTAAAGTTTGTGGGTAAGTTAATTGTTAGTCAAATATAGTGGGTATGTTTTCTTTTGATGGGTTAGTGGTCTACAATGTAGGTAGTGGCGTCAGTAGGTTGCTTGTTCTAGTTTCTATATATGTACTTTTGTTTGGTAGTAATTAAGTGTGGGTTTTCTATATTAAAGATATACAACACCGAAAAAAAAGATCAATTCAAAGTTCATTCAATCACTGCGTGTAGAATAATGAGTAATCTAAACTACATCTTTGCTTGATCTGAGGGGCCTGATATCCTACAGTTTGGAGGTAGAATAGGAAAGATTGAAATGTATGGAGCGGAGGAGGGTGATGGTTTTGATGGAGAGGGTGAGTGAAACAGGAAGACCTGTTCATTGAATCAAACATGGCAGTGGTGTCAAAACAGTGATAACCATGATGACTAGGACTATAGCCAAGAAAGACACACAACGTCAAGTCCATTTTATGGCGATTATACGGACGAAGATGAGGGAATCATTAACAACCGAAAACACAAAAAAGGAGGCGTCGTCTTACGACTGAAGAGATGTTGCAAAGGAGGTTTGTTTCAGGATATGTGAGATGGTAAACGACTAATAAGAAAGATGTAATTACAAAGGCAAAACTCCAAAAACATGCAGAAGTTTGGCTTGGGCTAGAACTAATACATACTAAAATGTAAACATGCATTTTGACTAAAATAAGTAGACAACCTTTTAGGAAGTTAAAAGGAAATCTAAGTTGCTAGAACTAATATATACTGAGATATATGACTTTTACGCCACTCCATATGTAAGAAAATAGTATGTAATTATATTTATAGATGATATAGTTAGGTTTTATTATGTGTATCTTTTGCAAGCTATAAATGACCAGCTCTTAATAAATATAAGACATGCAAAAACTGAAGTTGTATTGCATAAAAACGACTTCGATAAGACCTTGCACACCGACAAGGGAGGTGTATTGCATAACACCTTCGATAAATGCTTGAATCATTTCAGTGCTTGATCCTTTTAGAAGCCCCTGAGAAACCAAGAGTAATATCCTTCATCGATGGTCTAGAGTGAGGGTTCTTATCTAGACATGAGAATGCAACTTCGACAAGTGATTCAACTTGCCCAGTAATTTGTTCCTCCTCAGGTGGAGCAAGGCGTCGGTCTGGAATTTCAGTCCAAGATACGTCTATCATGTCTTCTAACAAAGTGAGCAAATCCCCAGGATGCTTTCCCATTATAACTTCTAGTGTTAGTACCCCAAAGCTATAAACATCACATTTCTCGTTCACTTCCATCGTGTATGCAAGTTCTACCCAAAACAATCAAGTTAACATCTTGTAAATATAATAATTTTTTTCAAAATTTGATTTTGTACACATGAGCTCATTGTTGTTTTAGAGTATCCGTACCTGGAGCAGCATAACCAAATGTCCCAGCAAATGAAGTCCAATTTGACGAGTCTGGCTTTAACAACCTGGCCGTGCCAAAATCGGATATATGAGCAACCCAATCCGAATCAAATAAAACATTGTTGCTTGATAAGTCCCTATGGATGATTGGTTGTGAACAATCATGGTGCATATAGGATAAGGCTTTTGCAATACCTTTAATAGCCATCACCCTCTTTTTCCAATCAAATTCAACAGCTAGTTCAATGTGATTCAGTACATTACTTAAGCTCCCTCCTGATAAGAACTCATAGACTAAAAAGGAGTGTCGTGAATGTGAACAAAATCCATAGAGCTTGACAATGTTTTGATGACGTATTTCTGTCAATGCTCGAGCGAGTGAATTTTTTGTGTCTTGCCATCTTCTAGCGAGTGAATTTTTTTCACTGCCAAGATTTTTGTTGCCAATTCTGCTTTATAAACAGCTCCATGTCCACCAACTCCAATAATGTGCTTCGAGTCGAAGTTTTCTAAAGCTTCAATGATGCTCTCATAAACCATTTTTCCGTCATAGCTCCAGATGGTAAAAGGGTTTCGTGTCACATGTGTGTTGTTTGTATCATTTGGTTTTCTTTTACGGAGGTGAAAGAATATAAGACCAATAAAAATCAACAAAAAGATGCATCCCAAAGTAGGAAGTATGATTAGAACGCCGTGGGAACCTTCTTTTTATTACCTAGATTTCTTGCTTGGGTGGGACATTCTAAACCTGTGTTATTTCCACATAACCGTTTGTTATGTCCAAGTGCCTCCATTGGAGCCTCTTCAAAAGCTCGCATCTTCGGAAGTGCTCCCTCTAGCTTATTGAAAGATATGTCGACTGTGGTTAAACTTAACATTCCGGTGAAACTCAAGAGGAATAGAGCCGGTGAAACTTAACATTATGGAAAACAACTTGAGAGTTGTTGCTCCTCCTAGCTCTTTAGATATTTTTCCAGACAAATTGTTGTTTGATATCCGTAAGCTAGTTAAATTAGGACAATGCCCCCAGTTACTAGACACCTCACCGTAGAAATTATTGTTGCTCAAATCCATATAATCCAACTCTGGATAAACCCCAAAATCTTCCGAGATGTTTCCAGTTAGTTGGTTTTCATCAAGCCGGACTCTTTTCAAGCTGCTACAGTTTTTAATGCTCTTTGGTACACGGCCTGAGAAGAAATTTGTGATCACCAAGTGTACCTGTTAAGTTTGAGTTTGGAAGTGTGATGCTTATTACAACACTTTCTGCTGCTGCAGTGCTGTTACTGCAACCAATACCAGTCCAGTTATTATGGCATGGGTTGCTTCCGGACCATGAACAAAGAACCGACTGGCCGGCTTTGTTTATCAAGGCTGGCTTTCCATTTCAAAAGAGCAGATCGATGCTTCATTTGTTGGTCGCGCACTTGCAAGTGAAGCGACAAACAAAAGATTACAATAACAGAATAATAATATTATTGCAACCGCGAGGGACACAAAAGATCCTTTGGGTAGGAGTAGATTAATTGGGTGATGAAATTGCATACCTCTCATTTTTATAAGAGGAAGCAAAAGATAGCAAGATTGATGATGGAAACAGTGTAGTGAATATTATTTATATAACTCAACAAGACTTGCTTAAACAACCAAGATAAATGCTAGATACTTATAGAAGTAATCAAGATGCAAGTTTTGCAATAAGAAGTCGGTTTCGGTTGAAGTAACGAGTTAATGGGTCTAGACTCAATTCTTGATGTTAAGATGTGGTTTAAAGGGATGTTATAGTTAAATAAGGATAAATATAATTGAGTTAATGTTAAAACTAGAGAATTAGATAAAAAAAGAGTAAATTACACGGATGGTCCCAGTGATTTGGTTAAAATTTTGGATTTGCTCCTTGAAGTTTTAAATTTACGAATACAATCTTTAATATTATAGATATCTTTTATTAATAGTCTCTACTCATTTAGTTTAGTTAGTGATGTTAAATTTGTCAAAATAACTATTTTACTTATAAGAATCATCAATGTAAATTCATTTTATTATAATCTTTTTATTATAAATATGTTTATTATTTAATACACAAATACAAAAATATTTTAAAAAATGTTTTCTTTTAAATGTGGGTTATAAATTTTTTAAAACCCATATGCGGGTTTAAAAAATGTGGTTTAGAAATTGTTTTTTTAAACTGAACTGTATTTTTATAAAATGTTTAAAAAACTAAGAATTTGTCTAAGGAAACATGCTTTAAAAAAACTTTAAAAAACCAACCAGTTTAAAAATAGTTTATAAATCAAAATGTTTGTAGAATGACGTATAAAAATTGAATGGTTAAAAAACCGAACATTTTAAAAAACATATTAATAATTTTTTTTATTTGTGTATTTAAAGCGTATTTTATAAAATAATAATCGTATTAATAATGAAATTATAAAAATAATATAAAATATAAAAAATTTTGAAAAATAAAAATATAAAATTTTCTTAAATAAAATAAATCATATAGTTTCAAATGTAAATTAAAATAGATGGCTAATGCGATTAAAGTGCTAATTTTTACAATATTTAACATCATTAACGGTAAACTAACGACATAAGGATCATATAAGAAAGAGAAAAAAATATTAAGGACTATATTCAAAGATTTTAAATTTTAAAGATCAAATTCAAAATTTTAACATAACATAGGACCATCCATCTAATTTACTCTAAAAAATGAATTGATTGGATTGTATGTGTTTTTGGTTGACTTTGACGAATTTGACCGCACAAATTGAAGGTACAAACTAGAGGAAAATGTGAACACATTAGTTTGTAAGTTTAACTTTTAAATATATAGATCAACGAATTTAGCTTGGGGTGTGGTGTAGTAGAAGTTAAATCTTTATAAAATGGTGTTAAGGGTGTTAATGGTAAAGTCGACCTATATGGGGATTAGTATAATCATCATTATTATTTATATGCAATTGGGTGTGATGGTGTGAAAAACATTTGGTTATATACATACCATAATAAAGAAACATAAAAACACCAACAAACATGTTTAGTGAGCTATCACGTTATAAAAACACTCGTCCTTTCACAACATCAAAAACCTCGCCAATAAGAAAACTCAAAAACACAAAAAATTATGACACATCGTCAGCACATTTTTATTTATCTCTATCTATATGTATATTTAATATAATTAAAAAAAACATGTTTGCCCCACCTCCTTTTCATTTTTGATGTTCATGGTGAGGAACTTCCCCTCCAAAAACATAGTCCCACAATGGTACAAAACGACTCAATGCAATTCTTGGCCTAAAAACGACCCTAAAAATGACCATTGGAGATGGTCTTAACGTTGTTAAATTACATTGCATATAAGTTGGATCGTAGAAATGGAGGGAGTGAATATTTGAATGTGTGTAGAAGGATTTTGCTAAATATGAGTTTATGAGATCACCGTCTACGTATTTTTCTTGATTTTGAAGATAACAGTTTTCATGGTTCTATTGAAACTAAGGAAAATACATTAATCAAACTAGCAAGAAGCTAGAATATGAATACAATTACATAAGAAGATGAACAATATTAAAACAAACTTAATTCTCCCGTTCAAATGAAACCAATTTTCCTCTATGCTTATGTAAAGTTGACTCAAACAATCGGTTTAAATGTTTCAAAGTAGACCAAGTCATTTACCACCGATGGGAGTAGTCTTAATCCTTTATCGTGTCGACTGGAGTAACGGTGTAGACTTCAAAAGTCGTCCCTCAATAGAAAGAACAAAATAATTGTTGGTGAAGACCGTATTAGAATTTTCAAGAAAACTACAAGGGCTCGGTGGGTCCTATTAATTGTAACACCATCGAATGTATTTAGCCCATTTATCGCTAATAACATTTTTAATAAATGGGTTGTCCTGTTAACCGGTGTAAGTTTAAGAGGTTTTTTTTAGTTTCTGTTTAGATCTTAAAGTAAGTTATGTAATAAAATGTTGGCATATAAAGTTTGATACGTTGATTTTAACTTTTTAACTCCCTTTTCAACTCTTCACCACTATAAATATTAAAAGATATATGTTAGATTTGTTTTTATAGTTCATCATGGTATCACCTTGTACTCGAACCAAGCATAACTATCTTGTTGACGACTTTTGTTTTGATACACAAATATTCAAGGAGCTAGGAGATCGAGTCTACCCATCGTTAGTAAACTATATAATGTTCACAAAGGAGGGTTCAAATGTAAGTATGTAACACTTATTTACTCTACAATACCCGAACATTGAAATTGCATTTTAATACTTATATGTTTGGATCAATCTCCATTCGTGAGGAGGGTTGCCGTAAAAATGATAGAGAGTAAATACACTTAGTGAAATATATGTTTTTCACTAACTTTGAAAATAAATAATGATATGTAGTTATTGTTAAAATAGTTAGTTTTTCACTATTAAAATACCGGTGTTAAACACGAATACTCATCAATCCCTTCATCTTGTTCTTCTATCACATATCGTTTCCAATAGTCAATCGTTTAAGAGGAAAAGAAAACTTAGTTGGCCTACATCACACATGACAAAACTGTTTAACGGGTACTAATATCATAGTCGAGATAACCTTGGTCACGAGGAGTAGAATTTGTCTTGCCCAGGACATACATTTGGTTCTATCAGATTTGATGTTGATATATTGGAAAAATACATGTTCAGTTTTATTCAAAGTTAACATATTGGCAAAACTAAAACATCGGTGTCGTGGTCAAGTTTATGACAAGTTGTCGTTCAACATTTATGTTGAGTGCCAACTTAGTACAACTTGTCTAAGTTTCTTTTAATTTTAATTTATAGAATGTAAATTATGTTTGATATGAAGTTTTTGTCTTTAAAGATATTACATATTGTCTCAATCTTACATAATCTTCTATAATGGTATGCACAAAGACCAAAAGGGAAAAATCACATATATAGACTATTTGGATGACAGTCGCCGTTAACCGCACCCGCTGCCTACAAACGCCTGTCTCCACTGACCGCGCCCGCGGCCAACTACTGACCGTCGTCGCTAAACCACGTCTGTTTTAGACGCGTTCTACAGTGACTGTCAGTTTTGGCGGCGGGCGTGATCGGTTGGTGGTGGCGGCGGAGTACGGCCGGGTTTCAGCAACGGGCGAGGTTGGTGGTCGCAGTCGATTGTTAGCGGTAACCGCGGCAGTGGTCGGTGGTATATAGCGGCGATTATCATTGGTCATTGAGGTTTACAATAGGTGGTAAATTCAAAGTAATTTATGAGTGTTTTGTCATTAAAAATACATTTGGAATTTAAATTCCATTTATAGATTTCAATTCACTTGAATTCCAAATCCTTTGGAAAATATTGAACTCGAAATACAATTCCTTTTAATTCCAATTTCAATTTCAATTCCAACAAATACCGCGAACCAAACACCTCCTTAGAAACTCACATGGTCATTGGTTTGTTCAGTTACAAAAAGAACTGCAACGTTAAAAATTTTAATAGGCAATAACGCCTTAAATGAATAGATCCTGTCTTTAGCATTTCATAATCACGCCCTCCTTCCCAACCCTAGCTAGCACCTTTTTTTCAATTGTTCACTTCAACATCAGCAAAACCAGACGCCCTTGTTTACGTTTATGTCGATGATCAAGGGAGTGACATTCGATCGGGTTTTAGTTTTTTTGGGTTCCAAATGAACGATATAGCGGTTCTCCCAGCTCAATAAACTGACACTAAGGTCCCAATTATTTAGGTTTCAAATCTGGCTTTTACGAACCAATACTAAATTCAATTTCTTGTATTTTTACAAACCAAACGAGGTCTAATGTCTTTCATAGGTAGCAAAACCTCATTTTTATTTGCTCTAGTGATTGATAAATGCCAACTAAAAGGAGAGAATGAATGTCTAAGGAATCTACTGATTTTGAGCAAACTCATTGCATAATTTTGTGGTAGCTGCCATGTGTTGAAATTCTATTGGTTGTGTGTTGAGGATGTGTAATTGAGCCCAGTCCGTAAGGAACATGTGTAACATTGTGAGCCTATTTTTCCGAATAATGTATATGAATTAATTTATAATCGCTTGAGAAATGTTTATAAAATTAAGTATTGTGCTCGATATGTTTTAGTAACAAGGGCTGCAAACGAACCAAACGAACACGAACAAGGTTTTGTTCGTGTTTGTTCGTTAAGAAATAAACTTGTTCATGAACTGTTCACAAACACTTACCGAACGAGATTCTTTGTTCGTGTTCGTTCATTAAGAAAATGAACATGTTCATGAACTGTTCACGAACACAAACAACTGTCATGAACATGACGAACACAAAGAAGCTCATGAACAAAAACGAGTACAAATGATTATAGATTTATTTTAGGATAAAATTTTATTTTTATTACAAACATTACACAGTATAATAAAAAATAAATAAGTTTTAACATAAATATAAAAAAATACTTGATAATAGTCATAAAAATACATGACACAAAAGTTAAGAATTTTAAACGAACACATTAACGAACGTAAATGAACACATTATCGAACATTCACGAACGGACATTAACGAACATAAACAAACACATTATCGAATGTTCACGAACATTAACGCGGCTTGTGTTCATAAACGTTCGTTTAACTAAAACGAACGAAATTTTCTTGTTCGTGTTCGTTCATTTACTAAACGAACAAACATAAACGAACTTCCGTCGAACGGTTCACAAACTGTTCGTTGAACGTTCAGTTCGTTTGCAGCCATAAGTAACACATTAGTGTAAATGTCAGTTTCCCACACAAAAGCCTTTCATATTTAAGTAACGATGTCGAAAAAGAATGATTAAATTTCTCTTATATTTATATCTATTATAATTTGAAATGATTTCTACGATAGTTAATCACCATCGCAGCGCCTTGCCACATGGCACTACTCGATTGGACCACTTCTTTATTTTTTATATGCATCGATTTTGTTGTTAATAAATTATATTGGTGGCATACTAAACACAATTGGCGTGGCCGCGCGCACATGGTTTTTTCCTCAACCCGGGTTCAAATCTGATTTTTTTTTCGCGCTTCACCTCCTTTGGTTGCACGATCACTTCTTTCCTTCTCTCTCTTTGGCTCCGATCGCAACACACAAACACTAAACAGAAAAAATCAACCATCAAAGCTAAGCATCAACATGATCCAACTTCGTTTTGGTTATTGCTCAATCTATCTCATCTTGGATTAGCCGTCTCTTGCTCCTCTCTACTTCAACTTCAAATCAACATATGTCTACTCGTTCAACATCTCTCACTCATGTTGTTACGACATGAACGTAACATGTACGAATGTCAAACAATTCACAATCTTACCTTCGAGTCCAACATCAATCACATACTTGGCATGTTTTATGCACTATAGCGCAAACATTAAACCACACAAATCAACTACTGTATTTATATTTTACAAATTATATAGGACAATTAGCATAAAATCAAAAAACCATTCACACATAAAATTTGGGAAGTCTTGGGCTCTTGACCAAATATCTAGTATCAAATATTGATGCTTATATATGTATGTATGTATGTATATATAAACGTTGAATGTTTGTATGTTGTATAAACTTCAAGACCCTAATCGCGTAGTAGCATATTAGTGGGTACGTATGTATGTTTGTATAAACTCTGACGTTAATGTAGAACGTGTCATATTCATCAAGTCGTACGGATCTAGTTGCACCCTCATGAAGCTAAATAGTAAACACCATTATTAAGCATATGTTGTAAACAGCCCAACTGCTAAGGAGCCATTGATGCAACTACTTGTGGCCCAGACAAATACCCACTAAATTGAAAGAGTACGTGTTGCATCAATTAGTAAAACAATTAACTTCATTGTATAACACCTCAAATATAATTATCGAGACTCTAACCTCTTAAATTTTGTGGGCCTAAAAAGTTTCTTTCTAACATAGTAGAGATACTACCTCTTTAATCCACTATAGGGTGCTTATTGGCAAATGGCAAGCAATCCCCAAAGGTTTAAATTTGGATGCTACGTGAGAAATTATATCACTGATGGTTAAACTACGGGTTGTTAAAAAAATATCCGAATACGAAATCGAATTCAAAATATTCGAAAATCCGAAATTTTGCTATCCGGAATTTCAGATATACAGAAATATCTAAAATTTCATATTCGGATAGTGATGTTGAGATTCGGATATTCGGATATCCAAAATATTTGTATAAAATTTAAAAATAATAAATATTAATTAGAAGTTTCGGATGTTTCAAATATTTAGGACATTTTAATAAAAGCTTTGGATAACCGAAAAAAATTCAATAAAAATTATTTAATTTTTGTAAAATTTATTAAATAAAATAATTTTTTTGGAATCGGATATCCGAATCCAAATACTAAATTTCGAGTGAAATCTACTATTCGAAATTTTCGGATATCCGAACTTGAACAGTCTTAGTTTCAACCGGGCATATAGTGATAGTAGAATGATGGATAGAATTTTCTTTTACTTTCACTTTCCCTGCAAATATATTTGTTTATAATGTTATTTGCTTTCATTTATTTATAAGAGCATTCACAACCCATGCCTTATATTTATGTGAGTGTGAGTTCTTAAATTATATGGGATGGTTTTGAGTGGTTGTGAGTGGAGGAGAGAGAAAATGTTATTGTTTATCTGTAAATTTAAGGATTCACTGTTCAACCCTTATAAATTTTTTAATATTTTTGAAAATGGTTGTGAGTGAAGAAGAGAGAAAAGGTAATGAAAAATGTATAAAAATATATTATAAATTGAAAGGAGAGAGAAGAAGTGGTGATTTTTAGTGTAATTATATGGATAAAGATAAGAATTAGGATGTGAATGCTCTAATGTAGTAAACACTTTAGAGGTGGAAGGGGTGTGTGCGCCATGGCAACGACATACCTTAGTGCCGACCGGCATCGCCGCCGCCACTCATTTTTTTACGCCGCTAGCATTTTTAATCGCTCGAGTACTCACCGTGCTTGTGCTCCCAGACTCATCGCATATATAGGTGTGACATGGTATGGCAACACCACCCCCACCAATTGTAAGAGTGTGGTATAGTGTTTGTGTAATGTGATATGGCAAAATTTGATTAGTGCGTTTATGGTGTAGTGTGATGGGTGTGGTATGTGTGCTCCCTCCACCCTAAACCAACAATCTATAACATGGATTTGCTAGGATTGGTGTTGTCGAAACATGTTGAATGGTGTTAGGGGATGGAAAGTTTGTGAAAGGGTTAATCTTGAATATTATGAATATGAGTCAAAGATGGGTTAAACATGCATGGGTTATTACGTAGATAATTGCATAGTTGCATAGAAATGTTTATTTTGTTTCTTTGTTTAAAGTTTATGGGTAAGTTAATTGTTAGTCAAATGTAGTGGGTAGGTTTTCTTTTAATGTGTTAGTGGTCTGCAATGTAGGTAGTGGGGTCAGTAGGTTGCTTGTTCTAGTTTCCTATACATGTACTTTTGTTTGGTAGTAATGAAGTGTGGGTTTTCTATATCAAAGATATACAACATCAAATAGAAAGATCAATGTATTGTTCATTCAATATTTAGTGTAGAATAATAAGTAATCTAAACTACATCTTTGCTTGATCTAAGGGGCTTGATATCCAACATTTGGTATCCGAGCTTTGTGAGGCACATACCCGGGATCGAAGATCAAAGACAAAAGACCACCGTGAAGGTTCTGTGTGAGCCGTACTGGGTTCTGTGTGAGCCAAACAAGTTCTGTGTGAGCCTGCGGAGAGAAGAAAGAAGTCGATCTGTGTGATCTTTGAAGGTTTTGTGTGAACCGTAAAGCGTTCTGTGTGAACTAAAGAAAGACCAAGAAAAGAGGTTCTGGGTGAACCGATTTTGGGTAAACAAAAGTAAGAATCTGTGTGATTTACGTGCAAGGTGTAAATAATCCTGTGTGAAGAGGTGTGGAGACGTATAGGGAGAAAGAGATTGAAGGGTCGCTTGTAATTAATAAAAAAACAGAAGGGAAGGAGCTTGAGGCGGTGTACAGCTGAAAAGTCAAACACAAGAAGGAATCATGCACTCTTGTTAATTTTATATTGTACAAGAACAAATATATTTCTTTGTTTCTTTGGCGGCTTTAAGCATCCAAAGCAATGGCATAAGGTAGTGCAGGCGGTGCAATGGTTCCGGAGAGAGAGCAAAGTCAAGTGTCGTTACAATGCCCTAGGTTAACAACTACAAACTACACACCGTGGGCAATTATGGTGGAGATGATTTTGAGAGCACAAGGCTTATGGGAGGCCATAGATCCGGTGACAGGTGCGACGGTTGAGGCAAAAAAGAACTATACAACAAAGGCTATCATCTACCAATCCTTGCCCGAAGACAATTTGCTCTAAGTGGCAAAATATAGAGATGCAAAGATGTATGGGAAGCGATTCGAGTATGGTATCTTGGAGCAGAACGAGTTCAAAAGGCTCGTTTACAAATACTAAGAAACGAGCTAGAGTTGTTAAAGATGAAAGAAAATGAAACCATTGATGATCTTGCATGTAAGTTAAGCGGTATTATGGCTAAATTCAAGAACATTGGATCAACACTTAAAGATGAATTAATAGTAGGAAAACTTCTCAACTCGGTTCCAAAGAAATATCTAAAGATTGTGGCTGTCATCGAACAATACTCGGAGATTGACTCGATGCCATTTGAGGAAGCCGTTGGGCGATTAAAGGGCTATGAGGAGAGGATCAAAGGACAAGATGAGGAAGAAGAAAACCAAAGTAAACTCCTAGTTTCTAAACCGGATACTCGAAGCAACTTTGGAAAAACAAGTGAGGGGAAGAGCAATGGGCATGGTAGGTGTTTTAATGGATATGAAAAGGATAATAAACAAGGCAATGGAGGTGATGGAAAAGACACGGGTCGTGAATTCCGTGGAAGAGGAAGAGGACGTGGACGAGGTAATTACAAAAGTAACTTAAGGTGTTACGAGTGTGGAAGGGTCAGGTACTTTGCATACGAATGTCCCGACTTGAAGGGAAAAGAGGAACAAAAATTTTTGATTCAAGCACGTGAAGATGAGCAAACCCTACTTTGAGAAAGAAACGGGTTGATTTCAAGATTAAAAGGGTTGAGTGAAAGGGTTAATCTTGAATGTTATGAATATGAGTCAAAGATGCATGGGTTATTACGTAGATAATGGCATAGTTGCATTGAAATGTTTATTTTGTTTCTTTGTTTAAAGTTTGTGGGTAAGTTAGTTGTTAGTCATATATAGTGGGTAGGTTTTCTTTTAATGGGTTAGTGGTCTACAATATAGATAGTGGGGTCAGTAGGTTGCTTTTTTTAGTTTCTATATATGTACTTTTGTTTTGTAGTAATTAAGTGTCGGTTTTTTATATTAAAGATATACAACACCAAACAAAAAGATAAATTCAAAGTTCATTCAATCCCTACGTGTAGAATAATGAGTAATCGAAACTACATCTTTGCTTGATATGATGGGCCTGATATCCTACAGTTTGGAGGTAGAATAGGAAAGATAGAAATGTATGGAGCGGAGGAGGGTGATGGTTTTGATGGAGAGGGTGAGTGAAACAGGAAGACTTGTTCATTGAATCAAACATGGTAGTGGTGTCAAAACAGTGATAACCATGATGACTAGGACTATAGCCAAGAAAGACACACAACGTCAAGTCCATTTTATGGTGATTATACGGACGAAGATGAGGGAATCATTAACAACCGAAAACACAAAAAAGGAGTCGTCGTCTTACGACTGAAGAGATGTTGCAAAGGAGGTTTGTTTCAGGAGATGCGAGATGGTAAATGACTAATAAGAAAAATGTAATTACAAAGGCAAAACTCCAAAAACGTTGCGGAAGTTTGGCTTGGGCTAGAATTAATACATACTAAAATGTAAACATGCATTTTGACTAAAATAAGTAGACAACCTTTTAGGAAGTTAAAAGGAAATCTAAGTTGCTAGAACTAATATATACTGAGATATATGACTTTTACGCCACTCCATCTGTAAAGAAATAGTATGTAATTATATTTATAGATGATATAGTTAGGTTTTATTATGTGTATCAAGCTATAAATGACCAGCTCTTAATAAATATAAGACATACAAAAATTGAAGTTGTATTGCATAAAAACGACTTCGATAAGACCTTGTACACCGACAAGGGAGGTGAGTTTATAGAAAAAAATGGATTTACAACAATGGAACAATAGTAGAACTTGAGTGGTTTTCATAATTTGAAAAAATATGATTACAATATTGAAACTTATTTATTCTGTCATGATTTTATTTTTTCTTTTATTTGTAGATGTTTTACTAGATACTGGTTTTAATCGCCCTAGATATCAAATTTAATTTTCAACAAGTGCATGTACAAGAAGATCATTGCGTAATAGGAAATTACATAGAACATAGAACAACAACACATCATGAAATGTTATTTATAAAATAAAAATAAATGTATTATGGTATTTAAGTAGCAAGATAAAAGCTTGAATCATTTCAGTGCTTGATCCTTTTAGAAGCCCCTGAGAAACCAAGAGTAATATCCCTCATCGATGGTCTAGAGTGAGGGTTCTTATCTAGACATGAGAATGCAACTTCGACAAGTGATTCAACTTGCCCAGTAATTTGTTCCTCCTCAGGTGGAGCAAGGCGTCGGTCTGGAATTTCAGTCCAAGATACGTCTATCATGTCTTCTAACAAAGTGAGCAAATCCCCAGGATGCTTTCCCATTATAACTTCTAGTGTTAGTACCCCAAAACTATAAACATCACATTTCTCGTTCACTTCCATGGTGTATGCAAGTTCTACCCAAAACAATCAAGTTAACATCTTGTAAATATAATAATTTTTTTCAAAATTTGATTTTGTACACATGAGCTCATTGTTGTTTTAGAGTATCCGTACCTGCAGCAGCATAACCAAATGTCCCAGCAAATGAAGTCCAATTTGACGAGTCTGGCTTTAACAGCCTGGCCGTGCCAAAATCAGATATATGAGCAACCCAATCCGAATCAAATAAAACATTATTGCTTGATAAGTCCCTATGGATGATTGGTTGTGAACAATCATGGTGCATATAGGATAAGGCCTTTGCAATGCCTTTAACAGCCATCACCCTCTTTTTCCAATCAAATTTCACAACGAGTTCAATATGATTCAGTACATTCCTTAAGCTCCCTCCTGATAAGAACTCATAGACTAAAAAGGAGTGTCGTGAATGTGAACAAAATCCATAGAGCTTGACAATGTTTTGATGACGTATTTCTGTCAATGCTCGAATCTCATTTTCAAAACTCTTTAGATTTTGTGTCTCGTCATCTTCTAGCGAGTGAATTTTTTTCACTGCCAAGATTTTTGTTGCCAATTCTGCTTTATAAACAGCTCCATTTCCACCAACTCCAATAATGTGCTTCGAGTCGAATTGAAGTTTTCTAAAGCTTCAATGATGCTCTCATAAACCATTTTTCCGTCATAGCTTCAGATGGTAAAAGGGTTTCGTGTCACATGTGTGTTGTTTGTATCATTTGGTTTTCTTTTATGGAGGTGAAAGAATATAAGACCAATAAAAATCAACAAAAAGATGCATCCCAAAGTAGGAAGTATGATTAGAATCACCGTGGGAACCTTCTTTTTATTACCTAGATTTCTTGCTTGGGTGGGACATTCTAAACCTGTGTTATTTCCACATAACCGTTTGTTATGTCCAAGTGCCTCCATTGGAGCCTCTTCAAAAGCTCGCATCTTCGGAAGTGCTCCCTCTAGCTTATTGAAAGATATGTCGACTGTGGTTAAACTTAACATTCCGGTGAAACTCAAGAGGAATAGAGCCGGTGAAACTTAACATTATGGAAAACAACTTGAGAGTTGTTGCTCCTCCTAGCTCTTTAGATATTTTTCTAGACAAATTGTTGTTTGATATCCGTAAGCTAGTTAAATTAGGACAATGCCCCCAGTTACTAGACACCTCACCGTAGAAATTATTGTTGCTCAAATCCATATAATCCAACTCTGGATAAATCCCAAAATCTTCCGAGATGTTTCCAGTTAGTTGGTTTTCATCAAGCCGGACTCTTTTCAAGCTGCTACAGTTTTTAATGCTCTTTGGTACACGGCCTGAGAAGAAATTTGTGATCACCAAGTGTACCTGTTAAGTTTGAGTTTGGAAGTGTGATCGATGCTTATTACAACACTTTCTGCTGCTGCAGTGCTGTTACTGCAACCAATACCAGTCCAGTTATTATGGCATGGATTGCTTCCGGACCATGAACAAAGAACCGACTGCCTTTGTTTATCAAGGCTGGCTTTCCATTTCAAAAGAGCAGATCGATGCTTCGTTTGTTGGTCGCGCACTTGCAAGTGAAGCGACAAACAAAAGATTACAATAACAGAATAATAATATTATTGCAACCGCGAGGGACACAAAAGATCCTTTGGGTAGGAGTAGATTAATTGGGTGATGAAATTGCATACCTCTCATTTTTATAAGAGGAAGCAAAAGATAGCAAGATTGATGATGGAAACAGTGTAGTCGATATTATTTATATAACTCAAGAAGACTTGCTTAAACAACCAAGATAGACGCTAGCTACTTATAGAAGTAATCAAGATGCAAGTTTTGCAATAAGAAGTCGGTTTCGGTTGAAGTAACAAGTTAATGGGTCTAGACTCAATTCTTGATGTTAAGATGTGGTTTAAAGGGATGTTATAGTTAAATAAGGATAAATATAATTGAGTTAATGTTAAAACTAGAGAATTAGATAAAAAAAAATAGTAAATTACACGGATGGTCCTAGTGATTTGGTTAAAATTTTGGATTTGGTCCTTAAAGTTTTGAAATTACGAATACAATCTCTAATGTTATAGTTATCTTTTATTAATAGTCTCTACTCTGTTAGTTTAGTTAGTGATGTTAAATTTGTCAAAATAACTATTTTACTTATAAGAATCAACAATGTAAATTCATTTTATTATAATCTTTTTATTATAAATATGTTTATTATTTAATACATAAATACAAAAATATTTTAAAAATGTTTTCTTTTAAATGTGGGTTATAAATTTTTTAAAACCCATATGCGGGTTTAAAAAATGTGGTTTAGAAATTGTTTTTTTAAACTGAACTATATTTTTAAAAAATGTTTAAAAAACTAAGAATTTGTCTAAGGAAACATGCTTTAAAAAAAACTTTAAAAAACCAACCAGTTTAAAAAAAGTTTATAAATCAAAATGTTTGTAGAATGACGTATAAAAATTGAATGGTTAAAAAACCGAACATTTTAGAAAACATATTAATAAATTTTTTTTATTTGTGTATTTAAAGCGTATTTTATTAAATAATAATCGTATTAATAATGAAATTATAATAATAATATAAAATATAAAAAATTTTGAAAACTAAAAATATAAAATTTTCTTAAATTAAAATAAATCATATAGTTTAAAATGTAAATTAAATAGATGGCTAATGCGATTAATGTGCTAATTTTTACAATATTTAACATCACTAACGGTAAACTAACAGACATATGGATCATATAAGAAAGAGAAAGAAATGTTAAGGACTATATTCAAAGATTTTAAATTTTAAAGATCAAATTCAAAATTTTAACATAACATAGGGACCATCCATGTAATTTACTCTAAAAAATGAATTGATTGGATTGTATGTGTTTTTGGTTGACTTTGACGAATTTGACCGCACAAATTGAAGGTACAAACTAGAGGAAAATGTGAGTACACATTAGTTTGTAAGTTTAACTTTTAAATATATAGATCAACGAATTTAGCTTGGGGTGTGGTGTAGTAGAAGTTAAATCTTTATAAAATGGTGTTAAGGGTGTTAATGGTAAAGTCGACCTATATGGGGATTAGTATAATCATCATTATTATTTATATGCAATTGGGTGTGATGGTGTGAAAAACATTTGGTTATATACATACTATAATAAAGAAACATAAAAACACCAACAAACATGTTTAGTGAGCTACCACGTCATAAAAACACTCGTCCTTTCACAACATCAAAAACCTCGCCAATAAGAAAACTCAAAAACACAAAAAAATTATGACACATCGTCAGCACATTTTTATTTATCTCTATCTATATGTATATTTAATATAATTAAAAAAACATATTTGCCCCACCTCCTTTTCATTTTTGATGTTCATGGTGAGGAACTTCCCCTCCAAAAACATAGTCCCACAAGGGTAAAAAACGACTCAATGCAATTCTTGGCCTAAAAACGACCCTAAAAATGACCATTGGAGATGGTCTTAACGTTGTTGAATTACATTGCATATAAGTTGGATCGTAGAAATGGGTGAATCAGGGAGTGAATATTTGAATGTGTGTAGAAGGATTTTGCTAAATATGAGTTTATGAGGTCACTGTCTACGTATTTTTCTTGATTTTGAAGATAACAGTTTTCATGGTTCTATTAAAACTAAGGAAAATACATTAATCAAACTAGCAAGAAGCTAGAATATGAATACAATTACATAAGAAGATGAACAGTATTAAAAAAAACTTAATTCTCCCGTTCAAATGAAACCAATTTTCCTCTATGCTTATGTAAAGTTGACTCAAACAATCGATTTAAATGTTTCAAACTAGACCAAGTCATTTACTATCGATGGGAGTGGTCTTAATCCTTTATCGTGTCGACTGGAGTAACAGTGAAGACTTCGAAAGTCGTCCCTCAATAGAAAGAACAAAATAATTGTTGGTGAAGACCTTATTAGAATTTTCAAGAAAACTACGTACTTGGTCGTTGGGTCCTATTAATTGTAACACCATCGAATGTATTTAGCCCATTTATTGCTAATACCATTTGTTAAATTAATGGGTTGTCTTGTTAACCAGTTTAAGTTTAAGGGTTTTTTTAGTTTCTGCTTAGATCTTAGAGTAAGTTATCTAATAAAACGTTGGCATATAAAGTTTGATACGTTGATTTTAACTTTATCTTCCTTTTCAACTCTTCACCAATATAAAAATTAAAAGATATATGTTAGATTTGTTTTTATAGTTCATCATGGTATCACCTTGTACTCGAACCAAGCATAACTATTTTGTTGACGACTTTTGTTTTGATACACAAATATTCGAGGAGCTAGGAGATCGAGTCTACCCATCGTTAGTAAACTATATAATGTTCACAAAGGAGGGTTCAAATGTAAGTATGTAACACTTATTTACTTTACAATACCCGAACATTGAAATTGCATTTTAATACTTATATGTTTGGATCAATCTCCATTCGTGAGGAGGGTTGCCGTAAAAATGATAGAGAGTAAATACACTTAGTGAAATATATGTTTTTCACTAACTTTGAAAATAAATAATGATATGTAGTTATTGTTAAAATAGTTAGTTTTTCACTATTAAAATACCGGTGTTAAACACGAATACTCATCAATCCCTTCATCTTGTTCTTCTATCACATATCGTTTCCAATAGTCAATCGTTTAAGAGGAAAAGAAAACTTAGTTGGCCTACATCACACATGACTTGACAAAACTGTTTAACGGGTACTAATATCATAGTCGAGATAACCTTGGTCACGAGGAGTAGAATTTGTCTTGCCCAGGACATACGTTTGGTTCTATTAGATTTGATGTTGATATATTGGAAAAATACATGTTCAGTTTTATTCAAAGTTAACATATTGGCAAAATTAAAACATCGGTGTCGTGTTCAAGTTTATGACAAGTTGTCGTTCAACATTTATGTTGAGTGCCAACCTATTACAACTTGTCTAAGTTTCTTTTAATTTTAATTTATAGAATGTAAATTATGTTTGATATGAAGTTTTTGTCTTTAAAGATATTACACATTGTCTCAATCTTACATAATCTTCTATAATTGTATGCACAAAGACCAAAAGGGAAAAATCACATATATAGACTAGATGGATGACAATCGTCGTTAACCGCACTCGCTGCCTACAAACGTCTGTCTCCACTGACCGCGCCCGCGGCCGACTACTGACCGTCGTCGCTAAACCACGTCGGTTTTAGACGCGTTCTATGATGACTGTCAGCTTCAGCGGCGGGCGTGATCAGTTGGTGGCAGCGGCGGGGTACGGCCGGTTTTCAGCAACGGGCGAGGTTTGTGGTCACAGTCAATTGTTGGCGATGACCGCGACGGTGGTCGGTGGTATATAGCGGCAATTATCGTTGGTCATTGAGGTTTACAATAGGTGATAAATTCAAATTCATTTATGAGTGTTTTGTCACTAAAAATACATTTGGAATTTAAATTCCATTTATAAATTCCAATTCACTTGAATTCCAAATCATTTGGAAAATATTGAATTTGAAATACAATTCATTTTAATTCCAATTCTAATTTCAGTTCCAACAAATACCGCGAACCAAACACCCCCTTAGAAACTCACATGGTCATTGGTTTGTTCAGTTACAAAAAGAACTAGAACATTAAAAAAATTTAATAGGCAATAACGCCTTAAATGAATAGATCCCGTCTTTAGCATTTCATAATCATGCCCTCCTTCCCAACCCTAGCTAACACCTTTTCTTCAATTGTTCACTTCAACATCAGCAAAACCAGACACCCTTGTTTACGTTTATGTCGATGATCAAGGGAGTGACATTCGATCGGGTTTTAGTTTTTTTGGGTTCCGAATGAACGATATAGCGGTTCTCCCAGCTCAATAAACTGACACTAAGGTTCCAATTATATAGGTTTCAAATCTGGCTTTTACGAACCAATACTAAATTCAATTTCTTGTATTTTTACAAACCAAACGAGGTCTAATGTCTTCCATAGATAGCAAAACCTTATTTTATTTGCTATAGTGATTGATAAATGACAAGAGGAGAGAATGAATGTCTAAGGAATCTACTGATTTTGAGCAAACTCATTGCATAATTTTGTGGTAGCTGCCATGTGTTGAAATTCTATTGGTTGTGTGTTGAGAATGTGTAATTGAGCCCAGTACGTAAGGAACATGTGTCACATTGTGAGCCTATTTTTCCGAATAATGTATATGAATCAATTTATAATCGCTTGAGAAATGTTTATAAAAATAGGTATTGTGCTCGATATGTTTTAGTAACAAGGGCCGCAAACGAACCAAACGAATACAAACAAGGCATTGTTCGTGTTCGTTCGTTAAGAAATAAACTTGTTCATGAACTATTCACGAATACTTACCGAACGAGATTATTTGTTCTTGTTCGTTCATTAAGAAAATTAACATGTTCATTAACTATTCACGAACACAAACGAACACAAACAAAAGCAAACGAACACAAACAACTGTCATGAACATGACGAACACAAAAAAACTCATGAACATAAACGAGTACAAATGATTATAGATTTATTTTAGAATAAAATTTCATTTTTATTACAAACATTACACAGAATAATAAAAAATATATAAGTTTTTAACATAAATATCAAAAAATACTTGATAATAGTCATAATAATACCTGACACAAAAGTTAAGAATTTTAAACGAACACATTAACGAACATAAACGAACACATTATCGCACATTCACGAACGGACATTAACGAACATAAACAAACACAATATCGAATGTTCACGAACATAAATGAACGAACGCGACTTGTGTTCATGTTCGTTCGTTTAACTAAAACGAACGAAATTTTCTTGTTCGTGTTCGTTCATTTACTAAACGAACGAACATAAACGAACTTCCGCCGAACGGTTCACAAACTGTTCGTTGAACGTTCAGTTGGTTCGCAGCCATAAGTAACACATTAGTGTAAATGTCATTTTCCCACACAAAAGCCTTTCATATATAAGTAACGATGTCGAAAAAGAATGATTAAATTTCTCTTATATTTTATATCTATTATAATTTGAAATGATGTCTGCGATAGTTAATCACCATCGCAGCACCTTGCCACATGGCACTACTCGATTGGACCACTTTTTTATTTTTTTATATGCATCGATTTTATTGTTAATAAATTATATTGGTGGCATACTAAACACAATTGGCGTGGCCGCACGCACATGGTTTTTTCCTCAACCCGGGTTCAAATCCGGTTTTTTTTTCGCCCTCCACCTCCTTTGGTTGCACGATCACTTCTGTCCTTCTCTCTCTTTGGCTCCGATCGCAACACACAAACACTAAACAGAAAAAATCAACCATCAAAGCTAAGCATCAACATGATCCAACTTCGTTTTGGTTATTGCTCAATCTATCTCATCTTGGATTACCCGTCTCTTGCTCCTCTCTACTTCAACTTCAAATCAACATATGTCTACTCATTCAACATCTCTCACTCGTGTTGTTACGAAATGAACGTAACATGTACGAATGTTAAACAATTCACAATCTTACCTTCGAGTCCAACATCAATCACATACTTGGCATGTTTTATGCACTATAGCGTAAACATTAAACCACACAAATCAACTACTGTATTTATATTTTACAAATTATATAGGATAATTAGCATAAAATCAAAAAACCATTCACACATAAAATTTGGGAAGTCTTGGGCTCTTGACCAAATATCTAGTATCAAATATTGATGCTTATATATGTATGTATGTATGTATATATAAACGTTGAATGTTTGTATGTTGTATAAACTTCAAGACCCTAATCGCGTAGTAGCATATTAGTGGGTACGTTGTATGTTTGTATAAACTCTGACGTTAATGTAGAACGTGTCATATTCATCAAGTCGAACGGATCTAGTTGCACCCTCATGAAGCTAAATAGTAAACACCATTATTAAGCATATGTTGTAAACAGCCCAACTGCTAAGGAGCCATTGATGCAACTACTTGTGGCCCAGACAAATACCCACTAAATTGAAAGAGTACGTGTTGCAATCAATTAGTAAAACAATTAACTTCATTGTATAACACCTCAAATATATATATAAATGAAACTTTGTAAATCAGTGGATGGTGGTTCTTAATTTTGGGGGATGTAATACTCAAAAACACATATCAAATTAGAAGTAAGCCAAATATAATTATCGAGACTCTAACCTCTTAAATTTTATGGGCCTAAAAAGTTTTTTTCTAACATAGTAGAGATACTACCTCTTTAATCCACTATAGGGTGCTTATTGGCAAATGGCAAGCAATCCCCAAAGGTTTAAATTTGGATGCTACGTGAGATATTATATCACTGATGGGTTTAAACTAGGGGTGTTAAAAAATATCCGAATACGAAATCGAATCCAAAATATTCGAAAATCCAAAATTTAGCTATCCGGAATTTCGGATATACAGAAATATCTGAAATTTCGTATTCGGATAGTGATGTTGAGATTTGGATATTCGGATATCCAAAATATTTGTATAAAATTTAAAAATAATAAATATTAATTAGAAGTTTCGGATATTTCAAATATTTAGGACATTTTAATTAAAGCTTTGGATAATCGAAAAAACTTCAATAAAAATTATTTAATTTTTATAAAATTTATTAAATAATATATTTTTTTTTGGAATTCGGATATTCGAATCCAAATCCGAAATTTCGGGTGAAATCTACTATCCGAAATTTTCGGATATTCAAACTTGAACAGCCCTAGTTTCAACCGGGCATATAATGATAGTAGAATGATGGATAGAATTTTCTTTTACTTTCACTTTCCCTGAAAATATATTTGTTTATGATGTTATTTGCTTTCATTTATTTGTAATGTAGTAAACACTTTAGAGGTGGAAGGGGTGTGTGCGCCGTGGCAACGACATGCCTTAGTGCCGACCGGCATCGCCGCCGCCGCTCATTTTTTTATGCCGCTAGCATTTTTAATCGCTTAAGTACTCACTGTGCTTAAGCTCCCAGACTCATCGCATATATACATTGTTGTTAGGACCGGATCGGACCGGTTCGGCCGGGATTCGGTGGTTGGTCCGGTCCGGTCGAGGGTGGTTCGTTTTTGAGCATTTGAACCGGCCGGTTCGTTCCGGGTTGCTGGTCGGACCGGGAAAACCGGACCGGTTCGGACCGGATTTGGTTTTTTTTTTTTTTTTTTGGTTTTTTGTTTTAATGGGTAAAAACGGGGTGTTAAACCATAAATTAAGAGCAAAAATGCAAAAAACCGGCTTCACGCGGACCCGGTTTATTTCGAACGGCATTCGTGTCCGCATGTCGTGCGTGGGCGACCCAAATTTTCCAGCCAGAAACCCGTTTTTGCACCCCCCCCCTGCGCGCGGGTAGGTCATGGTGTAAAAGGTATCATAAAGACATTCAATACATTTCACTTTGTTATCACATATAAACCCATAATGTTTCATTTGTCACACCAATGTGGGACAAAGGTGTTAGAGTCTTAGAGAGACTCCCTTTACACCCTTATTTCCAACATATATTTAATTACATATATAAATATAATTAAAATATAGTTAAATCCGGTCCAACCGGTCCGACCGGTCCGACCGGTCCGACCACCAAACCAGTAAGGCGTCCGGTTCGACGTCCGATCCGGTTCTGAAAACATTGCATATATAGGTATGACATGGTATGGCAACACCACCCCCACCAATTATAAGAGTTTGGTATAGTGTTTGTGTAATGTGTGGAAAGATTTGATGCGTGCGTTTATGGTGTAGTGTGATGGGTGTGGTATGTGTGCTCCCTCCACCCTAAACCAACAATCTATAACATGGGTTTACTTGATCCCGATTTAAAATTTAAAGCTTTAAGCATTCTTTTTGTTCTTTTAAGCTTTTATTGTATACTTTTCTCACTTGTATATTTCTAACATGTATCAACATCCCTCTACGGATGTAAGTACTTGGATGTTGGGATGATATTGGTACTTATACGGTACCGGTACTGAAAATACCGATGTGGAATTTATGGAAAAGTTGGTAGTGAATACTGTACAAAATCTATTAGTTTGGTTACGGTACATTAACAGTATCGGTTTTCGATACTTTGACGACTTGGTACCACTATGGTGTTTTCCTTTTCTTTTTGGCTAAAACTAAGTTGTGACGTAATTTTTGAATACCTGTCTTAAAATTTTATAATGACAAAAACATTAACAAGTATCTCAAAATTGTATAAAAACATTCATGTGCTTGAACTTGGATTATAAAACACTAAAATTGTCTTAAAATTTGTATCAAAATGGTTTAAAGAAAACATTTTGGGTACTCTGTACCGAAGCTATACTTTTCGGTATATACTAGTACATATATCGCCTAGTACTGATATAAAAATTAGGCGAATTCAAGTACCGGTACCGTTTATGTTCGGTACAGTGCAGTACGTTACCCGTATGATAGTGGTACTCAATACCAAAGCTCATCCTACTTGAATGTAGGTACAATTGTCTTCAAGATTATTGTTCAAATTCAACTCAAAATGAACAAGTACCGAAATGATTTTAAAATAATCATAATACAACATGTTACATTTCCATTAAATCTATAGAAACGGCTAAACAAATAAATCAAGCTTTGCTAAACGTATCCCCATCGACCATCTCATCCACTTATGGACCCCCTCCCTCGTTAAAAATGACTACGTTCACAAGGTGAGAGGTAATCTAATACGTTCAAATGGATCGATTTGTGATGTATAGTAATGCAATGATCAATTATTAAAACAAAGTAATCAAACACAAGCAAATACTTCAAAATTCATAGTTTATTCATTGAAAGTAGATGCAACTGGATACAATATGCTTCGGTGAATAACAGAAAGTTCTAACTATTTCGAACACCTGCAAATATACATATAGAATTCTATTTATACTAACAATGAAAACAAAATGAACATATATTTACAAATAAGTCCCTAAACTATGACAAACAGACAAAATGACTAATGCTAATATTCAAAAGAGCTCCAACATAATCATCACTCAGATGGGTTTAGGTATCTCCAGAGGAGACCCCAGTTCAATACTTCCTAGGTGTGTATCTAGTGGTGGCCAACCCACGACGATGATCAGAAAATTCCTTATCAATGTTCAACGTTATATGATCGTGGGATATGGATAGTAGTTTGAAACTCACCTATTGCCTCCTGTGACAATCTGGAGCAAACGTCTCACAAACCAATTAACGAGTCTAATAATATCGTTTTTAACAGATAAGAGGTAAGTTTAACCACTCCCGGTAAAATTAAAACACTTTCTATTTCCCTCCGGCCGGCACACATCACCCCCACCTCCCGACACAGATTTCATACCATCACCACACAAACATCCCATCTCGTAATCATCATTCTCTTAACAAATCACAAACCCTAATCAGATCCAAATCAAAACCCCATTAAAAATCCAACCTTTTGCTTCTTTAATTTCAACCCCAACGACCCATCTCCTTCTTGATCCTTAGATCTACCCAAAACCACCATAATCAAAACCCTACAACAATGTCATCATCTTCTTCACAATCACCATCATCCACCCAAATCTTCTTCATTTCTTCACTCATAATCCTCTGGTACTCATCAAACATCGGTGTTCTTCTCCTCAACAAGCTACTCCTCTCCAATTATGGGTTCAAATTCCCAATTTTCCTCACAATGTGCCATATGTCAGCTTGTGCGATCCTCAGTTACATCTCCATTGTTTTCCTCAAGATTGTACCCTTTCAGAAGATCAAATCGAGGTCTCAGTTTTTGAGGATTGCGACTCTCAGCATTGTGTTTTGTGGGTCTGTTGTTGGTGGGAATATTTCGTTGAGATATCTGCCTGTTTCGTTCAATCAAGCTGTGGGTGCAACGACACCGTTTTTCACTGCGTTGTTCGCGTATTTGATGACGTTTAAGAGGGAAGCTTGGGTTACTTATGGTGCTCTTGTGCCTGTTGTTACTGGTGTTGTGATTGCCAGTGGGGTATGATGATCATGTTTTCATCTTTTGTTGAATTGTTAGAGCAGTTGGTTGATAATTTTATTTGGGTTTCGTTGTGTGATTATGGTTCTTTTAATTGATTTAGTATTGATCTATGCATAATTTGTAAAGATCACTGATCTTTGTTTAGTGATCTTGGATCTTGATCTGCAGCACTTTGAGGGTCATAGACTCATAGATAATGACACAGGGTGTTTTAGACATTTACACTTAAAAGCTCCAAATTTGACTCATAGATAATATCGATTTCGATCCATGATAGTCCCCTGTTTTGCCTCTGCTAAACGGCGTTTTAGACATTTACACTTACAAGCCGCTTATATGTTAAATGTCATGTTCATTGTTGTGCCGCATAGTAGCTTGATTCTTGAAGTTTGATGTTGATGAAAGAATGAATGAGTTATTTGGTTGATGTTTGGTAGGGTGAGCCAAGTTTTCATTTATATGGATTTATTATGTGCATAAGCGCGACTGCTGCTAGGGCCTTCAAGTCGGTTCTTCAAGGCATCCTACTTTCGTCCGAGGGGTAATTCATTTCCCACTCATGTAATACATTGACTGTATATAACGTGATGTCAGTAGCATATGAGTTCATAATAGTTAGCATGTGATGTTTGCAGGGAGAAATTGAATTCCATGAATCTGTTGCTATATATGTCTCCTGTTGCTATTGTTGTTTTATTGCCTGCTGCACTGGTAATGGAACCGGATGTGATAGATGTTACCGTCTCTCTAGCGTTGCAACATAGATTCATGTGGGTGCTGCTTTTGGTTAATTCAACTATGGCTTATGCAGCCAACTTGACCAACTTCTTGGTGACTAAGAACACTAGTGCGTTGACACTCCAGGTCTGTCTCTCACCATTGGTTCTTTTTTATACCTTCTCTGTATCAGAGGTGGTCATTTGGGTCGAATGGGTAGGCTAGGTAATGTGTCAAAACTAGTAAATTTTAAGCTTGTGTTGAGACGGGTCAGCATGGGCGCATGAACACTTTTTTTTATAAGTTCTTATGTTATAAAGTATTACATATACAAATATGTTTATTAAATGTTTTTTGCTTAAAAGCGGTAATCTAATTTTCTGAAGAAAATTATTTGGATGTTGTGAACATATTAATACACTTTAAAGTTGATTTTGACCCTTTTGGACTAATTGACATGTTTCCTTTATAGCTATGGCTATTCATTATATTTTAATAGTTTGACCTGTTGTCTAACAAATATAAAAACCTGAAATGATCATTTTGCAATATAAATGGGTTGAAATTTCCAGTTTTAACTTTAATAATTGCAATTTGAATTGGTATGCCACTTTATATATTTTTTTCAAAAGAGAAAAGCTGATACCCCTTTAATTCAATGAAAAGGAGATGCAATTTGACATTTGGAGGTCAAATCTAGTACTTACAAATTCCACGATATTGAAAATCTGCGAGTTACATTCTTCAATCTGCAACTTTTGTTATACATCTTGACGCATTACCACAACTTTCTACAAAACGTGTGAGATCTTATTCGAATTGAATATGAATAGTTAGTCTATTTGACCTGAAAAGTCAAATAGTTTACCAAAACATCATTTGTCTTGGAATTGAACCTGATAAACAATGATGAACTTGATCAGGTACTCGGGAATGCCAAAGGGGCTGTAGCCGTTGTCATCTCGATACTCCTTTTCAGAAACCCCGTAACATTTGTAGGCATAGCTGGTTACTCGATGACGGTTATGGGGGTGGTTGCTTATGGAGAAGCCAAGAGGAGATACCAATGATATTTGCAGTCACCTTTTAATACGAACAAATATGTTAGCAGCGAGTGGTTAGTTCTCAGTGTGATTAGAAATGCAGGAAGGCGAGTATATTTTTGTGTCAGATATTGAAGCGCCACGAGTCCTTGGTTTTACAAGCATATAAGAGAGTTTTTACACGCAGCTTCCACTTTCTCATATGTAAGATTTCATTTTGACTCCGCTTGTGATATGTAATTGTTAGCAGTAGATTGGACCGTCTTGAACTTGATATTGTTTCATGGTTTGTCCATGTTATTGGAATGATACTTTCATACTATTGTATTACTTTTTCTCATAAGCCATCTATTAGGGACTAAATCAAATACTTAACAAATAACACACACAGAGTAGCATAACTTGGTTGTGCACATGAGGCGTGAGGTGATGGAGCCAGAAACCAAAGCGCCTTAGGGAGGTTGATTTGCAAAAAATCAGACTTTGGGAATGAAGAGATTATGAGTGGTTTACTTGATGAATGATTAGAGAGATGCAGCTTTTGGTTGTACATAGAGCAACATTTGGCATATGTGAGGCTCTCACTTCACACCTCTCCTTTTGGGACCTAAAAAGAACTCAGAGCGTTTCGTGTTTTTTAAACCAAGAGACACTCTTTAAAGTTTAAACGAAGCAACACCAATCCAAAATCCTTCAGATAAAGAACTTCAACATTATTTTCACAAAAATAAAACTTGAAAAGTTTCATTTCAACAATAGAACTAAGAAAAGAGAGAATACTCTTAAATGTTCAAGAATTTGAGCACCAGAAAAGCCCGTATAACAAAGCTGATTAAACTGTACCATTTGAGTTTTCATATTATTCCCAAAATCTCCTGAAACCTGTTAGCAGGGGAACTGCAAAAATGTGTTCGTTCAAACTTGTTCTGGGCCATCAGACAGCTCCTCATAGCCATCATGTTGTTCTTTGACAGTAGTCTTCTCAACAGGAATGCACTTTAAAACAACTGCAATTGGCATGCTCACCAATCCAATCACAATGCTTAGCAACCATAGTTGCCAGTCTAGAGGCACAGTGCTTGCAAAAGTGCCAAGAAACTCAATTATGATTACTTGAAATACAACAGTCGCAATCATGACGGTCATGAAGATCCAACTGTTAAACATGCCACGAAAAATGTTTATCTTGTGCATGTCACGGCTGTTTATTTCATTAAAAACCTGCAAAAACATACACGTGTTTAATAAGAGATTTGGATATGTGATCACGTGGTTATTAGGAGTTGCGCAAGTGTTACCTGACAGAATACAAAAGTGTTGAATATGAAAGTGTTGAGGACAGCTGTTGCGTTCTCTCCTTGTAAATTCAAAATTGACTTCCCGGTGAAATTGAGAACAAATAGGACAGCCATTTGGTATATACTTTGACCCATGATGTTCCTCCACATCGTCTTTGTAATGAAACTGTCAGTGCGCTTAACAGGAGGTCGTTGCATCAGAGCATCGTTTGGTGGTTCAGTAGCAAGTGCTAGGGCACCCAGAGTGTCCATGATCAGATTGACCCAGAGCAGTTGCACAGCAGTAAGAGGGGCGGACCCTGAGGTATTAAAAGCATTAATTGAACATATTGTGAATAATTGCCAGAAGTATATTGTTAGAGACCAACATACCTGTAATGCATGCAGAAACAAAGTTGATCATTAGAGCAACAATATTCACGGTTAACTGGAACTGTACGAACTTTTGAATATTAATGTAAACCGCACGTCCCCATTTGGCTACTTTTACAATTGTTGCAAAATCGTCATCCATCACAATAACATCAGCTTGTTCTTTTGCAACCTGCAATTGCAGCATACAGTACATATTTCAAGGTTTAGGTAAAAAGCACACAAAATGTCCCCCAAAACAAACCTCAGTTCCTGCTATCCCCATCGCAAATCCAATATCTGATTCATGCAAAGCAGGGGCATCATTTGTGCCATCACCTGTAACCGCAACAACTTCAGACATTCCTCTCAAATGCTTTACAAGAACATACTTGTCTGTTGGTGATGATCTAGCCATTACCTGTAAACATGGAAACACAGTTCAAGCAGTTAGTTATTAATGGGGCGTCTTTTGTCTCAAATGGCAAATCGAAATTTCAAGCAGGCCCATTTCAATTGGTACTTTCAACCCAAACCCACTCATTTTCCACTAATTTCTCTTTACATGCAGAATAATGGAGTTGCAACGTGATACCTGAATTCTAGGAGCTATTTCATTCAATTCTACAGTAGTTTTGGTTCGGAACTCAGGACCTTCAATGGCCAAGCCATCTTCGGTAAGTATCCCACATTCCTTCGCAATAGCTTTAGCTGTAATGATGTTATCACCAGTAACCATACGAACAGTTATACCAGCAGCTAAACAAGTTTCAACAGCCTGCTTTACCCCAGGTCTAAGTGGATCTTTAATTCCAACAACAGCCATCAATGTATAGCCATTTTCAGGTATGTTTCCACAATCAAAACCACCTTCAACATCCATATAAGCCAAACAAAGAGTTCTCAAAGCATCTTTTGCAAATTCCTCAATAACATCAGTAATAACTTCTATTTTCTCTTTCGACAAGGGTACTGTTTCTCCACTGCCATCAATAATCTTGTCACATAATCCTAACACTATTTCTGATGCACCTTTGCAAAAGGCACGTGCTTGACCATCAGGGAGAGCTACAAGCACGGACATTTTCTTCTTGGCAGAATTAAAAGGCTCCATTTTTAGTATTTTAATCTCGTTGCGTATGGCATCAAAATCACCACCCATATCCAGCCCGTATTGTACTATTGCTGATTCTGTAGGGGTACCCAATATAGAAGTTTTTCCATTTTTGTCCTTGACAACCTCAGAGCCTGTACATTCGAATATACCTTGCAAAAGAACCGTTGATACGCTTTCTGATAATTTGGAAGATAAAACCTGACCTGCACTGTCTCTAACATCTTTTGTTTCACCAGCTACCCAAATTTTGACAACAACCATATGATTTGTGGTTAAAGTTCCTGTTTTATCCGTGCATATGCAAGTGGATGAACCCATTGTCTCACAAGCAGAAAGATGTCTTACAAGTGCCTTATCATCCATTAGCTTCTTCATTGCAAATGCAAGACTCAATGTAACAGCCAGAGGCAATCCTTCAGGGACTGCAACAACTATAATAGTTACTGCAGTGGCAAAGTAATCCAACATACTCAAAGCATCACTAGATGACCAACTTGACAACTCGTTACGCATTGCTTTTTCCACAAGAAACCTCACGGTCAACACAAGAAAAGTCAACACAGCAAACACCAACCCAACTTTGCCAATGATTGTAGCAACACCATTTAGTTTGACTTGTAACGGAGTCTCGTCTTCTCCTTCTTCACTTAGTGTTTCCATTAATCTTCCCCATTCGGTTTTCATGCCCACAGCTGTAACAATCATTTTAGCTGACCCATCTTGCACTTTGGTTCCTGCAAGCAGGAAAGGTTTATTCTCATCGATATGAACATAATCACTTTCACCAGTTAAGCTAGATTCATCAATTAACAAGTTGTATCCTGATATGAATATCCCATCAGCTGGTACTTGATCGCCGATTGACAAGTGGACAATATCACCAACAACTAAGTCATAAATGGAGACCTTCTTTCTGCACCCATCTCTTGTAACATGGGTTGAAATCTTCTTTTTCTCTTTGTCAAGATCTTTAAATTGTAAGGATTGTTTGTAGTCACTCACAGCAGTTACAGTGACTACTAAAAGAATACTTAGTAAAATTCCCAACCCGTCATATATCCCATCTGGCCAGCCTTCAGTTGCAAGTCCCACACCAATTGAAACAATGGCACAAACTATAAGGATCACAAGTGTTAGATCATGAAGGGCGTCCCATACGAACATAAAAAAGCTCTTGGAAGGCTTTTCGGTATATTTGTTGACACCATATGTCTCTTGTCTGGTAGACAATTCACTGGATTTCACTCCTTCATTAACTGATACATTCAATGCTTCTGCTATTCCATCAGCTCCATTAAGGGCCTGCAAGGTCTTCATGTCATAATTACGAACCATGGAGGCAAGAGTATCTGGATTTTTGCTGAATTCTGAGACTTTCACATCACTTGGTTGGTTATTTTCTTGAGTGTTTCGATGGAAAGCTGCAGCTGTTGATATGGGATTCAAGCGTGATGATACATGATGAACAATGAATAAAGAAGAATAAAATTTAAATAGGAATGTAGATGTTCAAGAATTTATAGGGTGTTTGTGCTTTAAAACAGCATACCATCCATAAAGCGCAATGCTGCCCTCATGGCAATAAAAGTAACACGAAGATCTTCCTGCAAAAGGTGAAAAACAATGATTAAATTTTCTTCTGATCGAAAATAAGTTTTGCTGGCCAAGTAGATTATGGTTAGCTGGTATGCATGTAGTGTGCAAACTCATGCATACTACATCTTAATCAACTCCAGCTTCAAATTTGAGTTCCTGGTGTATGAACTTTTCTAGGTTCAGTAAGATATCGATGACTTGTAAGAAATGCTAGAATAGTTCAAATGAGGTGAAAGTCATCCACAGTATTTTTAACATATAGAACCTCATAAATCAGCTAGCTTGAACATTTAGATTATTATAATAGTTTTTATTTTCTAATCAAACTTAACTGTTCATCGTTTCTAATATAATTCAAAAAATGGACAAAAAATATTAGTCGATCAACCAATCGAGTCTGTTATGCACCACACAAAAAGAATTGTTCAAGCCAAACCCTTTTTGACAGAAGTATACAGCCATCCCAACCCACATAATTTGTTACCTCTAAGAAAACTACATGATAAAGTGATCTCTTAGCATTTAATCTTATTTCTAAGTAGATGCATTAAGAGGTTCATTTTGTAGGTTTTACAATTTGAAATAGCCCTTGACATCACTGTGAATCGTGTAAGTTGAGGTATTTTGATTGTACTCTCAAAATCTCAATAGAATAATTCAAAGAGAAACATGAACAGGTGTGATAAATTATCTACCAAAAACGTGAGCTAGAAAATGACCAAAGACTTGCATTTTATAGTTGTGGGTGACCATCAAAAAGCTTTGTTGAAACAACACAACCCTTTGTGAAATAGCATGTCAGTTCCTGGTTAAAACGATTGAGAATTATTTAGTTACCATAAGCAATAGCTGAAAGAACTTCAGCGGCAACTTAAGTACTGCTCATGATTGAACTATCAATAGTAACTGGATTATTGTTGATCGTTGAAGTTGCTACTGCCTACTGATAGCTAAAGCAACTGCTAATCATAGTTACTACGGACATCACTAGTTACCACTACTGACTACTCATAGTTATCGTTGCTAGCATTTGTGTTATTGATAGCACAAGTTGCTATTGATCATACCACCGGGTTTAAAATAAGGTAATTGAATTTTCGTCCACACACCGCTTATTGGCTGGATAGCAAGACCGCAACCACAGGCTCAACCCTTGTGGAGCCCTCCCTAGAGCATTGTCCATGTTGAAACCCGAGTGTGAACCACACACTTCCTAACTCGTATCAATGTTTATTGTAATTTCTCTTTAGTCTTAAGTAAATCCCAATTAACTAAAATCACTTAATGACACTAAAATAACCAACACATGTTAGGGTCCGATATAAACTATTTTAGGGTATGTTAGCATACAAGAAGTTCAAGCTTTGTGTTACGAAATAACGAGTTTGTAATAGTTGAAGGGTTAATTCTAAAATGTTGTAATCAATGATGGTCAATATGTAAATGCACAACTGAATTTGTTAAGAACAACTAAGGGGCTGTTTGATTACGTTGACTGAGTAAGATCTGACTGAGTCAGAAGCTGACCCAGTTAGAAGTACTGACTGGGTAAGCATCTGACTAAAACTTGGCTGTTTGATTCAGTATCTGACTAGAACCAAATTGATTCAGTATTTACGTAACAATCTTAATCAACTATAAATCAAAATCAAAATCAAAATCATAATAATCATACACAAATCAATCATAATAATCACACACCAGAGCTCACAGCACCACCACCATTCAAACTCGGCAACTCAACGATCTCTTCCAACTCATCACCGCAGCTCACAACACCACTACCGTCACCGGCCAGAAACCAACCACCACCTCGCCGGAGACCAAATCTCCACCATTGTCGCTGAGGGGGCTGCTGCTACGGGGGTCGCTGCTCGGGGGATCTGCTCCGGGGATCGCTGCTTCGGGGATGTACGGGTCGAATTGTGGGGTGGCCTAGGGTTGTGGAGGTGAACAAATCAGGTTGTGGGGGTGACCGAGGATTGTGGCTGGGTCAGCATCTTTGATTTTCAAGTTTGGGTCAGCAATGAGATCCGGTCAGCTAGCCATTTTCCCGAAATCAAACGGGCTGACCCGCTGACCGAGTCAGCCGGGTCAGCCTGGTCAGCCGAAAACAAACAGCCCCTAACTCACACATCCTCTAAAGTCTAATCCAACACCAAAATCTACGCCATTTGTCCACCATGGGACTTGAAACCTCAACCACTTAAGGAGAAACACCTATTCTACACACTTTAATACGCTAAGCTACAAGCCCTTTGGTAATGATAACAATATTATTATTATGAGAATATTAACGATGATAATAATTTTAATAATATTATTAATTATAATAATAATAATCAAGTTATTTGTGAACACTGAAATTGTATGTATCAAGACAATATAGCATCAAAGTGATGAGGAAGAAGAAGAAAAAAAAGAATTCACACGGGAGATAAGTTTCAAACAAGGACTATCTATGTAATTAACTCTAAACTTATATTGAAATATAAATAAAATAAGCACATAACAACGGTGTATACCAAAGTGAGTTTAAAAAATAAAAAATATATTATATTTGATGAGTGTCTGTTTCGACCAAAACTTTCACCAAAACGTAGATGAAAAATAAAGATGTCGTAACAGTATATTCGAAATGTAATATAATGTTAAATTTTACAAGTCATAAAAGAACAAAATATGTTAAAAACTTAAAAAGTAAAAACAATATCTTTAAATGAGAAATTTAGTGTTTATAGTGCACGACATTAGTAAGACTTATAATTATTATTACTATTATCATCACTTGGTATACATTAGCTTATGGGTAAATATTTGTTTACATTAGTTGAACTCATGTAAGCAATGGATAAATAAAAGATATTTATTTATTTCTGACTATAAAAAAATGCCGTACGTTTCATTTTTAATAGGACCACGAAAGGTGGGCCAACTTAACCTTTGGTGAGATGTCCCATAGACCCATACAACCGGAGGAAAGTTCGATGAAATTTCCTTGTTATCATATATCTGTCTGGATCTCACAAGTATTTTTCAAATGAGCAAATAACCTTGAAGTTTGTAGTTATACTCAATCAAACCCTTAACTTTGAATTGTGTCTCTACTTTTGTGACTATGGTATTACTTTCACCTTATGCTTTAGCCTTGTGGGTAGCAAGTTTGTCCCCAGAGATTATCAATTAATTTTATTGAACTCTTGCAATTATTTCATAAATTTAAAGTATAAACCTTTTAAGATGTACCATGTTTGATAAACCTTAGCACCTCTCTCTCTCAGAAGTTCAAAGACATCAACTTACTGTTAAAACTATAAATGGTAAAAGGGGTGGTCAAGTCGAGTTGTGTAACGGGTCTAGACGTGTTCAGATCAAACAAGCAACTTTAAAGAAAGGTTAAACAGGTTAGGGTCAAAACGGGTTGGGTCAGAGCAAGCTCACCACTATGCTTTTAAACCTTTTAGAATGACAGTTAATGGTGATGGTGGCCAATGTCGGTGGTGTCAACCCGTTTAGACTCGTTATAAGCTAGAAAGTTCCATAAGGGTGACCTAGTTTGACACATTACATAATTTGATTGAACATGCATCGAAATATCAAGTGAAAAAATCATCTAAATAAACCTGTTAGTTTCTTGAAAATTCAGCCATGATTACAAAATGCAGTTAAAATATAATATAACATGGTTAGACATAATCTTAGAGAGATTTTTAAATTAGAAAAGTCATCAGGTGATTCAAAGATGGTAGTCTTGAATAAAAGTATGAAACTACACATTAGTCACATATTCTGTTGTAATACTGAATATTACATATTAATCAAACATTAAGGGTCTCTATTGTCAATAACGTTAAATATCAAGGTTGACCCTTTCGACACATACAAGGGTCGACACTTTTCCATTTCTGGAAAATAACGATCTCTTGCCTGTTGAACGTGTTGGACGGTGCATAAATGTAATCAATATCTTCCCATTTTCAAAATTAACTATAAAATTATTGATGAAGACCCAATTATATTATTTGAATAAAACACCTGTCACGACTAAAACAAAATAATATCCATGGTACAGATAATATATATTTTTAACATGGTACATGTACTATAAATTTGATATATTTTTGATAAATCAGATAATACCCTAAATTTATAACTAAATGTAAAAAAATAGAAAGATATACTAACTACGTTTATTGAAAATAATGTAGAAAAAAGTCGTTGAAATCTTTTGAAGCAACTAATATATCCTTTGCACCGTCCGTCCAATATAAGACGTCTAATTATACATGATGTTTCTTTCACATTTTTATGTCTACATCTAAAGTATTATTATCTTCTCCTATGACCTTTAAAATATAAATTTTTAAACTTTTCATTTTAGTGTTTAGTTATTAATTTATTATAGGGATAACTTTGTAAAATAGTAATCAAGCTTTAAAATTATTCTAATCAGGTCACTCATAAATTTATTTGTCTTAATCAGGTGACTCGTAATTCTTTTTGTCTCAATCAAGTCACTTATAAATTTTTTTTGTCTCAATCAAATTACTAAAATTTTAGAATTATTCTAATTAGATCACTATAAGTTTCCCTACTAAATTATCGTAAACTAAAACGTAAGAATAGAATATACTATTTATCTTAAAAATGTTTTAATTATAACGGAACTTTGGTAACATAAAAGTGTTTGTTAACAAAACTCAAAATATATTTTCCTTTTATCAATATCTGAACCAACCGGTGTGGCAGCCCACAATCTCCCTATGGGAATTTGCGCGTAAATTTAAAGCATTTTGGCGAATAAATTTCGATACTACTAATCAATTAATAAACGGTTCAAACCGGCTGGTTTAACTGGAAACCAACAGCAGGTGGTTTAATTTCACTTATATGGGCTGTTTTATTTAAGTTATTCAGTTACCAGTCGGACAGATGAATCAAGTGAACCGAACTAGTTGATTAGATCAGATTCCAAATTTTAACTTTTTATTTTTTCGTTTTAAAATCTATTTTCTTTTTAATTTAACATTACAAGATTCATATTATATCTAAATAAATCTTCTTCTTTTGTTAAATGCAAATTCACATTTAAGCAATCAAACATATAGTATTTTTCATATTTTATATAAATTAAACATATTTCTATTATACATGCCGTCATTCGTTTCTATTTATTGTTCCGACCTATAAACCGGTAAAACTGTAGGTCTGCTCTCTGGTCAATTTAAAAACATTGCTATTGATGTTAAGGTAGAATTAATCTGGAGCCTCCATATATAAAGTCTAAGAACAATATTACGAATAATAAAAAGTATATTGATATTCTAATTCTTTTTAGAAAATACAAGTTTTGAACTCATGAGTCATGACCTTATTTCATGAAAAGTCAAATTACCTTATATAAAAATACTTGCAGACAAAAATGCTTAGAAAGCATCGTATCACATACAATAAAACTTATATTTTACAATAAATATAGAAAACGAGAATTTATAATACAGAAAGATGGCAATGCAACCTTGGTTCCCACGGTGACAAAAATTGTCACAAGGAGAGTGAAAACTAGAGTACTCGTATGATAAAAAAACAAATAAAAAAGAAAAAAATGAAGTGAATAGTGTTTACACAGTTGTCATGTACGTAGTGATTATTATCACATTCGAAAGGTATAATAATTTTGTGTGACCGTAAGATATTGTTGAAACAGATATTTTAGTGTAATCCTGTGGTCGGTGAAAATAATTTAAAAATCAAAAGCTTAAACTCACACCCACAAAATGGCCATCACGCTCTGTATCACGCACAATTACGCACAAATGGTTATTCAATGTGTGATAGGGGTGCCACATATAAATATCATGCCTCCTACGAATATTCATAATATTTATATTTTACTTTACGGATAAGGTGTAATAAAATTGTATCGTAATATTTTATCATACAAGAGCATTCACAGTAGATTCTTTATATTTGTATGAGTATGTTTTAATATTTTAAGAAATGATTGTAAATGATTGTGAGTAAAGAACGATTATATTTTAAGGAATGTCTTTTATGTTTATATGAGTATGTTTTTATAATTTTTCATGTAATTTTATAAATAAAATTGGAAACATGATGTGATTGCCCTCCGAAAGAGCATTCACAGCTCGTTCCATTATATACTTGAGTATGTGTCCTATATTATTGAAGATGATCGTAAGTGATTGTAAGTGAAAGAAGTAGAAATTTTTTGAAGATTGTATCGTGTTTTCTCATATAGGGAAAACACAGTACAACCCTTATAATTTTTCTAATATTTTTGAAAGTTGTTGTTAGTAAACAAAAGAGAAAATATAACGATAGATATATAAAAAAATATTACTTAATTGAAAATGTGAAAAGAAAACAGTAATATTTAGTGTAATGATAAAGATGAGATGGAGAATGAATCGTAAATGTTTTAACATAGTAAGTCTTGTTTATCTAATTTTAGCCGAAAATGTTGAAATGTAAAAGTTGAAGATAAATCGTATTTTTCAAGGCAATAAATTTCCAACCACTTATACCAACAGATTTTATTATCTTCATCCCATTCCGACTTTACGTCACACTAAACCAAAAATGTAAGAAATAAAAAAAAAGAAAAACTCAAACCAAAATAACATTTGCAAAACCAAAATTCGTAAACTAAATTCTCAAATTCTCAATCTACAAACTTCAAATCAAATGACAAAAGCCACACCAAATCAAAAACTCAATCGTTCATTCAACCACATTAATTTCAACCTACAAACGATACGAATTCACAACCCCTAACGTTCCGATTCCATCGACGAAACACACGATTCAAAACTCAAAATCAACGACGAAGATTACAGTAACACACTAACACAACAATCAGCAACTACAGTATTCAAAAGTTAGGGATTCGAACCTTGATTTTGCTGAGACGATTCTGGTGAATGGATCGTTTTTCGAGGTCGGCGACATGACGGAATCTCCGGCGACGGTTTCTGACGAGGGAGACGGCGTCGCGCCACCTCTTCAAGGCGGCGTCCGACGGATGTTTCGCCGGAACATCGAAGTCCTTCAGAAAGTCGTCCATTTTGCACCACCGTGTACGGCGGAGGGGATAATCGGATATATGCGAGTGTAAGAGTAAGGTGGGGGTGGAGGTAGTGCTTACTGAACCTTTTCGTTTTAACTTTATAGCCACATGACCGGCGGAAGATATTTTTTTTAATGTTGTGAAGGGTCTTAGAATTTATAGCCTCGCTATAAGACAAAGGCTGTTTGATAGGTTTTTAATTATCTTATGATTTAATTATGTAAATGGTTCTTGTGGTTTATAAAAAATAACAGGTTTGGTACTAAAAGTTTTTTGTAACAAGTTAAGGTATTACATTTTTAAATTATAACGAATTAAGGTATCAACACTAACAGACGTTAAATTTTCTGTAAATATATGGGTATTTTTGTCTTTTTATTTTACAGGGTCTATTATGTAATTTACAGGGATTGTATGTGCCACTTACTATAAATAAAAGACTATTTGTGTAATTTAATAATTATATATACACATATATGTATTAAAATATCCCTTAGCTTCAGACTGATTTCACCACCACCACCGCCGGCAACCACCGCATGCAATCATCGTCGACACCTCCTCCAACCACCATATCGTCACATCGTCCTCACCACCACCATCGTCTTCAGCTCGTGAAATGAAACAACAACAGCATCATCTTCATCGTCATCTTCACCACCACAGCACCACCATTACCGCCACTACCACCATCTCACCATCATCATCATCAGGTCATCACCTTGGGCTCAAAGCTCCTATCTACAAGCCCTAAAAGTCAAGAATCCCCAATTTGGGTTTTAGGGTTTTTGATAAAACATTTGTCATCGAATGTATGAGGTCGGACAAATTGTACTGGTGGCTTCGTCTGACCAAGGTGTGTGGGTGGCGATGGTGGAGGTTGTAAGAGAAGAAAAGGGCGGTGGAGAAATGGTTGGGGTGGTGGTCGGACGTGAGGGAAATGAGGCTGGTGATAGTGAGATAGTGGTGATAGTGGCGATGGCGGTTGACGGGAATAGGTGGTGGCGATGGTGGTGAGATAGCGGCGATGGTGGTTGACGGGGATAGGTGGTGGTGGTGGTGGATAGATGGTTGTGATGGTGGGTAAACGGTGGTAATGGTGGCTAATGGGGAAAAGCGTTGTGTTTTTCTTTAAGTTATATTAATTACAATAATGGTCCCTAAATAAAGGAAAGATGTAATATTACAAAAGTAATCCCTCAAAGGGTTTTTTAGTCATTTCATTTAAATTTAACAGAATAACTAATGTCTGTTAGTCTTAATACCTTAACTCATTACAAAAAATAAAACATAATACCTTAATCTGTTACAAAAAACCCTTAGTACCCAAACTTGTTATTTTGAATAAACCACAGGGACCATTTATGTAATTAACTCTTATTTTATTAAAAGGCTCGGTTGTTAAATGTAGGGTTTTTTTATTGAAAATATATTTTTAATGGTTTATAAAGATTATTGATAAATAAGTTTAGAAACATGCTAAGGCATTTATAGATTTTATCTTATTTAGTCGGATTTTTTAATGAATCGGTATAAGGTTGTCAACAGCCTTTTGGTTTGGTTATGATCGCGCCGAGTTTGATTTGTCTTTCACGAGTCGCGTGCTATTGTTTTCAATAAGAGTAAATCATATATATAGATATCTTTTTGTCTTATATTGTGAATTTTATTTTTTTTCCTTTAAATTAAGTTAATAATAAAGAAGTCATTTATATTTGTGTTTTGCTATAATTTAAGTTTTTTTTATCAAATAAAGCATGTTTTTTATTAATTTTCAATAACTCTAAAGTATGGTTGGCTTAACGGTTTAGAAGGCATAAAGTGAAACAAAAATATGGGGACTTCTTAATATCGTTCCTAAATACTAGGCTCCGTTATCAAAACTTGTATATTCGAATTCGATTTCACATGACAAGCAACAAATAACAAGTAAATAGCTTCAAGAGTCTTATTTCTAAATTCAAAATCAAACTTAAAACAACTATTCAACAATAGTCACTATTCAACTATACAACAACTATTCAATAATACAACAAATCAACTATTCAACAATAGGCTAAACATTCAAAGCAAGACAACAACTATAGAAGGCTACAAATTACTTAAAAAAATCTAAGACCTACGTTTTTAAATTCATATGGTGTATAGTATGATAAACATCCAAAATGATCAAACATAAATACTTAGTCGTTTACTTAGTACTTTAGTAGATTTGAAAAGTAGGTGTAGAAAGAAATTACCTAATACCCAAAAGGCAGGAGCACTCGAGTAGATGATGAACTCCAGAACTTGTAGACTACCATAGGCAAGAAATCAATCACGTCTCAATCAAATTAGCAGGAATCTACTTGATCATGAGAAGCAAAGCATAAGATAAATGGATGATTGATGAATCACAGTTGAATTCAAACATGTTTCAAGTAGATGATGAAAATCACAGACAGTAGACTAGCAGTACATAATTGGCTAATTGCAGATGATGAATCGACTTGACTTCGAGATGCCATAACGGAATCGGCTATCTAGAGTCCATGTCCAAGAAGATACTAATGATATATGGTGTATATATGTTGCTAGTTATTCGTTGACAGTGTCTTAACTATATTATATGGTCTTACCTGTTTATTATGCCCCTATGTTTCCTATAAATTGTAGCTTTCTATAGTATATATTGTTGTTGTGTGTTGAATCTAGGGTTTCTTCTTGAGCCGAGGGTGTCTCTGGAAACAACCTATATATTCCTATGAATAGAGATAATGTTTGCATACATCTATCCTCCCTAGACCCCACCAATAGTCTTGGGTAAAATTTACTTGGTATGTTGTTGTTGTTGACATTTTCAAAAGAAAAGCTCATGTTGCAGCCTTGTTGTTCCATAAGCAAATTATTAATGCAAGGCCTTATGGCCTTTTCTTGGGTTTCTTAGTCCACACAACAAAAAACTAAAGTTCAAAACTTTTTTATACACATAAAAAGACCATTTCAAATTTGGGCCCTTAAGAAAATGAGGGCCTAAAGTGTTTGTTTTAAGGCTTCACCATTGGGCCGCCCCTCACTTAAATAGTGAAATGAGAAAATAACTTAAATTTCTACAAAATACAAATATAAAAGACGGTTATTGTTATTTTCTTAATCAAAGGACGAACGTGAAATTTAAGATAAACATAAAGTACAAAAAATACAATTTAATCTTTCTATTGACATGAGCTAAATACGTGGGGTTCTAAATGGGTTGTATTTACCTGTTTGCGGGTGGAACCAAAGTTGGTCGCAAAATTAGGGATTAAAACAAAGACGGTGGCAAAATTATGTGACCGGCTATCTACGGCCGCACATATCACGCAATTTATGCGACCGACTATCAATGATTATGTGTGTACGATTTTTAGGATCATACATTTGTTGGTTTCATCATGAAGAGGTTGGGTTATGATCCTGACTGTAAAACAGATAGGTAATTTGTTCAAGTACTGTACGCTTGAAGCTATGAAAGTAAGAGAAAGAAACGTTTAGCCCGGTCATTTTGTCTCGTGTTATTTTTTGTTCTTTGCAAACCTAGATTGCATTATTTCTTGTTTGCTGCATGCTTTGATCACCAACACACCCATCATTATTCATTAGAGGTCGTTTTGTGTAACTCCAACAAATTCATGAAATTGAAAGCGTATAAGGAGAAGCTTGCACCATTGACTAACTTGCATATACACAGGGTTAGCTATTGAGCATGAGATGAAGAAACCGTATACGTATCTAACTTTTCTAGTTTTAAGAAATTGATAAGCTAATTCCCAACAACCTCATTTGATAAAAAGTAAAACCATTGGAATATCGACACATGCATCTAGATTCTTACTTTTAATGTGTAGTCTCGACCAATTATTGTAGGAAAGTTGATGGGATCATAAGAATGTGCTTTTCACTTATTTTTTTATTTTTTGAACGACAGATGTACGATCCTGATTCGGAGGACATGTGTTATCTTAATCGTGCCCACCTATTCGTTTTCCAGCCGGGACCGCACCCCCAACCCCCTCAGGAGGAAACTCATTGCTGAGAAAACCATCTGGCTAAACTTTTAACGTTTTGCTCAGAGTGAGACTTGAACCATACCTCTCAATATTTACATGTCATGTGTAACTCAATTTAACCAGCTGGGCTAAGGATCATTGGTCTTTTTTTCACTTATTTTTAACATAAAAAGTTGTACATAGACCATATTAATTATCAATATATGTTTTATGAGAACTTTACAACAAGCTAAACTGTGTTCAATTACAACTAAAGTAAATAAGATATCGATTCTTAAAGTATCAGTGTTTGAAATTGTGAGAAATTTGGTGAAACTTGTATATTGATGAGCTCCTTAATTTGCTGTGTTTTATTCCAACACCTATGAACGCATACACGGTGAGATTTCGGTTGAAGTGACACACGACATGAACCATTTCCAATTAGGCAATTATCTAACTTTTCTAAAATGATTCTTTTTTATACTTATATATAAACTTTTTAGATTTTAGATAAATTTATTAAATGATAAAATACTGAATTGAATAATTACTAAGTAGGATATGTTACGATATATAGACATCCTAAGTAAACCACCGTTAACCTAATGGGTCCGTGGGCTTATACTATAAAGCTAATATCTAATAGATATTTGGGGTATCATAACATATTCAATTAGTTTGGTTATGATTTGTTCTCGCCCAAAACAATTAATGGAACTTTTTTTAATCGGCCCATTTGGACCAAATCACACTGAACCTTTTTAATCAGTCAATCTGACGAGTTATATAACCCGACCCACCTATTTGTAATGTATCATCTAGTCCATATGTCTTGGGGTCGTCTTTCAAGGCCCCATATGGCACCCAAGGTCGACAGTGGGCCAACCTTTCACGATTATGATTTAGGTTACAGGTGTCGTTCAAGTTAAGGTGACTACTTAAACTTTAATGTTAAACACAAAGGATTGTCACAATTCAAGATCATATGTGTCTATTATTAAACGTCATCTTATACTAAAATTTGGTATTTTTGGATTCTCGGAAGGTACAAACGTCAAACAACACCAAAATGAAGTACTTTGAAGGGGACTCTTGATGTTTTAGCTTTACCCTTACAAGTTACAAGAAATGTTACAATAGAAACTGGTGTTGCTAACTATCCAGAACACATCAAATTAGCGACGTAATTTAGTTTCAGAGATAAGATATTTTGGATAATGTTTTTTTCACAATGTGTCGTAAAATAACATTTGCGACTTTCATTGTAATTTTCAAGGTAATTTTTTCTTAAAAGTTTTGTAGAAGTAGTTGTTTAATCTATTTTGCGACAAATTCATAAATTTTCAATGTTTATAATCCTATCCATCTTTAAATTTACACGATTTGATATCTCTCTTCCTCTCTCTCCTCGCTAACAACACTAGTCTGTCGCAAATTTTCATTATTTATAGGCATATTTGTCTTGCAATTGCAGTTTAATTAAAACTTGATTATGAACCCTAACAGTGGCGGAGCTTAACCAATTTTGTAGGGGGCGGGGGCGAAATTAATTTTTTTAGGGGGGGCGAACTCGATATTTATATAAAATTTACACTACCGGGCCAAAAATTTACACTATCGGGCTAAAATTTAACACTACGGACGAAAAAATAGGAGGGGCAGCCCCCTTATTTTTAACACTATCGGGCTAAAATTTAACACTACGGACGAAAAAATAGGGGGGCAGCCCCCCCCCCTCCCGCGGGGCCCCTATTAAACTTCGCCCCTGAACCCTAAGGTGGTTAAAATTGCACACAATTTCATGTTGGTGTAGAAACATGATTACAAACCATGAGATTGTTTATGCTTAATACATGGACCGATGGACGTGGTGGCAGGCCACAGGCCCAAATAGAGTTACTTGTTAATGAGATCGACCCAATACCATATGACTTAATACCATATGTATTCTGATTAAAACGAATAATTTTACATGCGCGTTGTGATGGATTGCGCGTTGCGATGGATTGCGCGTAGCATCGTGTTTACGAACTTCATTACATGTGTTGCGGTATAGATATCAACGCGCTTAAGACATGATAATTAAAAAAGAGGTAATTTAAATGAAAGACTTGTGTGTTAAGACGGGGCCTTATGATGACATTAACGTGGTTAATGTTATGTTGCAGCGCATATGTGAACCTCGTTACAGGCATGAAAGGAATTTTGAAAAAAATAATATTAGAAAAGTAAAATGAAACAAAATTAATGTATGTGACAACATATAACAAAAAGAAATTACTTGACAACAACTAAAGTCGGAAAAAAAAACCAAAAATAAAAAGAAGAAAAAAGTTTCTCCTAAATTAGGAGCCCTAAATTCATAACCATAACCATGTGTTCTCATCGATTTGAGTTGTCACCTCATTGGCTTGAGATGCTAACCCCAAACCAATCTTGTATCGCCTAGTAGGGGTGAGCAAACACTTAATCGTTAACCGAAATTAACCGATAACCGAACCGACACCAAATCGAATTAACCAATAATCATGCGAAATTAACCAACGATTATGGTTAAAAGTCTGTGATTAACCGATAAATCGGTTATGGTATAGTTTAAGGTGTCTAATAACCGAAAGTTAACCGAACCGAACCGAGAACTGATAGAACCCTATGCATAAGACATACACACAAGGTATACGATTTTCTATGTTCACTATCATTTAGTTATATAGTACTATGATAAATGTAAAAACAATTGTTAATATAGAATTTTATCAAACATTAAAAACTACTTAATATTTACGTATACATGTTTAAGGAATTAAATACTTGAACACAAAAAAAATAAATTATGCTTATTAATAACTTGAATTTAGTCATATGGTACTTGTATGCCAGCTATAACTATACACAAACTCCCCAATGCATAAATACAAGTCATAGCTACCTCTGCAATCCCATATCCACTGTAATTAAACTTTTTTATTATGCTCATTTTGGAAAGTTTAAAAGGTGATGCATGTTTGAATCATCCTCTAGACAGCCGACTGCAAGAAGAAAGAGCTTCACATGAAGATCAAAGACATTGTTACCACAGGAATATATGAAGACCCAAAGGTAAATGCGTTGTGTATTTTAGTTTTGTTAGCTGAAACAACAGTAAACCTTAGTTATTTTACTAATCCACTAATGATTCTTCGTGTTTCAAAACACTTACGTGTCCACTGACCAGAGGCCCGCGAGGGGTAACGTGGTGGTATGTAACGTTTTACACATGTGATAATAACAAATAGATAATACGATAAGCTCACTTCCAAAAAAAATATAAATCCTAGGTTACACACATGTATTTAAGTGTTTAGGGAAATGCCCATATGCCTAAAATCCATAACACATGTACATATCTTTATTAATGTTTAGTCCAGTTTTGACTTAAATGTGGACCCTCTGATTGTAATAAAGTCTTTTTTTACAAGATTTAGATCCCACTAAAAGCCCAAGACTTTAGGAAAATAATTTTTGTTCTAAACTCTACGATTCAAGATTTGTTTTTGTTTTCCGGTGACCTCAAAAGTCAAAACTATCAAACTTTATTACTAATATTGCAGTGGGTATTTATTGACTACTATGTTTTTGCAATTAACAATCTAATGTACATAACAATACTAAATACATATTAAATTACTAGAAATGAATGTTTTGTGATAAAAGGTTGAATATAAACTAAATCTATGAACTAATAGGAATATAATATTTAATAATTTAGATAAGCTAACAACTTATTACTTTAGACTTTAGAACAATCACACACATTTTACATTAATACTTAAACTTTTAAAATAATCTCCCACATGTTATCATTAAAATATCTAACTGGAAAAAAAAAATCACAAAAGCTTAGAATTTTATATAATTAATTAATTATTATTCAAGTAGGTTGTGAAGTTTATATCGTAGTCCGACATTTACTTTTTAATTTGTTACGTACATATAAGTTGTTGATACACTGAAAGGTGTTTGTTTACAAGGTACTTCGATGAGATGATGTTATTATGATGTTGTGGTACCCGGCTACCGGATGAGTATAACACTATTCATGATTACAACGTTTTTGTTTAAGTTTCACAAATTTTATATCATAACTCATTTAGAGAAATCATATATACCTAATGTTAGTTTTATTACACCAGAGTTCTCGTAGATTAAGTTTATCACCTACAAATCCAGTTTTATAAATTTAAAGTAACATTAAGATACGTATTATCAATGAATAAAATGAATAAGATCTAAGTTTGACAAATTTGATTTTGTATTTAAGACCTTGCATATTAATTTTCAATAATATAAATGAACCTTAATGATATTAACAAAATAATTCACTTACTTATAAATAAAACCTTAATGATATTAACAAAATAATTCATTTACTTATAAATAATTCATTTACTTATAAATAATTATGTAAAGTATTCAAATTAGCTATCTACTTTAATTAAACAAAATAAATTTTGGGCTAGGCTATATACACGTCCCATTATTATTTTTCATATTCTCCCTTAAAAAATAAATTCAAAACTTGTTATATTTTACCCGAAAAAAATAATAATTTATTTAAAAATAAATTTCTTTGAAAATTTAATATAATAATTTTTGAAGTTAAAAAAACTTTTAAAAATCTCTTTTAGAAATTGAAATAGACCTAAACGAAACTAGCTAATTCAACCAGTTAAATCGTTTAAACCGATTTATTAGGTTCGGTTATCCGATTAAACCTCTTAAATTGTTTATTATTCAGTTTATATTAATAACCGAACCGAATAAGCAAAATTTTGTGTAACCATTAACCGAATTGAAAACCGAATTACGTTTTGATTCGACTTTTTCCGGATACGATTCGGTTTTTTGTTTTTTTTTTCTTCCTATTTTTGGCTTTTTAATTTGAACATTCATAACCACTACAAATAAAAATAAAATACAAAAAAATATAAAGACCAAAAGTAATAATAAATAAATAAAACTTTAAAGTTCTAGTTTAACATATTAATGGGTGATATAGTTAAGAGAAAAACATGAAATCAAAATTAAATATTTTATCAATTTGAACAAGCAAAAATAGTTTTAAGTGGGGTATATAAAGTATCACCCTAATTTTTTTGCGCCATGTCATGTTTTTACAATCATTTTGTCAAATATCATATTCTCACAATTATTTTACCAAATGTTAGTACAATAGAAACTCACATTTGATACAATAGATCACGGATCTATGTACGCTATTTGTTTTGTTTTGTGCTCTATGGATATTTCCTAAGCATAGAATATTATTTATCTGATTGAATAGTTGATTCGTATAACTACATTAACTATTCGTATGGTTTATTGTTCAAATGTTCGTTACATTACACATATGTATCGGTTACATTATTTTTGCTACCCTTGGTCACTTATATTTTCGGTACCCTTTTGACATTATTAATGAGATCACCATATAGTTACAATTGTTCTCAGCAATTTCTTTTGCTCAGACGTGTTTCTTTTTGTTTTTTTCTATTGTTTGACTGCAGGTACTCAATGAGATTATGGAGATGTGTAAAATGAGCTAGAAAATTTAAGTATTTATAAAATGTTTTTATTCTGATTTCTGTAATAGTAACATGTCAGGCCAACTCAGAGATGATATAGTTATTTTAGCCAGGTTTGAATTTGATGTAATTGGTTTGCTCAAGAACATATTTATAGCTTAATGTTTATGCACTAATCTAAGTTTTTTTCTTTATTTCTTTTGAGTTTAGTGTAAATCCACCTCACACTACGCAGCAGTTCCTTGACTCGGAGTATGACAATATATAAATATCAAACAAAGGTTTATAAAATTAAAAAAAAATCATGTGCAAGCTAGGGATATATATAGTTGATAGTTGATGCATGACACGAGAAACACGTTATAAACGTGAGAAAGCTAGAATTGCAAGCTAGGCAGTAGAAAACCTTATGATTCTTCTGAAAATTTCAAGTGGGTTGACCTAATTTTCTTTTAATCCGAATCCACATACACCATACGACACCTTGAGAAAGACTTGTTATCAAATTTGAGCTCTAAGAAACATAGGTGTTGATTCACGTAGATTTTCCTACATGTCTCTTCCTTTAACCATTATCTAGCAATCTTTAACATTTTCATTTGTAATTTTGAACCAGTTTCAGTTCTTTAATAATCTTTTCTCCGACTTCCTCCTAATAATCCCTAAAGTCACCATCGAATAATTAATAGCTACAATTTAGTCATGTCAATACTTGTTTGCCAGCACTAATAGTACACAACCGCAAGGCATAAATACTTGTCCTTGTTACCTCTCCAATTCAATATCTCTTGGTTAAATATAATACTAAATACTTACAAACACCATATACCACTACCCTTAATTAGGGTGTAAACAACCCACGACAGCTCGCAAGCTATTCGGTAACAGCTCGAGAAAGCTCGAATCGAGCCGAGCAAAAATAAACTCGAGCCCGAGTTTGAGCTCACATCATTGCTCGTTTACTTAGCGAGCTCGAGCCCGAGCTTTAGATATCGATCTCAAGCCGGCTCGCGAGCCTAAACTAGCTTTTTATTTATATAATTTTTTATTTAGATATTAAATATATATATATAAATATAAATTTACATAAATCATATTTTTATATATATTATTATGATATGTTATATATAAATGCATAATTACAAAGCAATATAAAAAATAAAAAAATCAATAATTAAACAATAAACGATCAGAGGCCGAGCTGAGCTTGATCTTGATCTTGAAAATTTTCTGACGAGCTGAGCTCGAGCCCTACCCTTAATAACGCAAGAAATATACTCCTAGAGCATCCATAATAAGGCTTCATTACAATTATGTATAGAACAACTGAACTAATCAATTAGTTTGAGCATGGTCACATGTTATCATCGGTTTGAATCGTGAGACTCCAAGAGATCTTGACCTCCAAGGAAGAGGAACATATTGATTACATGGTTTGGTTTTATGCATTTTAGATATTAGAGGACTTTGAACTATACCATAACCATAACCAAATTGAGTAAATCCCACTCATTAGTATATATGCCTTTTTGATCTGAATAATACGAGCAAAGAAGACTGTATTTTGTAAAGAGATCATCAGATCATGAGTTTATATGAAAAAAAGAGAATCTTGCATAGCATACAAAAACATCGTATCAAATAAAAAACTACATAGTATAACACACACCAGCATCTACGAGCTGCTTATTGAAACATCGACGAACGTCACAAACAAAAGCTTCAACTTCAAAAGCACACATTTATAACCATTACGCAACACCAAACCGCTTCTTGTAGAAAGCAACTATCACTTCTCTTGGAGGTATGAAATCCTTAACAGCCTCACAGTTAATATAGTTACTGGCCCACTCGGTTAACTTCGGGAACTTGTCTTCGTCCAACACCTTTATTCCTACAGCTTCTTCAGCCGCTCCAAGCCAAAACGAAACATAACTAGCGGCAATATCAACTATATTAATGTTGTCACCTCCAAAAAACTTGCTTCCTTTAACATTCAGTTCATTTTCTAGAAATTGCAGCTGCGTGCGAGCTTCTTCAATTGCAACTACTTGCTCCTTTCCATGGCTACCAATAGCCTTAAATAGCGCAGGAATGCACTGAAATCAAAACATATTAGTTAAACAAAACACGCATGAGCTATTCGAAATCAGCTTGCTAAAAGTTTAAAATATGTTAAAAACCATTACCGTATCATCAAGGAACTTGGCCCAAAATCGAGCCTGAGCCTTTTCGTAAACATCCTGAGGCAAAAGCGGGACCCCTTTCCATACTTCATCGATGTACTGGATGATCACAAGAGACTCCGCGATCGGTTTTCCATTGTGTACGAGAACGGGGATTTTTTTATGAACAGGATTGTATTTGAGCAGGTCGGCACTCTTGTTTTCGAAGTCTTCGTGGATGAATTCATACTCGATTCCCTTGAGTTTCAAAACAATCTTCACTGCACAATCGTACGTGCTTCCTTTGTGTCCGTATAACTTCACTTCATTCGCCATAATTTCCGCTGAACTTGTGCTATATGCAACTATGTTGTTTTCAGGTTTTTGATGTGGTGATAGTTTGGTTAATGAATCAGTATATATACACCTCTGGCTTGTGGATGGTTCATGTGAATACTTGTACTATGTGCAAGTCCAGTTGTACTTCAGAATATGATCACTGTTGGTGTATCAAGTATGATCAAGTGAGTTGTTGAGATAATGGCGCCAATTTTATTTTTAAATATCAGGCAAAAAAATATATATTTACTTTTTAACAAAAGTTAGGCAAAAGTCTTAATAATGGTATCTAGAAAAGAGTTATTACTGTATAATTAATCCATGTTACTTGAATAGTACCATGGTATTATAGGAATTTCAATAAGAGCATTTTCAGCTCGTTTCCCATTTTCATGAGAATATGTGTCATATGTTACGGGAAATGATTGTAAGTGGTTGTGAGCGAAGGAGATCGGGAATTTATGGGAGTTGTACCTTGTTTCCCTATATTTGGGGAAACACGGTACAACCTCCATAAATTTTTTAATATTTTTTAAAGTGGTTGTGAGTGGATGAGAGAGAAAATGTAATGATAAAGATATGAAAAAATATTATTTAATTAGCAAGAAGAGAGGAAAAATAGTGATTTTTAAAGTAATTATAAGAATGAGGATGGGAGATGGACTGTGAATCTAAGTGGTTATCTTTTAGACTCTATGTATCATTAGGAGGATTTGGTATTTGTTTCATTTAATCGGACAAGATATGAAGAAGAAAACCTCACGGACTGAGTTGGTTTATGTTTAAACCTAAATTTCACTTGAAAATAAGTCTGGTCAGACATAAAACGTTATATTCCGGCGACACAAATTTGAGTTACTCCATGTATATACGTAAATTTAGTTTGGAAGATATTAAGAAGAAAACCTAACAGATTGAGTTGATTTATGTTTCAACCTAAATTTCAATTGGAAACGAGGCTGGTCAGATAGGAAATGTTTTTATTCGGCGGCACAAATTCAAGTTACTCTATGTATTTACGTAAATTTAGTTTGGAACAAGTCGAGTCGATTGTAGTCTCTATCCTATTACGCTAAGTACGTCGCAGTCACAACGCAGGCGAAATAACTAGTTTACATGAAAGATCGTGGGGGTAAATTCATATTATGATTTTGTTCTTTTTACTTATAGCAAATTATATTGTTGGTCTAAAAGTATGTGCCAACATAATACAATTAAGTAGTTGTGACATAGATTAGTATTAAAATTTGTTGCTAAGCATGTTTGAAATGAATAAAATGCTTCTTTTTTAAAAATTAATAACTAAAATTAGTAATATAGTCTATTATATTGATGGGTCTCATACTCTCATTAATATATACATAATTTAATCCCCTCGCCTCTCAAAATGTATTGCGAGCTTTATTCTTTTACACGTGCATATTCGTTGTTATTTAATAATAAAAAACTGTTGTTCAAAAAAATAATAATAAAGTAAATCACACAGATGGTCTTTGCGACTTGGACTAAATTACGGATATAATATCTAAATCTTAAATTTTACAAACATAGTCATTAAATCTAATGTTTACTTTTAAAGATAGGCCAGATATAACATTCTTAACGGATAAAACCAGAGACATTTTAGTCAAGAACCCGTGTTTTCCGCTACAAGACGTGATTTTTGTATCAGATTGTGTCACCGTCGTCAACCTGAGAACAACCAAGCAAACATGAATTGGTATTTAACAATTACCAATTTGATAAAACTAAGTACTCATAGATCTTGATGAGATTATTATACAATGTTTGTCAACTCAACATGTTTAATCTCCTTCATGTCAAATTTCCATAGTTTACTACTAGACAAGTAACCAGATTAGAAAAGTAACCAAATTAGACTAGAATAATCAATTAGACTAGTACTAATTGCTAAAACTTAGCTAACAAACTAAATAAACAATTAATAAGTTCCACTAAACTTGAGGAACAATCCACCTAAACTTAGAGGTGGGCATTAAAACCGGGTTAGAACCCAACCCGGACCTGGGTATTACCCGATGGGAGGTGTATCAGGGTTGGACCTGTTTAAACACGTAGAGTTAGAACCGGTTTTAGATTTTGAGTTTTTAGCGAACCCGACCCGAACACGACCTGGTTGAAACCCGGTATTGGACACACACACACACAAGAAAAGAAAATAAAATAAAAAAAACTAAACCCGGTATTGGACCCGACCCGGAACCGACCCTATCATACACGGGTATAGTGGTAGGGTTCTCAAGTAGAGGTGAACCCGACCCGGTTTCGCCTCAACCCGGGTACAAAAAACCCGATTGGGCCGAACCCGGTTTGTACCCGGTTTCGTGTACGAACCAAAACCCGAAATGCCCAACTCTATCTAAACTTGTGGACGCATGCGACCCGGCCCAAACCTAACTCGTTTGGTTGGGCTTACTAAACATGGGCTTCCAACAATCACCCCTACTTTTCGAATGAAAATAAGGAGGTCATATTCTCAAAGCAGTTGATGTATAATTTGAAACTTGGTTCTTGCAGGTGCTTTAGTTAGGATGTCAGCATTTTGTTGAAACTTGCTCTCATAATGCACATTCCTGTATAAAGTGGTAACGAGTGTGGATGTGTTTATTACGTCCATGAAAAACATGATTCTTCATCAAAGCCATAACCAACGTATTATGGATCTTCAAGTTGGTTACCTTATAAACAGGGCCGGCTCAACATATCTGGAGGCCTAAAGCGAAACAAAATTTTGAGGCCCTCACCCATATGTTATTCCTAAAGACCTTTACCTCAAACCGGCGATATAAACAAATTTGTTTATAGTGTGGCAGAAAACAATTTAGGACGGAAAACAACTTAATTAACTTAAACATCATAAACTAAAAAAAACATATTAAATGATAAACAAGTAACAACTGATTAAAGTAAAGAGAAAAATCAATTGCAAATGTAGATTAAAATCAAAACAAACAACAACAATTTACATAAGCAAAAGAACAATGATAGATTAAAGCAATTGAGCGTGAATCTAGATTAGACAGTAATACTTAGTCGATCAAATGATTAATTGGAAACGAGAATTTAGAATTGATGAACTTAAAAGTACCGTCAACATTGAACACTCAATGAACTTTTGGTGAACAAATTTCGTAAGTCAACCTCAATGAACCAAGTTTTGTATGTTGACCTTGATAAACCTTTAAGAATTTTGTTATCATTAGATAATTTTGTTATCCTTCTTATTTATGTCTAAAAATATATGTTTTAATTTTATAATTTGGGGGCCTTTAATTTTTTGAAGGCCTAAAGTGGTTGCTTTAGTTGTTTATACTGTAGAGACGCCCTGCTGATAAATTAGCTCAAGAATTCAAACAACTTGACAAGCAGCAGTGATGGTTGCCATGAACTCGACCTCACAAGATAAGAGTGCATCTTTGACTCACATTATGATGGTACCAACATTTGTCGCGTTTGTGTGCACAATGTAAACAGGGTTCTTCCTAGATAGAACTCGTGTTCGATTATTCTTCGGACCTCATCTTTATCCATTTTACGGCTACTATTGCTAAACTCGTTTGGTATTTTGTTATAACCTCTCTAAAATTAAGGTCAACACTAATTGTCCCCTTTACACACCATAGGACATGTTTTATGGCTACTTGGTTAGATTGATTTGGTGTTTGCAGATATTGACTTATCACCCCAACTGAATACGTTAACTCGGGTCTTGTATGTAGGGGTGTTCATTGGGACTACGAGTTAATAAAATAGGTTGAATTTTGAAATTTCCAAATTGAATTAGAAAAGAAAAAAAGATAAGTCGAATTCGAATTGAATTCATAGTTTTCAAACAGGATTCGATGATTTGTATTCCTTTAGATTTGCATGAAGTTAGAATTTATTCGATTTGTATTTAGTAACAAAATAACTAATCAAAATTTATTTTTAAAATGCTTCAAAAGATCCAATTTCAAATGATCAAATAAAAAAAACAAGAATAGCAGACAAAATATTTCAAGTTCTAAATAAGTCAAAAATTACCAACTATGATTTAAAAAATTTAGATTATATATATTTTTTAAACTTTTATTTCCTAATTTCTCATATATATATATATATATATATATATATATATATATATATATATATATATATATATATATATATATATATATATATATATATATATATATATATGAGAAATTAGGAAATAAAAGTTTAAAAAATATATATAATTTAAATTTTTTAAATTTACGGTAGGTTTAGGGTATTTAATCTAAAAAGTTAAAAAAAAAGATCATGTGTTTGACATGTGTCCTTCTGTTGTTTTAAAAGTATGATATTTTGGTTATTATGTCAAATATAGACGTTTATTGTGTCTTATACGTTTTTTGTGTCAAATATTAGTTTATTATGTCATATATTTTACAACATTTGTTATATGTATTCATTACTATATTTTACATTTTAAATCATTTTACGTTAGGAGTGTGTGTGTATCAGCGTTATCAGAGTCTAGAAGTATAGCCGGACTGGGACTATTAATCTTAAATAATAATAATAAACATATGAACATTAAATCAAAAATCGTATACAAAAAAGTATTTGGAGATTTGTGCATATTTTGTTTCACTTTTATATATAACAAATTATTCTAGTAATTCTATGTACATAAAGATTTATGAATTGTATTTTTTTTCATTATTCAACCAGTGTAATATACGAGAATTTAAAACTAGTATTATAATAGACTAGAATTGGGATTAATCATGCAAGTAAAGTTTTTTTTTTGAATTAGTATTTTTTTACAAAGTAGTCGCGAGAACGGTCGCAAAACATCAGTCACAAAGATGTCGCTAATGGCTCTCGCAAAACTATCACTTATTATCCAGTCGCAATAAACGAAGTCACAGATATCGATTCCGGGTCTCAATTGCAATAAGTGTTTTGGTGACTACCACTTTCACCTCCGCGATCGCTTTATAACCGTAAAATGGATCAAATACTTAGTTTTGTTATAGTGTTATATAGTATCCCTTAACAATTGCATAATCATAAAACTAGCAACATTAATGATGAGGAAAAAACAACACTACAAAAACTATATTATAACTTCAACACAGAGACTATTAATATAATCCACGTTTATGTTATTGTAGCACATGGTTGTTACCAACTAAATAAAGATTAAAATTAGTTTGCAGTATAAAAATCTAATAAAATAAATGCTTGTTCACATATTAGAAGATACGGTCGTTGACCAGAAGGGATATCTAGCATTCATAGTAAGTTCTTGAGTTAATTTTAATTTTGTTTTTTAAGTTTTGATAAAAAAAATTTCAAAAAATTAATAACATCAATTTACCTTCAAAATTTTTATATGCTATTTTAATTTCAGGCCAAATTTTTATTATTTTAAATTTAAATTGAAACAACTAATGAAACTTTGTATTGAAATTGAAACAACTTATGAAACTTTAAAGCTAAATTGATATTTTTAATATTTTAGCGAAAAATAGTTATTTTTGTCAAACCTCTAGGAGCAAAACCGAACTGAACTATAAGTTCTTTATATATTTGTGAATATATTTTTATATTATATGTAATGATTACGGTGATGTGTAAAAAGAGCTAGAGAATTTCAAAAGTTTAAATTGATGTTTGTGACAAATTAGTTAATTACAGTCATTAGTTTTTAGTTGTAAGACAAATATTTAAGTATATACGAAATTATGTTTTTTTTTCAGATTTCTGTAATAACAACACGTTAGCCACGGTTAGGTTGAGGTGTTACAGTTATTCTTGCTTAGTTTGAATTTGATGTAATTGGTTTGCTAAAGAACATACACACAAACACACACACACACATGTATGTATGTACGTATGTATGTACGTACGTACGTACGTACGTACGTACGTATGCATGCATGTATGTATGTGTGTATCTATGTATGTATGTAACTTAATGTTTATGCACTAATCTAAGTATTTTTTACTTTTTTTTTCTTTTGAGTTTAGGGTAAATCCAGAAGTCCTTGACTCGGAGTATGACCAAATACAAATATCAAACAAAGGTTAATAAAAAATAATGATAACAATAAATCATGTGCAAGGGATATATAGTTAATAGTAGATGCATGAAACGAGCAACATGTTACAAAACGTGAGAAAGCTAGAATAGCAAGCTAGACAGTAGAAAACCTTATAATTCTTTTAAAAATTTCAAGTGGGTTGACTTAATTTTCTTTGAACACTCATATTATTAGTGTATATATACGTATTCTAATCTGAAAAATACAAGCAAAGAGACTGTATTTTGAAAAGAGATCATCAGGTCATAGGCTTATACGAATAAAAAAGAAAATCTTGCATAGCATAAAAAAAATCATCAACATCGAATCAAATACAAATTACATAGTACAACACACACCAGCATCTACAAGCTGCTTATTGAAACACCAACGAATGTCACAACAAAAGCTTCAACTTCAAAAGCACACATTACGCAACACCAAACCGCTTCTTGTAAAAAGCAACAATCACTTCTTTTGGAGGTATGAAATCCTTAACAGCTGGACAGTTAATATAGTTACTGGCCCACTCGGTTAACTTCGGGAACTTGTCTTCGTCCAACACCTTTATTCCTACAGCCTCTTCAGCCGCTCCAAGCCAAAACGAAATGTAACTAGAAGCAATATCAACTATATTAATGTTGTCACCTCCAAAAAACTTGCTACCTTTTACAGTCAGTTCATTTTCAAGAAATTGCAGTTGCGTGCGAGCTTCTACAATTGCAACTTCTTGCTCCTTTCCATGGCTACCAATAGCCTTAAACAACGCAGGAATGCACTGAAATCAAAACATATTAGTTAAAAAAACATGCATGAGCTACTCGAAATCAGCTTGCTAAAAGTTAAAAATAATATAAAAACCCTTACTGTATCATCAAGGAACTTGGCCCAAAATCGAGCCTGAGACTTCTCATAAACATCCTGAGGCAAAAGCGGGACCTCTTTCCATACTTCATCGATGTACTGGATGATCACAAGAGACTCCGCGATGGGTTTTCCATTGTGTACGAGCACGGGTATTTTTTTATGAACAGGATTGTATTTGAGCAGGTCGGCACTCTTGTTTTCGAAGTCTTCGTGGATGAATTCATACTCGATTCCCTTGAGTTTCAAAACAATCTTCACTTCGCAATCGTACGTACTCCCTGTATGTCCGTATAACTTCACTTCATTCGCAATAAGCCCCATAATTTTTGCTGAACTTGTGCTATATGCAACTATGCTGTTTTAAGGTTTTTGATGTGGTGATAGTTTGGTGAATGAATCGTCTATATATACACCTCTGGCTTGTGAATGATTCATGTGAATACTTGTACGATGTGCATGTCCAGATGTACGCAAAGATTTAATTGGGATTTTAATAATATGAACATGGTCGGTGTATGAGATTAAGGAAGTTGTTGACATAGTGGCGCCAATTTTATTTTTAAATTTCAGGTAAAAAAAACATTTTTACTTTTTAACAAAAAGTCAAAAACTAGCAAAGGTGTCTGTATTTAGAAAAGAGTTAATTACATAATAGATCTTGGGGGAAAATCATATTATGAATTATGCATGATTTGGTTCTTTTTAACTATTGCAAATTATATTGTTGGTCTAAAAGTATGTGCCAATATATTACAAGTAGTTCGTGACATAAATGAGTATATAACATTTTTTTTTGGTTATGTATGTGTGAAAGAATTAAAATGCTTCTTATTTAAAATTAAAAACTAAAGATAGTATAATTTATTGTATGATGGGTCTCATTAATATATGTATAGATTTAATCCCCTTGCCCCTCCAAATGTATTGTGAGCTTGAATTTCTACTTGTGCATATTTTGTTGGTATTTGAGATAAAAAAAATTATTGTTTCAGGAATAAATTAGAGTAAATCACACTAATGATTCTTATGGTTTGGACTAAAACCCTAACTTCTTTTAATTATACAAATATAGCCTATACGTGTAATGTTTACTTTTAAATTACATTAGTCTAGATAAAATCAAGGACATTTTAATCATTTCATACTTTATTAAATAAATAAAAATAATAAAAAAACGAACACTTCTCTTTCTCTCCCTCGCCCCATCACCTCCTTATAACTCAATCCATGGCCACACCCCTGTCATAATCTCATTGTTTTGACCAACAATAAACACCTAACCCATTCTCAATTTCTCGTCCACAACCCCCTACGGAGTGCGGTGATGGTGGTGGAGTTCCCATCAAGTAAAATCAAGATATTGTCCTTTGTTATTATTGTTCAACGCCTATATGCTCGTTAAAAATATATCGTTTCAGGATTTCTAAAAGTATTAATTTATATTGTAAATTAACCCACATTTCCCTAATTTTTATACACTAGTCAATTTATACATCTCTTCTACTTTTATGTACAATGTATTTAATACCTGATTCAACTAGCTCCAAGTCATCCGATTCTTCCGACCTCAAATTTCTTCTTAAGTGACCGCCAAAAATTCGAAATTAAGGATACGACACATTTATAGAAAAAAGAAGTTATTTATCACGTGATCATGAAGCGGCTCATGAATTTCAAACGAATGATTACTTCGTTTAAAAGTCAATAATCAATGAATCATGTAATTTGTTAATTATATTTAAGTAACGAATTATGATTTATGTTTTAAATAGTAGTTATATATTTTATGTATAAGTAATATAAAATTTACTTTTAGTTAATGAATTATGTAAAAGTATCCAGAGTTCAAGTGAGAGCACAAATAAAATAACACATTATAATTGAGGAGGGGTTGAAGGTAGTTGTGAGTTCAAAAAAGAAGCCTCTTGTACTCTTAATTCTTAAGGATTTTAATCACAAAAGCTTATTGTCCTTGTGAGTTATCGTTTTAAATAAAAATATATTTCATGTGATTAACGATTTTGATCATGTGAATTTTATGAATACGTATGTGCGTAAGCATTCTAGAATACATTTGTTTGCAACAATATTATATGAGTTGAAATATTATATTTCGTTACTTTTATTTGAATCTTTTACACGTGATGACCACTTCTATAAAATACCATCTTAATAAACTGGCATTACATTTAATTACATTATTCACCGCTTATAGTCATCTATAGCACACTTGATTAAAATTATTTAAATTCTGGTGTTACCTGTGCAACAATAAATCATGTTGTTTTGTTGTTCTGGTCGTGAGTCTCAACTTATGTTGGGACCAACAAAGAATATAATAACAAACTTTATTACAATAATAAGCTAATTATGGGGATGATTCATGTTGTATTATTATAATACATTATGCATGTTTGGTGCTTATTGCTTACGAGTTCAACACGTGTTATCTTTTTCTAATAAATAAAACCAAGGTTAAAACTTTTAAAGTAACATGAAATAACCATTTACGTCTTTACTTTTTTAACGACATTTTTTTTCTTCTAAACACCATTTAACTCTACATAAGAAAATATATAAATTCACATCATTTTTATGAATTCACGTCATTTTTATGAATAGGGAATCATCGCACTAAACTATAAACCCGTGAACATTTATCTCTTTACTTAAATAAAATAAAAAGGAAAAAAACCTGCCCACCAAATAAATATACAAACCTTTTCTGAGAACATCCTTTTCGGGCACCAAAACCCCAGCATTCGACGCTAACATTCGCGTCCATCTACTACCTGTATCTTTAAGCATCTTAAAGCAGTTGGAGTTGATTATTACGACCCAAAAGCTAGGGGTACGATTTAAAATCGTTATCTAGATATATTCCCTCTTCTTGTCAACGTTTCCACCTTGTTATTTTTGTCTCACTCGTTAAAAACTAGTGTTTTCCACTATTTTTGTATCAACTTGTGTCATTGTCATCAACCTATGAACAACCAAGCAAATGTGAATGGTCAAATTTTGTCCTACGGTAAAGTCATTTAGCCATTTTTATTCAACAATTACCAATTTGACAAAACTACGTAACTCATAGATCCTGATGAGATTATTATACGATGTTTGTCAATTCAACATGTTTAATTTTATTTATGTCAAAGTTCCATAATTTACTGCCAGACAAGTAACCAAATTAGACAAGTAACCAAAATAAGGCAAAATTAGACCAAAATAAATAATTAGACTTGAATACTAATTGTCAAAACCTAGCTAACATACTAAATAAACAATTAGTGAGTTCCAAGTTCAACCATACATGTGACCCGGCCCAAACCTAACTCATTTGGGCTGGGCTTACTAAATTGGGCTTCCAAGAATCACCCCTAATTTTCAAATGGAAACTGGGACTCTGGGAGGTCTTGTACTCCAAGCAGTTGACACATCTTTTGAAACTTGGTTCTTACAAGTGCTGTAGTTAGGATGTCGGCTTTTGTTGGTCGCGTTGAATGTGTACTATCTTAACTTGCTCTCGCGATACACATTCCTATATAAAGTGGTAACGGGTGTGGATGTGTTTATTACGTCCATGAAAAATAGGATTATTCATCAAAGCCATAACTTGCATATTATCAACCTTCAAGTTTACCTTTTGTAGTGGACTCCTGGTTACCTCGGAAATTAACTCATGAAGCCAAATGGCTTGACAAGCAGCAACAGTGGCTGCCATGAACTCGACCTCACATGATAAGAGTGCGTCGTTGACCTCAGATTTGTTGCTTTTGTGAGTGCCAATGTTGCAAAAATTGGGATTAACAGCCGATTAATCGGAAATCGACCCCTCAACTAGTAATTTTTGGCTAATCGGCCAATTAATCGCTAGGCGGTTAACTGAGGTCAAATTCGGACCTAGGCGGTCTTAACCGGCCAAAAATCTGTGATTCCGGTCGAATTCCGGTAGGGTTCCGGCGAGGTTCTGGCGACTTTCCGGCGAACTTCAAAAAATCCAGCAAAAAATTGGAAATTTTGGCTTAAACCTGGAAATTCCGGCCAAATCTGTATATTTATATATAAAACTGAACTTTTTTTTATTAAATTTACATATGAAAATATGTGTATTTATATATAAAACTGAAAATTATATATAAAAATTCCAATCCGATTAATCGCTAGTCGATATGCCACCGCCCGACTAGCGCCTAACGATTTTTATAACACTGGTGAGCGTCATGTAATTGGGGATCTTTCAAGATAGAGCACGTGTCAAGTGATACTTCAGCCATCCTAGCTCTTTATCTATGTTATGGCTACTATTGCTAAACTCGATTAATATTTTGTTATCACCTCTTCAATACTTATGGTCAAAACAAATTGTCCCCTTTACATATCTTAGAACATGTTTTATGGCCATTTAATGAGATTGCTTTTGTGTTTGCATATATCGGATTATCACCCCGACCGAATACAACAAGTCAGGTATTGTATGCAGCGAATATCTCAAACAACCCAATAAGCGCATATGACTCGTGGCATCGGTTTCTTCACCAATCACAACCTTCATCTTTGTAAATTTTGATTCCGGGTTACATAGGGAAAAGAATAGGATTTCACAACTTGAACCCGACTTATTTTAGGATTCTTTTACCATAGCGTTCTTATTTTATAAAAACACTGTCGGTTCTTGAGAGACCTCGATTCCTAGGTAGAAAGTGAGTTTACCTAGATCGCTCAAGTGACTTGAATTGGGAGCACCGGTGCTCTAAGAAGCGGTGTATGAGATTTGCATAAGTCATTGGAGTGTGAAAAGGGCCAAGAGGAAAAAAATACTTTTAAGGGGTAAAGAGTACTATAATTTTCCTTTATAGTAAAAGTGAAAATAGTAGATATGGTATCTGAGTTTAAACATCGTGAAGGATAATTGGTTTAGTGTTCATGATGGAAATTAAGAGTGCAAAAACAAAACCTTATTGTTGTGTGATTGAAAACTTCCACAAAAGTTTGATTTAATTCAAACAAACTAGAACAAAGCTTTTAAAACTATGACTGAGAAGATGTAAAAGAAAAATAGAATACAACTAGTGTTAAGCCCCCTGCGTTGCCGCGGGGGCGTGAAACCATGCCAAGTAGCACCAAACACACCATCGTTAGCGACCATCAACCGAAATGTAGGTCACACATGGCTAAGCTCCTGGGACAGGGAAATGTAAAAAGGCATAACATAGCTTTTAGGGAAACTCCTTCAGATGTATTGGAAATGAAATACAGATCAAATACCTTCTGAGGCGGTGTTCCCTACATACAGTCATACAGTACGGAGGGGAAGAGAAGAAGGGCTAACCGTTATGCGAAACATAAAACATATAAAACAATAACTAAGACGATCTTGGACCAGCGCGTTGCGACAGGTTTATTAAACGGAGGAAAAATAAGCGTAAAAACGCTGAACTACACACCCATAATGCACCGTGTTAACTCGCAAAATGTAGACCGAAATGTAAAACAATTTTTTTTAAATATAAAAAGTATAGGAGCCAAAGTTAAAAGTAAAAAAATATTTGGGCTAAATTATAAAAGATGTAAAAGTGTTGGGTTGATATGAAAAAGTTAAAGATAAAAAATATAAGACAAACATCTAAAAACCCTTAAAGCATGTTGTACAACCCATATTGTATAAGAAAGTTGGTAATTAGTATAATTTGTGGTGATTTGGAACCAAAGCAAACATCTCATTATATAGGCTTACGAATGTTGTATTTTTGGATAAAATCAAACAACTATCAGATTAAACCAATTGATCGTACATTTCAAATGTTTAATCGGATTGAAAACTGAGTTTGTTTGAGAATGAATTTGTAATCTGCAAAGAGAAATCGTACTTTACTATTGTTATCCTATGTTTTGATCTGATCCCTTTTTCTTTCGTATATGAGTGTCTATATATAATTATGAAGTTGGACTTTATTGATAAAAATCAAATCCATAAATGAACTTGGGCCACCTTTATTAACCAATAAAACCCACGTATGTGGATTCATTTTAGCCAACATAGCCCAATAATAATAATAAAATAAGTCTACTAAAGTGATCTCAAAGTTATTCACTCATATACGCAACTAGTTAGAGTAGTGCAAAATAAGCTCGCACAAGTGCGTCACATAATTTGTTTAGTCACTAATATAATTAATTATATTAGTCTTCGTGTATTACATGGATTGAATAAATATATATATTAAATAATTAGTAATAAAATTTTAAACAATAATGTATTTTTCTTAAACTTTTATTTTATAAAAAATTGTGATTTTTAAATATTTTTTAAGAAAAATGATTTAAAAAACGTTTGTTGTATTCTGTATTTTATAAAAAAAATTAGAAGGGTCTTTCTAATAAAAAATAGGTTTTTAATTTTAAAATTATACATCTTTTTAATTTGAAAATGGTATGAGTAATATTAATAACATACAGTATTATTAATAATAACATAAGAAAATGAGAAAAATAGTATGATGAGATTTACAATTATTTCACGTTTATTATAGTTTTTCTTATAGATAGATCGATAGGCTAAAAATTCATTCATTAAACGGATTATAGTTAGCAATAAAAACGAAGAGTTAAAGTATAATATTTAATATAAAGTATAATTAAAAAATTATATATATGTAATATCTCAAGAAGTGAAACTAAATAGTTTCATTTTTAAATATTCATTTTAAGTTTTATTATAAATATTTTTTTATAAACATCTTGTTTTTAAAAAAATCTGATTTGTAATTATTCTGATTGTTTTAATAATACTGTTTTTTAAAAGTTCATCTTTTTTAAAAAAATTTAAAAACAAAACGATCTAAAATATCATATCTAAAAAAGGTTTATTGCTTTAGAAAATTTCATATTATATAATTCTTTTGTTTTTTTATTATTTAGATTTAATTAAAAAGATATGATTTTTAATTTCCTTTTAAAATCTATTTAAAAAAATAGTTTGATTTTAGAAAAAAATAGATAAAAGAGATAAATATAATAATTAATAAATTCATTTTTTAATAAGAGAAATAAATTTGTATAAATATTTAAATTACTATAATACATCTTTGGAGGAAAAATTAATGTTTGAATGTCTAGATGAAGGACATGTGGCAAGAAAATGGGTCAAAAGAAGGATGACAAAAAAACATTATTTTATTAGATACTATAGATCAGATCAAAAAGTTAAGCCAATAATACTAAAATTGTTGATAACACTAAAATTATCATCAATCATCACTGTTGAAATTATGAGCTGAACAGTGTAGATTGGAAAGCAATCCCATAAAATTAGCTATTGATGAGATTTCGAAAAATGCTTCAAAAAACTTCTATTTGCAGTCACCACAAAATCTTTTAGAGACATACATAATCACCCCCACACTTTTATAAACCTGCAAAAAAGGACTTGACCAAAAATAAGAAGAAAATTTCAAGAAATATATGTTTATCATTGAATTGATAGATTTTATATTATCTTAACAGTAATGATGTCAAATTTCATTTTTTTACAAAAGATAGTGTTAATGCTTAATTTTGTTAGAAACTGAAATCACAAACCCTAAAGCTATTACATTTTCTGTTTAACACTCAATCTTGTTATTTTGATCAAACCATAAACATGATCTGTGTGATTAACTTTAACTTTAACGAGTAGGCATGGAAGAAACAACAAAATTAACAATAAAAAGAATAAATAAGTATTTTATTCTATCAAATATAAATAAAAATAAGAATGAGATGTAAGATTTTTAGAAAATAAAAGATAAACTTAAAAAATAATGTTCATCAACATATGAGTTTGAATATAATTATAAGAATAAAATCCAATACACCATAAATCAAACGTCATAACATCTCTAGTAGGTAAGTACGATATGACTTATTCATCAACATGTGGGTTTGAATATAGTGGGCTTGGGTTTGAATATAGTGGGCTTGATGATGTTACATAAAGGTTGGTGGTGGAGGGTAGTGTAGTTTAACAGGACTGATCATGGGCTTGTGCCGGCGGCCCAACTGAACATATGGGCTATTCAGTGACATACATACCGCCTTTTTTATATGCCCACTAGTCAAAGTACAAAAGTGTCTATCATTAATAAGGACCTTTTAAATATTAAGCCCTCTTATTTAAATTTTTTACAAGTATCATTTATGTTTTATCTTTTATATAAAATAGGTTAGTACCACGTGTAATACACATGTTAAATAAATAAAATATTAAATAGTTATTAATAAGAAGTAGTGGATTATAAAACGATATTTTTTGATATATGATATAATTGATATTACGTATGAGTGATAAAAGAACGATATCATTTTTTAAACTTTTGTTTAACTTTTGTTGTTTTTCTAAAAAGGGTTGGTTTATAAACAAATTGTTTCAAAACAAACCCTTTTAAAAAAGTGTTATATTTAATAATTTCTTTATTATAACTTTGAAATTTAATTAATTTTGTTTCATAAGAATTTTATTTTTTAAAAGCCACAAGTTTTAAAATATATTATGTTTTTTAAAAGCTTGATAAATTTTTTGAAATTTTTTTTATTTTTTTAAAATAATTAATTCTTTACAAATCGCATTTATAGAAAGATATTGTTTTTAATTTAATAAAAAATATTTTTATATGAAAAGAATTAAATAATATTATTTGTAGTTAATGTGATATTTATTAAATAAAATTTAGGGTTCTAGAATTGTGACAAATAACTACAAAAATCTTATTTTATTAGTGTGTATATATATATATATATATATATATATATATATATATATATATATATATATATATATATATATATATATATATAGGGGAGGGTTCAAATGAGAACTCACTTTTTTGTGAGAACTCTAGGAACCAATCTCAACCACTAGTTTTCAATGGCAAAATGGTAATTAATAAATACATAATAAAAAAAATTATAAAATGAAAAATAACATAAAAATAGAAAAAATAAAAACACAAAAATATTCCCCTAGTTTTCCTCTTTCATAAAAAAATTTTAAAAAAAATTATAAAAAATAAAAAAAATTCTCGTTTTTTTTACGAAACTCTATTTACACATGTGTAATACCGGATTTACACATGTGTAAATCCAGTATTACACATGTGTATAACCAGATTTACACATGTGTAAACAACGTATGAACGATTTTTTTTTAAAAAGTATATCAATATGGTAGGCGTTGGAAAGATAAAAAAATAATAAATTTTATGGTGAAATTTTTTTGAAAAAATGATGACGTGAAAAAAAGTTACGAACGTTTTAAAAAAAAAGGGAAATGGCATGTGATTTGCATGTGATCAAGAATGAGTGGTTGAGATTGGTTCCTAGAGTTCTCACAAAAAAAGTGATTTCTCATTTGAACCCTCCCATATATAGGGTTAGGTTCTTTTCAGAACTCTAATTTTTATGAAAACTTTAAGAACTAATCTTGATCAATCATTTTATTATATTTGAAAATTAAAAATAAAATATAAAAAGGGTAAAATAGTAATCAATTAATTTTTTTCTCTCTCCAATCAATTAATTAATTACTTGATTCTTTTTGCTCTTTCATCTCTCCTCTCTCTAATATTTATACATGCATTACAATAAAATTAAACTTGATTTGAGCGTTTATTTTTATTAAGCTAATTAATGATCAAATTCGTTAACTAGGTTTATATATATTGTTTGTTTTACATGTGTAAATATCTATTTACGTATATTTAAATTCCAAACTAATTATATATTCAATCAGACATCTTGTTATATATGTGTAAAATTTTAATATCAGTCATATATGTTTTAAACTAATCTTTTATTAGCATATAAGCAAGTATTTGACGATCATAAATTTCATATCAATCATTTATTCTCATGTTTTTTTTTCTTTTTATTTTTTACAATTTTATAAATATGTTTAATATCTAAAAAATGTCAAATTTGATAATGTATTTCCTTAAACTAATTAAGAAGCAAATCAATTAATTATCATCTAATTTTATATATTGACTATTTTACAAATTAGTAAATGTAGTATTTACATATATGTAAAAAAATTCAAAATTATCACGCTTTCATTTAATCGTTTATTTACATATGACTAAATATTCATATCAACAAATTATTTTCAAAGATGATTATCTATTTACATATATGTATATCTTAATACATATTATTCATACGACAAATTATCATATATTTAAATATATCAAATTAGTTATCTTTTACGTATATGTAAATATTAATACTAATCACCCATTTCAAGTTGATTATCTACTTACGTATACGTAAATCTTTATATTGATTGTCTATTTATGTATATTTAAATAATTACAATTTTGTAGATATACTATTACATATATGTACAATTTCAAACCGAACTTCATGCATTTACATATACAAAACAAAAACAATTTATATTCTAAATCCACCGTTCTCTAAATCAATCTGCAGAATAAAAAAAGGTCCATTAGTTCGGGGCTTCAGTTCAATATTATAAGTATACGATATATTATATCATCTTTTTCATTTAATACGTTGTTTATCCAATTCAATACGAAAATTATACACTAGCATTAGTCATGATCAAATATTCAACCCAGAGATTGAGTTTTTACTAGTTTGGTCAATTCAATACACAATAAAATTGATGGATCGACAGAGGGAAAACAGTGAACAAAAAGGAACAAAATAAAATGCATGTATAAGAGTAAAGAATTACATTGTATGTAGCTTTTTAGAAGAAAAACCTTGTGTTTACTTATGATTAAATTACAGTAAACATATCAGTCAGTTTAGTGTTTAAAAGGTTTACCATGTTACATTCAAGTTTTTTGATCGGGGATACAAATTCGTCGAGATTTTTCATGGGTCTTTCCGAAAAACGTACGAAAAACATCCGAAAACGTGATAACTTGCCTTGGAGTTTATCTAACCTGGAGATCATTAAAATTAAACAATAATTATTCATACATGTTTTGAAATCTATACATTTATTCCCCACAACTAAAATCGTTGATAATCAAAAAGAATTTTTGATTTAAGATAACTAAATAATAAAGAATAATAGTAAACTCGCTTCACATAAAACCATTAGAACTTTTTTGAATGACACATAAAACAATTAAATAAGTAAATATATTAATAATGGTTCATAAGAAAATTAAACTTGCATATCCATTACTGTGTTTGAGTCTCGAGAAGAACAATTGTGATTCCACATATCAACTAGTAGTGATTTTAAAATCAATTGTTCTTTGACAATTGAAAAAAGAATTATTCTTCAACAATTCAATGTAACAATTCAATCTTCAACAAACATGGAAAATTAAAACGTCCACTATTTAATTAGCCAATGAAAATTAAACAACCACAAAACATACCCCATTTATTGGAAGGACGTCGGCCAAGAACATGAAACCCAGAAGTAGCAGTCGAAACTTTTAACCCATCAAAACAACAACTTTGAAATAAAGATTAATTCCTCAATTATTACAATTATCAAATAACATTTCTTGAAGGTGAAGATTATGGCCACAAACATCGAAATTTCAAAGAATAATTGAGATTGGTGAAATCAGGAACTAGGGTTGGATCATGGGATTTGATGAAATCAATCAGTGTGAGATATATTAGAGAGAGAAACAAAATTAGATAAATTAGGAAATAATTTTTTTATCTCCCAAAAATACCCTTTTGTATTTATTAAAATAACTCTATTAATTCATTTAATTACTATTATGCCATTAGTGTTTTTAGCCATTGATCAAATGATCTAACGGTTATGATAAGTTCTCGCAGTTCTTAAAAAATATGTGAGTTCTGAAATGATCCTATCCCTATATATATATATATATATATATATATATATATATATATATATATATATATATATATATATATATATATATATATAATGTCTTTATGGGTTGATGGTAAAGCTTTTGTGTGGACTAAAACCCGCGTGTCGGGTTCAATACAAAGTTTAGAGATTTTTTTAATAAACTTATTTAATTGATTCTTTTGATTTTAAATTCATTTCACTAATTCTTTTAATTTTAAGTGTTAACAATTTCATTTTCTTATATAAACATTAAATGATATCAACGCCCTGCCGTTACGACATTCTTATTTTTATAGATCTTTCGACGTGAACTTTTTTAACTGGTTTGTTTTTCTATACAAGCTTTCAATGGTCGTCGAGGCATTCATTGTGACACATGAGTTTACGTAGAGGTTTTCTGCTTGCTTATATTTTTCAACAGTTTCCCATAAACTTTTTTAAGTGGTTCGGCTTCTTATATAAACTTTTCGAGTAGCGTTAATGTATTTAATGTAATGTGTGGGTATATGTAAAGGTTTTGGTCATATGCCACAACTCCATTTAATTCCACTAAAAACATGTTACCCCATCATGTAACGCATGTATAACCCCTAGTTAGAATATAAATGTAAAAGGAATAACAAAAATAAGTTAAAAAAACTCATACTAAACCCCTCCCCCTAGGTTCAAACCCAGGTGGATGGCGAAGACAACATGGGGTTTGATCACTCCGCCCGCAAGCCTTTGGTGTTAACTTACTCCGCCCGTACCCTTCAATACTTATAGAAACTTTACCCGGAAGGAAAAAATAACCAATAACCATGTGACACATGCCGACATCATTCAAGGCCACCAATAAGGATTTATTACTATTCAACTAAGTTAGAATTGTATTATATATAATAAACTAGAATTGGGATTGATCATTCAAGTAAACATTTCTAAGGGTTTGAATAAGACTACTATTCTTTCAAATAGTAGTTGCTAAAAATGGTTGCAAAACGGGCCGTCATAGAACATCAATCACAAAACTGTTCGCTAAATGTCTCTCGCAAAACTTTTACTTATTATCCGGTCACAACAAACAAAGTCACGCAGATTGACCGTCTCAATTTGCGACAAGTGCTTTTCACCTCCACATAGTTGCAAATACTTAGTTTTGTTGTAGTGTTTTATAGTCCCTTACCAATGGCATAAACATAAAACTAGCAACATTAATGATTAGGAAAAAACAAAACTACAAAAACATATAATAACTTAAACACTAAGACTATTAATTGCTATCCACATGTTATGTTATTGTAATACATGGTTGTTACCAACTAAATAAAGAATCTAATTAGTTTAGAAGATAATATTAAATTTCTAATAAACAAAAATGCTTGTTCTCAAATTAAAAAGACATGGTTGTTGACTAAAAGACATATCATTTGGTAATACCAAAATGTTTAAGTAGTTTTTATTTTAATTGTGAGAGTTTAAATTTTATTACAAGTAAAATATATAAATTTAAAAGTAGTTTAGTAGATGTATAAATTCACGGCTTAAAAGAAAGGGATAGTTATCAACTCAATGGCAAAGTTATGTAGCCAAGATGAGCTAGTTATTCTTTTTTCTTCTATTTACATCGGGTAATAGAAGAAAATCTCAAACTCTAAACTCTAGATCTTTAATAGAAGAAAATCAATTAGTTTATGGTCATGTATTTTCTTCAATATGAATCATGAGACTCCAAGAGATCTTAAATGAGTTTGAATCATTAACACTTATTAAAATTTACGCTCTCTGATCCGAAAAATACGAGCAAAGAAGACTGTATTTTGTAAAGAGATCACAGGTTTATACGAATATGAAAGAGAGTTTTGCAAAGCATTCAACGACATTGTAAACATAAAATCACATTGCATACTACATAGTACAACACGCATCAGCATTTACGTGATGTTTATTAAAACAAGGATGGATGTCATAGAAACAAGTTTCAAATGCATAAGCACACATTTATAATTGCCACACTGTTACGCCTTACAACTTTAACTTATAGAAAGCAACTAGCATTTCTCTTGAAGGTAAGAGATCCTTAACACCTTGACAGTTAATAAAGTTACCGGCCCATTCGTTTAACTTCGGAAATTTATCTTCGTCCATCAACTTTATTCCTAAAGCTTCTTCCGCTGCTCCAAGCCAAAACGCTAGGAAAGCAGCAGCAATATCAACCAGATTGATGTTGTCACCTCCAAAAAACTTAGTACCTTTTGCATTCAGTTCATTTTCTAGAAATTGTAGCTGCTTATGAGCTTCTACAACGGATTGAGCCTCTCCATGCCTAAGAACAGCCTTAAATACTGCAGCAACGCACTACAATCGAGACAGATTAATTTACAGTCACACATAAGCTACTCAGAATCAGCTCGCTAAAAGTTAAAAAATAAAATTAAAAAACCATTACCGTATCATCAATGAACTTAGCCCAAAATCGAGCCTGAGCCTTCCCATAAGCATCTTGAGGCAAAATCGAAACCCCTTTCCATACTTCATCAATGTACTCCATGATCACAAGAGACTCCGCGATCGGATTTCCATTGTGCACGAGCACGGGGATCTTTTTATGAACAGGATTGTATTTGATCAGATCAGCACTCTTGTTTTCGAGATCTTCTGGGAAGTATTCATACTTGATCCCCTTGAGATTCAAAACAAACTGCACTTTCCAATCGAACGGGCTTCCTTCGAGCCCGTATAACTTCACTTCATCCGCCATAGTTTCCGGTGAACTGGTGCGATCAGACTGATGATTTCAGGTTTAGATTTGTGATGGTTTGGTCACTAAACTTTGGTGCATGATTGTATATATACAACCGTTGACTTGTGGGAGATTCATGTGAATGCTTGTACGGTGTGCAAGTCCAGTTGTACGCTAATAAGATCGAATTGGCAACGGTATGATCGAAGGGAGTAGGTGGTAATTTCATATTTAAATTTCAGGTCAGTCGTTTATTATTGTTTTTTCTAATGAAAAGGATCCAAAGGTCTCTATAATGTTATTTAGAAAAATTAAAAATATACTTAACGAGTGGGATTAATTGTCTCTGTCTTTCGCGTAACAGTGTTTGTTTTTTTAATAAAAGTTGTGTGTCGCTTAGTTAGAAATAGATATGAAAAAAAAACCGGTTCGGCCAAAAATACCGGAACCTGTTTCAAAGAAAAACCGGCTTGGCCCAAACCGGGCCCAAACCGACCCGAACCGCCAGTTTGGTAACCCCACCCTCAAAACCGGTTTAAAAGGTTAAAAACCGGTCCTAAAACCGGTTTACTAAAAAAACAGGTTTCAAACTGGTCCAAATCGATTTGATAGGTTTGAGTATCCGGTGAGCCAAACTGGTTTGTAACCCGAATCGGTTTGAAGAAAAACCAGTTTGACCCCACGACAAAAAGAAACGGTTCGGTTTTGAACCTGAACCGGTTTGGGTAAAAAACCGGTTTGTACACCTCTAGTTAGAAACATATGTAATGATATAATCGAAATTTAAAAAGGTTTCTGTAAAGAAAAGTAAAAATATATTGTATAGGACTAGTGGGTTTCAAACGAACATCGTAGGGACTTAATTTTGAGAAAAACTTATATAGAAACGTAAGTAAAAATCACAACTTTATATTTGAAATTTAGAAAAAGCATTACGGTGAAAGATATTAAGTATATATATTTGACCCGGGTTGGTTTAAAATGATATTTAAAACAAAAATAAGATAAAAATAAACAAGACATAATAATATAATTGAAATTGAATAAAACAAAGTATTTTAAAAGATAGAAGAGTATTTTTCATCAATTTGAATCATGAGACACCAAGAGATCTGGACTTTTAAGGAAGAAGAACAAATCTCATTTTGACTACAGGTCCTAACGCTTTGAACCATGAACACCGATTAAAATATACACTTTCTGATTCGAAAAATACAAGAAAAGAAGACTATATTTTGAAAAGAGATCAGTAATTTATACGAATACGAAAGAAAATTTTGCATAGCATTCAACAACATTGTAAACATCAAATCGGATACATACTACATAGTACAACACACATCAACATCTACGCGATGCTTATTGAAACATGGATCGATGTCCTACAAACAAGTTTTAACTTCATAAGCACACACTTACAACCATCTCGCATTTACGCCTTAGCAAACCGCATCTTGTAGAAACCAACTATCCTTTCTCTTGGAGGTAAGAGCTCCTTAACAATTTGACAGTTAATAAAGTTATCGGCCCATTCGTTTAACTTTGGGAACTTGTCTTCATTCAACACTTTTATTCCTAATGCTTCTTCGGCCGCTCCAAGCCAAAACGCTATGTAAGCAGCGGCAATATCAACCAGATTGATGTCGTCACCTCCAAAAAACTTTTTCCCTTTAACATTCAGTTCATTTTCTAAAAATTGTAGTTTCTCATGAGCTTCCGCAACTGCTTGCTCCTCTCCATGGCTAGTAATAGCTTTAAATATCGCAGGCATGCACTGAAATCAAAACAGATTAGTTAAAAAACTGCGTGCATAAGCTACTCGAAATCAGCTTCCTAAAAGTTTAAAAAAAAATATTAAAAACCATTACCGTATCATCAATGAACTTTGCCCAAAACCGAGCCTGAGCCTTCCCATAAGCATCCTGAGGCAAAACCGAAACCCCTTTCCACACTTCATCGATGTACTCGATGATCACAAGAGACTCCGCGATCGGATTCCCGTTGTGCACGAGCACGGGGATCTTTTTATGAACAGGATTGTATTTGATCAGATCGGCACTCTTGTTACTCAAATCTTCTTGGATGAATTCATACTTGATTCCTTTTAGACTCAAAGCGATCTTCACTTTGCAATCGAACGGGCTTCCTACGAGTCCGTAAAGCTTCACTTCATCCGCCATAGTTTCCGGTGAACTGGTGTGATCGGAGACTGATAATTTCAGGTTTTTGATTTGGGGATTGTTTGGAGGATGATTGGTGTGTATATATACAATGGTTGACTTCTGGAAGATTAATGTGAATGCTTGTACGATGTGCAAGTTTAGTTGTACGCTAAGATTGAATTGGCATCTTCATAGTATGAACAGGGCGTGTGATCCAAGGGGTAGTTGAGATTACGGTGGCAATGACGTATTGAATTTCTGTTGAAAAATGTATTAATATTTTGTAATGAATTTTAATAGTTTTAACTATTATTAATTGATCGATAATAATTATATTATGAATTTAATTTTATTAAAAATGACAATTTCAGTAGCAATATTATCATAAATTCGCATCCGGTTTGTATTTATTTTTCGTTTCATTTCGCTTTATTTTTGTTTCATTTCGTTCATAATTACTATCTGGAGCGAAATCGAGTGTAAATCAAGTTTAAATATATGATAATCATGCTACTCAGACTGTTATTGGTAATGAAAGGGAAATTTTAAAATGCTAACTGCCTAATAACTCAACCACTGCATAATAATTTAGATAATTAAAATTCATTTACCTTATTTTTTAATAAAGTATCAAAATCTCTATTAAAGGTGTGCATCAAACCAAAATAATCAAACAATAACCAGAGAACCAACAAAGCAAACCCAAACAAAAATTGACGATCTGGTTTAAGTTATTTAAAAAATTGAATTTTTTGTTTTGGTTTTTTCTATAAAAACAAAAAAATAAAAATAAAACTGAACCAAACTGAACCGAACCATATTTTGGTTTGGGCTTTGCATATATGTGTTGTATATATACCGATCTAATCATTTGGTAGTAGCTCTATAAAATGTAAAGTGTAGGTAGGTTCGTAAATGTTTTCGTATATTATGTTCATTGCATATATGTTTAATTAATTACACGTACAATACGTTTCATAGGTTCACTGTTCTGTAAGGTTCATATATGTGAAGGAAAAAGAAAAATACACTGCCTCGTAAACTTTACCGTTTACTATTTAACTATACATATGTGTTTCGTATATAAAATGTACAGTACCTTTTTTTAACCTAGTTGTATATATTTATACGGTAGGTTCAAACGAGTAAATGGTTAATTTGTATTTGGATCGGTGGATTAACTCGTTTTAATTTTAAGGTTAACAAACTATTGTTTTCAAAATCAAAACCAAAGTGAATCAAACTGACTATACATACCCCTAGGCTAAAACCGAAACAAAACGTTTATCGGTTTTTGGTTCGGATATATGCTAAAATCGAATCAAACCGACCATGCATACCCCTAGGCTATATAATGTTTTTTTTTAAATATGCTTAAGGAGTGGGTTTTGTCCGTGCCTAGTGCTGGTTTGGTTTTTAATAAAAGTTATATTAAAGTGCAGGTTGAAATAAACATGTCACAGTCGTATAATTAAAATTCAAAAATAGATTATGTTCTTAAGGAAAAAAACTAAAAATATATTATATACAACTTGTGGGTTTTGGCCGTATGTTCAATACATAGCGAAACATAGGTACAAATAATCACGTCACAAACCACAACTGCATATTTAGAATTTAGAAAAACATTACGTTGTTGTGGGGATAAAAATTATATAATAAAACTTATACGTGTATTTTATTATTTTATGTAAAACTAACAATGATCTTATGTGCAACACCCTAATTCATCGTTCGACTCGCTCGTTAAACCCATTAATATTCAAAAAGTTAAAAAAAATATTAAAAATCCAGTCCGACTCGGTTCCTGATACCCAGTCTAAACCTTTTGGTTCTTTGGCTACAAAACAAACTGAAGTGGATCGAACCGGTAGCCCCTCCAAATTCCAGTCTAATCTGTTAAATCAGCCAGTCCGTATAATCCAACCTGAAAAACATTGCCTCACAAAAGGGTATGAAGGACAGGTGAATTAAAAAACCAAATGATCAAACCCATAAGTCAACTAATGAAAAACCAAAATAACCAAATCAATTTGAGAAACCCTTGGTTTAATTACGTTTTCCGATAATTAAATTATTGTTTTGTATATGCTATATGTATATAAACTAGGTTTAGTAAACTTATGTTTTACACGAGTTGAATAACTAAAATTCAAATAAAATAAAATTTTATCAATTATAAAATAATATTTTAAAATAAGATATGATTGAAATTATGTATGAGCAATGAATATAAGTAATAAAACAATGAAATTATTGTTTTTAAACTTTTATATAGAAACCTTTTTGTTTTTTTGAAACTTTTTTAAACATTATTGTTTCAAAGTAAACTATTTTAAAATATATCATCTTTTAGAATTTCCTTATTATACCTCCCAATTTTAATTATTTTTATTAATAAAAGTTTTTACTTTTTAACAACAGTATTAAAATATTTCATGTTTTTATAAAAGTTTGATGTTTTGAAAATATTTCTTATGTTATAAAAAGTTATTTTTCTATAGAAATAACATTAATAAAAAGATTTTTTTAATTTATTAAAAAGTTATATATAATCTAGAATTAAATTAAATAATGTCATTAGTAATTATTGTAATTATATAATAGCAGAGAAAAACATAAAAGCTTTGATAGAACAAATATTATGCTATATATATGTTTTTTTATTAAAAAATATAAATATGTAATTCTATATATGTCCTTTTAATTATTATTTTATTAAAGTTGGGAAAAAAGAAAGATAATTGATACTATCGAATTGGACAATATTAAAATCAACATTTATGTGTTTTAAATAAGGGAAAATTACCAAAGTAACCATTTTACCAAACTCAATTACCAAAATGGCCATTGACTCAAAATTTTACGATTTTTAGAAACCTACTTTGACCCCTCGCCAATAGCGAGGAAAAATCATAAAACATCGCCAAACATCCCTCGCCCACGTGTACCACAACCTCACCCACGTGGAATACCGGAAAAAAAAAGAAGAAAAAAAAAATTAGGCGAGGGGGAAGGCGAGGGATTGGACCTTCCCCTCGCCGAGTCAGCGAGGAACACACAAAGCGAGGCGAGGGACCGCAAAGCGAGGCGAGGGCTGGTCAGAGTCAGGTCTGCTAAAAGAGGCGAGGGGGCGGCGAGGGGTCAACAAGACCAGCGAGGGGTCAACAAGACCAGCGAGGGGTCAACAAGACCTGGCGAGGGGCACACAAAGCGAGGCGAGGGACTTGACTTCCCCCTCGCCAAGTCAACTTACATTGGGGCGAGGTGTTTGACCCTCTTTGGCGAGGGATGTGACCCTCCTAGCGAGGGATGTGAGTTGATTTGACCCGGTCCTCGCCAAGTAGGCGAGGGACACCATTTTCGAGGCGAGGAAAAATATTTAAAGACCCGGTTGGTGGGGGACCATGTGGGTGCCGGATTTTTTAAAAAATTCTCTCCAAGTCTAGTGTTTTGCCACGTTAGCGAAGAACACGTTTATATATCGTTTATTTGTCGATTATTGTGATGGAGAACGAGGTTAGTGTTAACTATGAGTGTTATTTTACTTTTCATTTCTTTTGAATATAATGTTGAAATTGTTTATTTATTTTGCAGGGTTTTTATGCATCTAACAGTATTACTATTAGATGTAATGTTAAAGTTGCAAAACTAATTTATAATAAACTTAAAAACAATCCTGATCAGCTTCTTATATTTAAAAGCACATGTTTTGCAAATTGGTTATCATGTGAAAATATTAACAATGATGCATCACTTATTCATTTAATATTACAAACGCAAGTTCCTACCGAAAATCCGGAGAACGGTATTAACTTTTCAATAAATGGACAAAATCTCCAATTTGGTCCTAAAGAATTTTGTATCATTACCGGGTTTAAATTTGGTGAAATGACGCGTCAAATTAAATCAGACACAACAAGTTTTGTCTATACCATTTTTCACCAAAATGGAATATATAGACCTACGTTAGATGATTTAAGAGAAGTTTTTGAAAACAGATTACACATGTTAGATGATATAACTGTTATAAAAGTTTGTTTATTATTACTTGTTCAACAAGGTTTTATGGGATTAGAAGGAAAAAATAATTTGAATAATCAACTTTTAGATTTAATTAGTGATTTAGGGGCATGGAATGAATTCCCGTGGGATACATATCTTTGGAATTATACTTACCCTCATATTTATAATGCTCTTTTTAAAAACGAGAGAAAAAAACGAAAGAAAAAACTACAATACAGTATAAAAGGATTCGTTTGGGCATTTAAGGTAATTTTAAATTTGATACTTTTAATTATGTTGATTAATATCTATTATATGTTAGATTAAAATATTTTATTTGTTATAAATTTGGATTTATGAAGTGTTTCCCATAATGAATAATTATGCAAAACGACGTGGATTCGTGCCAAGGGCCATTGATTGGCCTCGTATGAGTTTAATAACGTGGGAACAAGCGTTATCTATACTAAACAACTCAAAAGAGGTACGTTATTGTTTTTTAATAAATTACAATAACATTATTGAATTATGTTAATAATATGTTTTTATAAAATTTCAGGATCATTATCTACCATCAAATATTGTTTCAACTGCATTTGATCAATCGCTTCAATCATACAGACTAAGTTGTCTATATTGGGGTGAAATTCCACCTGAACAAGAAGAAATAATATTTGAACATTCTGACCCTGATGGAAATAACGTGCCACACGTTGATGATTATTTTACAAATCAAAATAATTATTCGGAGGAGCCACAAAAACAGAATAATAGTCACTGTTGTGATCATTAGTCTTATCAATTATTATACGTTTCTTATCAAAAATAAAATATGTTGATTAAGTGTTTTTTTTTAGGATAATTATTTTAAAAAAGAAAATCCCAGAACGCAAACTCCGAAGCAACCGTATGAAGAAAATTTAGAAGAGGTAAGTGTACCAGTCAATTTGTATAATTTTTCAGATATTTAAACGTAACTTTGTATATTTTTTTGTGTTTTAGTTTAATACTAGTCAATTTGTAAATTCTCCACCTCAAATGTTTGGATCTCCTTTCTCTACTAAGCCTAGTATTGAGAAGGTATTACCGTATTTATATTAATAAGTAATAATTTTTAATATTATATTAAATAACACACATAATTATTTTTATGATTTAGATCGTATTGTCTCCTGTTTCTGAAACGCGTACTAAAGAGAAGGTATTATTCAACTTTTTTGTTCTATTAATTTTCAATATTGCTTAATTTATTACTTGTTCTTATTATTTATTATTTATGTTTTTTCCTAACAGACAGTTCCAATTGCGTTAAGAAAACATAAACGTGAAATAAAACCATCGGCAGCCGTTAGTTCACCATTTACAGTTTTTAAAAAAGACAAAAATAAAAATAACGATCAAAATAATGTTTTAGAATTATATACTAGTGGTGATCATTTCACTACTTCTCTTACCGGGACTAGTGATCACATATCATCATTTTTGGGTGATTTACTACAAATAGAAGATACGGACGGTTGGCTTGAGTCGGATGTAAGAATTCTTTTTTAACAATAATTTATTAATCATAGTTAAATTTAATTAAATGAAATAATATATATTTATTTTCCAGCATCTATGGGCTTGGGTGAACAATTTATTACGGTCTCGACCAATAACTGCACGATGGTGTGCTTATCCTCCATGGTTTACAATATACTTATTCGAGATGAAAAAGTTGTCTTCTTACGCAAACGGTTCTGAACCCTTGTATCCACCTATTCGTGATGTTGATGAGGTAATTATACATTTTGTTTTATTATATTTTTATAAAATTTTTTAATTGATAATTTGTTACAGCTATACATTCCAACGAACGTTGCATCTCAACATTGGATTTTGATAAAAATAAATTTGTTAAGATGGAGTGTTACAGTATATAACAAGTAACGCTATATTTCAATTATTAGTTCAATGTTTATTAATTTAAATATCATATATATATAACATTAATTTTTATTTTTGATAGTATGGCGGGATCTTATCAAAAAGAAACTGATATTACTCTAAAACAAATAGACCGCGTGCTACCAGGATGGTTATACTATCATGGGTTTTTTGAAGATCGGAACATAACAATTACTATACCCACAACTTTTGAACGAATTATACCGCATAACGTGCCACAACAAGCCCCTCTATCAGGAGACTGCGGTGTTTGGGTGTGTATTATGTTACAACGTTTAATTAGTGGAGAAGAATTATGTCCGGTTGAAGATGTACGCGTGACTGCTCAAAACTTCCGAGAGAAATTAGCAACTTTATTGTATCAAAATTTAACAAATAGATACAAGGATAAATAAATTGTAAATATTTTGCATTGTATATACAATTTATATAATTAGCATTAATGAAAAGAAAAATTAATAAATTTTATTGGTGTACTTTTTCCACTATAAATATGAGACCAACACCATCACACCAACACATTTTCATCAACATATATTTCACATACACACCAACATTTTGTCTGTGAAGAAAATATTATGTTTTTTTCATGGAAAATTCCGTGTCCTAAACCTCCTTATGTTGTTAAACTCTAAATTTTTTTACCTACATCACAAAAATCAAAAAAATTACGCGACATTGTTCTTGTTTTCTTTACCTACATTACAAAAATCATATAAGAAAACATAAACAAATGTCCGTAATTATTTACTTAACTATAAACGAATTTTTATTCGTTTTAATATATCGTTTATATACTCCCTTCCTTAAACAAGCGGCATTACCAAACAAGTAATGTCGTGTAGTTATACAAATTATAAAAAACTGATATTCTCCATATCTCGAAATTATATTGCTAAATTATATTCTTCATTTCGCGTAGTTATAATTATTATATATAACTGATGTTTTTCATATCGCGATAACAAGTTTTGTTACAGGTGTTACTCAGATCAAGATTATTGCAAGTGATGAAATATGAAGTGTTCGTGCAAAACAAAATTATATGAAGAAGATATTGTAAACATGTTATTAAATTTCTACTGTATTTATGTTATAATTATCTTTTCTATATATGAAATAATAATTGTTGTATGACATTTTCATAAAATAATACGACATTACAGTGTACGCATTGCGTATAACTCATCTGCCATAAAACGTCTATATCTAAGACAAACTTCTTGCAGATTTACTTCTTCCCACGTTAATGACCTGTTTTGAACCATCCTACGTAATAACATACAAATAACTACTCCAGAATCTCGACCAATGTGACCACCATTATAAGACCAGACAATTTCTTCAGATATTTCTAATTCAATAACTTCTTCTTGTCCCGATATATCAAAATACGATATACGTTGTAGAAACCATATAAAATAAGACTCAAATTCAACAACAATTCGATATATGTCACGATGAATGCACGATAAATCAAAACAAGTATTTTGACGACATTCATATGGAAAAAATATTTTTAATTGTAGTGAGTCCATAGCAATCTGGAAAATATACCAGTTTTCATTGTTGTCATGTATTGGTATATATACCTGTCAGAATAATTTAATGTTAATAGATTTATTTTTAAAATAATCTAATTTTTTACAAAATCATATAACAATAAATATAATTTTTACCGTATCAACGTCCCACAATGGAGGATATAACTCATTCATGCCATTGCCATATTCGTTTGCATCAGCAGATACTTGAAATATTAGTTCGACAAACTCATACGGAAGAATGGTCCAACGATTCGGGCCTGGTATCTCACCGGTTCTTTGAATCTCATTAATCCGCCAAGCTAAAAGTCTGTTTGTCCAAGCACGAACATGCTGTAAAAAATAAGAATTATTATTATATAAACTTAAATAACATAATGTGAAAATTTATATTTAAAACTTACAATACAATGTAAAAAACCGTTGCCACAGTTACCTATAAGGCTGCCCCAAAATTCTCTATCAAGTATCGTAAGACCCATACAAGATATACTATAGAAAGATGCATCTCCGTTGTAGAAAAACCGGATAACATTTGGAGACCAGTTAGAATTATGAAAATGATGATTCTCTACAGGAGTTGAATTGAAATCAATATAAACTGCTAGATTAGAACTTGACCCGTTTCTTTGTCTTTCTCTTATTCGATTTCCCCTGCTTCTTCCGTTAGATGTCATATTAAGTTATGAAAAAAATTAGAATTTACAATACCATCTTATATAGTAGGTTCAAAGAATATTATGTCAAATCAAAAAAATAAATTATAATATTTTTTAAAAAACGATTTTATTATATTTTAATAATTTTAGAGACATATTTTCTCTATATGTCTCCATCTATAAATAGATACCTCATTTACATTTCATTCACCATCAAACTCATCTCATTTATTTTTTCATACATCAATGGATGAACATCATCAATACTCTTCTCAACCCGCTCCTAAATCGTCAACTTGGATAATGAGTAAATGGAGACGTCCAAAGAATCAATACGAATCTTCAACTTCGGATGTTCAAAACCCCGGTGTACAAACCAATCAACCTACTGAACGTAGATGGGCCATTCCAGATGATGAGTCTGATAAATGGTCAAAAGATGTCATGGAATTTTATAATAAGGGGGATGCCCCTTTTTGTTACTCCGCTATATTTTTAACGCCTATAAAACTTGACAAGAATTTTTGGGGTATTTTATTAGGTTACAGACGTAACGGTTATTTGAGCGCAGTGGTAAATTTTTCTACACATTATTAATATATATATATATATATATATTTTTTTGTAATGTATTAATAAATGTATTTTTATTCAGCATATTGAAGGTTGGGTTTTAAGAATGATTAATTGGAGACACAGAGAGCTATATAAAAATGGAATGTCAAATATGCGTTGGACCATACTACCTCCACAATTTTTTGATTTCTTAACTGATTCGTGTAGCAAGCATGCTGTTTCATTTGCTGATGGAAAGTTCAACCCGTATCCATCTATTTTAGATGTTGATTATGTATATTTTCCTTTTTGTGTTCAGAGTGAAGAATGGATGCTTGTTCGTGTGAATTTGCATACCATAAAAATAGATATTTTTTGTGGTGAATAAATAGGTGATGATAAATTTGGTCGATTGATTCATCCGACGTTGATGAAATTGTCTGTGTATTTTAGCGCTTTATTAGTAAATATTCGTTTCTGGAAAAAGACGGGTCAGCCAGAAAAACCATTTGGGATTGAAGTAAATGAAGATTATGTTACATCGCCCCAAGCCTTGAGGGGCAATGAAGGAGTTTACGTTTGTATGTTGATGGAACATTTAGTTACAGGAAAACAGATAGATTGTGGTGAAAATTTTAAACAGTCCTGTAAGTTATATCGACGTTTCATGGCAGATCAGTTGTATTTTTGGCGTAGTTTACCGCGTCCACGTTAAAATATATTTTATTAGTTTTTATATTTTTCTTATTTCGTGTATTTGTCATTGTAATATAAAGTTAATTTAAGCTGTTGAATGCATTTTTAGTTTTTAAGTTATGATGTTCATAGCAGTATTTTATTTATTTTTTTGTTTTTTTCCTGTCAACACGTAGCATGTTATAAATTTTTTAACAATTTAAAATAAAAAATAATAACATATATATTTTTCCTGTCAACACGTAGCATGTTACAAATTTTTTAACAATTTAAAATAAAAAATAATAACATATATATTTTTCCTGTCAACACGTAGCTTGTCTTCAGTATTTTCTGTTAACACGTACTATCTCCTCATTATTTTTCGTCAACACGTACGATATCTTCATTATTTCCCGTCAACACATAATATATCTTCTAGTAATAGTGAGCAAGCAACTCGTAAACAGAGCTAGCTGACTTCATTGGCATAGGTAAGATGTAAGTTGTAGAACACATCTTACCCGCTTGAATGTGGAAGCTCTTACTGTCGGTTATAATACTTCTCATCACGTGATCAGTATTATGTAGATAAAAAAATTTTAAACAAGACAGTAGAATGCTTTTGATCAGTATTATGTAGATAAGTTAATATTGGTGTTGCAATGTGTATATTTGGTTTTGGAGGAGGACGTATGTGAAAAACGAATATCATTTTTTTCTTGGTGAGATGGAGAGATTTTTTTGGTGAGATGGATGGATTTTCTTGGTGAGATAGAGGGAATTTTTATTTGTTAAATGGTAGGATGAATGAAAATTTGGTTGTTGTTGAATGAAGATAGATAAAGATATGATGGATGAATGGTAGGATGAATGAAATAGATGAAATAGATAGATAAAGATATGATGGATGAATTGGTTGTTGCTGAATGTCTAATGAATCCTTGGTTCTATTTATAGGGAGGGAGAATGGAATAATAATTAAAATATAAAAATTTCATTTTAATAATATTACAAACATTAAACATTAATACAAAATGTTTAAATAAAAAACAAAATCATTTCATCATTAAGGTTCGTTCAAATCAAAATCTCATATTTGTGATGGTTGGCTAGTTGCGTCAAAAACGTATTCACGAAAATTTTCAGGGTTGACATATGCTGTGGGTTGATATGGATTACTGCTTCCATCTGGCTTTGATTTTGATTTTGAAACCTGTGATGGCAGTGGGGCTCTGCATTGGTCGCGGTTATGACCTTGTGAACAACATCTACTACATACAACCTCTTTTACTACCTCACCACGTGACGGTATGCGTTTATTTTCTCGCGGTCTGCCAGCTTGTCTTTTATTCATTAGCGGTGGCTGTACAGGCACGAAATCAGAAGGTATCTCCCACTCAGATTGTGTTGGTAAAGGATTTATGGACTCCTCATATGTAGCCTTATATATATCTTTACTAAACCAGTTTAAAGCCTAGTGACTACAATCTGTTATATTTAAAAACCTTGAAACAGCAATCGCATGACCACAAGGTAAACTAGAGAGTTCCCATTGTTTACAACTACATGTTCTGCTCCACAAATCAACCAAACCTTTTTTTCCTCCGTCTGCAACCTCAAATGTGTGATCATCGATTCCGGTCACAGTCCATGTTACACTTTTTGCAATTCTTCTTGTTATTTTATTTTCTGCCCATTTTGTAAGATTATGGGGCAAATCACCTACAAAAATTAATATGTTAGTATTTTTAACAAATAACATAAAATATTATATTGAAGTTTTATATAAAAATAATACCTGCAATTTGTCTACGATTAAAATACCATTTTTGTAGATTTTCCCGAAAAAATTCAACGAGCCCAATAATTGGTAGTTTTCTAGCATGTCGTGACAACGCATTGATAGACTCAGCGCTATTAGAAGTCATAATATTATAACGACTTCCTGAACAGTGTGCTCTTGCCCATTTTTCAAACCCGACATTGACTAAAGTATTTCGAACGCGTGGAAGTACTGCGGTGAGTCTATAAAATCGCTCTTCAAAATCAGAAACTCTATAAGCTTTACAAGTCTGCCACCACAATGACTCGTAATTTTTTCTTTCATCGACTTTAACCGCAGATTCACCATCAAATGACGACAACATAACCCGTGATATGCATGTGGAAAGACAGTCCTGATTGCCATATCAATTGAGGCAGCTCTATCAGATATAATTGCCAAATTTGGATTATCACCAATACATTCTTTTAGTTTTGATAAAAACCATATCCATGACTCCCCGCTCTCAGTTTTACCGACACCGTATGCGACTGGTAAAATCTGATTGTTTCCATCCATCCCTACTGCCAAAAACATGGTGCCTAAAAACTTTCCCTTTATATGTGCCCCATCGATCACAATTAAAGGCCGTAAAAATTGCACAAAACTTTGAATCTGATTAAAAGAAATAATGTTAGTATTATTAAAATATTATCAAAAACTATACTCAAATATTAACTTACCGCTGCACCGATCGCCACAAATAACATTTCAAAACGTCCCATTTCATCTACAGCAATTTCAGTGACCGTACCCGGGTTTGCTTTTTTCAAATTCTAGCAGTAAATAGGAAGATGCGAAAACGATTCTTCTGGAGATCCTTTTAAAAGTTCGAGCGCATAAGCTTTCCCACGCCAAGCTTGAGCGTACGATATGCTAACTTTAAATCTCTCTTTAATATCATTCATAATTTCTTTACCCCGGTAAATTCGACCACTATCTTTTAACTGTTGTCTTTGTAGAGGAACAGTACGATCTTGGACCGAACCCCCACCAATAACTAAGATTGCTCGGGGTTGGATAATCTATCAAATGCCCCGCGAAGACAGACGTTCAGAAAGGTTCTCGAGATCTGGCGTTCAATTTCCGCATTTATTCAGAGCATACTCGGTTCATACAATATGAATTTCCCCACGACTTTCTTATGTTATGGCGAAGACTGAATTTAGCTTCCAACCCTAGTCAGCCAAGCGATTTTCTATTATCGGGATTGCTTGAGAACCTGCTCCATGATCCGCCCCGATGCCTGAATGCTCCTTTACCGAGCAGACTGTGGTTCTTTTCCACCCGGCTGGGTTTACATGATCAAGCTTGCCTTCATGACCAATTAGTTCACTTTACCGAGAGAGGTATAGAGTCGATTACAAAAAGTACTAGTTTGAAAGGCTCGTTGATGATATGACCCAATACCTTTTTGTTTGCTTGACGAATATTGGGATAAGTTTGTGTTCTTGAACAAGTATGTACTGAATTAAAATATCTAACTTGAAAAATACTTGTACTTTTAAAACAATACGCACGGATACACCAATCGCAACCATCGTTACGACATGACGCCTCGAATATACTTTTTGATGATTTAACCATTTTATACTCAAAACATTCAGTAAGACACATCGTACCTAATTTGAGTTGTAATTCTTCTTTGTTGTTGAAACAATCGCCTTCAGATATAGTAGACAACCCATAGCTGGTATTTTTGAGTGGATTATTTGTAGGATCCGCTAATGACTCCGGTTGTGAAAAAAATATATCTTCATGAATTTTATACTCGAAATGATAGGAAGACGGATCCTCTTTTTCATAAAATTTATTATTATTTTGGTTTTCATAATCACATTCTTCTTTAACATCACTATAACTCTCGTTATCCACAGGAATATCATTTAAATCATAAATAAACTTTTCAGTTTCGTTTGTAAAATTCAATTTTTTTTCGTGGACAGCTGAGCTACTACCAACAATATCACATTCTTCACTGACAAATAACGTAAAAATTTCGTTTTGACGATTAAGAACAACATTCATAAAATATAGTAAATCTTTATCATCAGAAATATCGATAAAATGAATATACGTAGACATTTTATACGATAATCGTATATAACTTTGAATTTTCAGTTTTGAAGAATCGTATATTTTAATTCTTCAAACGTTATATTACTAGATAAACTAAGAACATTTCTAACACATTTACCTTTTAATGGTAGATATTCTTCGACACCGTTTACAAAATGCCATTTACCACCACTGCATAGTATGATATTAACTGGCATTTTTATAAGTTTCAAAGAATTTTAAGAAGAAGTTTTTTTGAAAGAATGTAAGATTTGTTAAGAGTTAATATGGTATTTATAGAGGAAAATACAATTATATTAATTTTTTTAGTATTAAAAAAACATTAATTATTAAAATAATAATTAATATTCACAAAATCTCAGAATTTTGAATTTTTTTTTTAAAATCGGGCGAGGAGTGGCAAAATCGTAAATATGGGCGAGGGAAAATCATAATCCCTCGCCAAGTCAGCGAGGGACTGGTCAAGTCAGCGAGGGATTGGGCGAGGGATGCCACGTGGGCGAGGTTTTATGGATTTCCCTCGCCAAGTCAGCGAGGGATTCCACTATTCCCTCGCCACGTCAGCGAGGGGTGCCACGTGGCGTATTCCGATTGGTTTATTTTTAAAAAAAAATTCAAATTTGACTGGTCATTTTGGTAATTTACTTTGATCAAATGTTTATTTTGGTAATTTTCCCTTTAAATAAAGTCATGTTATATGTTGGAAAAGTTTCATTGTACCTTTTAGTTATTATATATAATATATTAATTGTTATTACTCTTTTTTTATATTAAAATAATTTTTATTAGAATAAACTATCATTTTCATCCTTATCATTTTTTTGAAATTGTTATTTTAATTCAAAAAATTTATTTTACAATTTCAACACTGTAGTTTATTATATTTTGTCATATCCAACCACTCCACCAACACCGATAAAACATATATTAAAATTGAACATAATTTAGTCTTTTCTCCAACTAATTCCTTTTAATCAATAAATGATTCAATTTAATATTTATTAATCAAACTGTTGAGTAAATCAAAACTCAAACAAATCAAAGTATTATCACAACATTCATATGAATCAAACTGTTAAATAGAACCTCAAACAAACAAAGTCTAAAATCCATATCTCATGCAATCAGAAAACAATGGTTCCTTGCCTAATCGAAATATAAGATAAATCGAATAGCAAACATAATAGTGTTGAAATAAAAAATCTAAATGCAAACGACAGTTTCTAATCAAACAATAAAGCAATCGAACCTTAATCGAACAACGGAGCCGATGACAACAGTAGACCTAAATCAAACAATATTGAATTCCAGTTGTTGAAATCGAACATTGTAAACCTTATCGAACTTTGTTGAAATGTCTTGTGCTTAATCCAAATCAATCGAACTTCATGTCACCGAACAGTGTAGAAATCAAAGCTTTTTGGGATTGATTAGGGTTAATCGGCCGGTCTCCCCAGATCCTTTATGTGTATGCTAGTTTTAATTGAATATTAATTTGTTAATTGATTTTAATTTGATAATTAGGGTGGTAAAAAGACTAAAATACCCTCAATTTTAACGGAAGTGTTTAACGGTGTTAGTGGAGTGGATGGATATGAGAACATTTGGTATATAGTGTCGAAATTAAAAAAAAATTGGATAGAAATGACAACTTCAACGAAACTTTAGGGACGAAAATGATATTTTTACTTTTCTTTTATTTTATATGGCCCATAAAAATTGTTAGATTTATTATTTGAAATTAGTTAGAGTTTATCCAAGTATAAGCCTATGGTTAACCACAGGCCAACTAAATTTACCCAACCATGTTTTCTAATAATCAAAATTAACTAAATTTTTTATAAAATAAACCGACCAATTAGGAAAATTTAAAACCAAAACATCGAATATGTCACGTTTGAGCTCCCAACCATAACCAAACCATGCTCACGAGTCACCACTAACATGAATTGATCTTGGAATCTTAGAAAAGACAAAAGACATCAATTTAGAGATAAGTACATGTTTTTAGAGACAAATACGTGTTTATAAAGAGACTATTTATAAGTTTTGGAATTTCAAAAAAGACAAAAGACATCAATTTAAAGACAAGTACGTGTTTTTAGAGACAAGTACGTCTTTATAATTAAAAAGACTATTTATAAGTTTTGAATAACATGAAAAGCAAATAGTTGAAATTCTTTCTTATCTCTTATAACATTGTTGTATATTCATATTAGAATTCAAACTTAATGTTTAGTTGCTTGAAATCCACAACTCAAAAAATCATTATGGGTGTTCAAAAGAATTTTATTTTACATGTTATAAGATAATGGAAGAGTTATTTAAAAAAAATATTACAATATATAGAGTTTATAAAAAACTTTAAAAATCTAAATTGGACATGTGAGCTTAACCCTAATACTATTCACCACTAAACCCCTAATATCATATTCTAATACATACATTGTTTTATTGTAATTTGGTATATACATTCAGTAGTAGGACTAACGTGTCTAATACGATAAAGTGTTATATCTAACTATTACACACATGAATGGATTAACAAAATTCACACCGTCCCTTTCTACTATATAGTGAAATCAAATCAAGAAACGGGCTTGATAGAATCAACAGGATTTCTAGGGTTGTTTTTAGCTTTCTATCGCTTGCTTGGCTTTTGTGCTCGATGTGTGACAAATAGTTAGGCGATTTCAAGAATGTAACATATATGCCTTAACCGTTATTTTAGAACCCAAAAACCCATATTATGAAATTAAGGTTGTCCATTTCAGTTCTAGCATCGAGGCGTCTACCGGTTATAACATAAGTAAAGAAGACATGTATATTGAAAAGAGATTGTGATCGAATTTATTCGAAAAACAAAAGAGAATCTTGCATATCAGCTCCAGCAAAATGATAAACATAAAAAGGCTACATACTACCTAACACAAGACAAATCAGCATCTACGAGCTGCTTATTAAAACAACGACAAATGTCATACAGAGAAGCTTCAACTTCACAAGCACGCATTTATAACCGTCGCACACCATTACGCATTACCAAACCTCTTCTTAAAGAAACCAACTATGACTTCTCTTGGAGGTAAACCATCCTTGACAACCGGACAGTTAACATAGTTATCACACCATTCAGTTAACTTCGGGAACTTGTCTTTGTTCAAGATGTTTATTCCCAACGCTTCTTCAGCTGCTCCAACCCAATAGGAAATGAAAGTAGCGGCAATATCAACCAGATTAACGCTGTCACCTCCAAAAAACTTGTTACCTTTTACATTCAATTCATTTTCTAGAAACTGCAACTGCTCATGAGCTTCTGCAACAGCTTGCTCCTGCCCATGGCTACCAATAGCCTTGAATAGTGCAGGTTGACACTAAAACATTCCATATAATCTACCATCAGTTCTAGTTAAACAATAAAAGAAGATCAATTTGGTCAACAACATAACAAATAACCATATAATCTACCATCAGGTCTAGTTAACTAGTAATTGAACATCAATTTGATCAATAACATAACAAATAATGTAGGATCCATTGTTTTCAATAAATAGAAATTTATCAGCTCACGTTGACAAGACGGGCCACTAGTAAGGTTTCTGCATTGTGACCATAATGTTTACCATAATGTTTTAAGCGGTAAGAAACAGTCTCCTATATATAATTGGGTATAAGCTAAGTCATACACAATATACACCGGTAGATCTAGATACCAATCCTTTAGAGCATTCACAGTCCGTTCTCTATAATTCTATGAGTGCGTTTTCTATATTATAGAGAATGGTTATCAGTGGTTGTGAGTGAAAGATAGAGAACATGTTACTGTTGACCCTTATATTTGACAAAATACTGTTCATCTCTGTTAATTTTTTAATATTTGTTGAAAGTGGTTGTGAGTGGATGAGAGAGAAAATGTAACGATGAAAGTATAAAAAAGTATAATTTTATTGAAAAGAAGAAAAAAAAATAATGATTTTTAATGTAATTATAGAGATGAAGATGAAAAATAAGTTGTGAATGCTCTTATGTATAAACCATATAGTACAATATGCTCACACAAAATCAATGTATCTAAGCATAAGTGATCATTACTCTATATAATTACTCAATTGAAACGAAATCAAGTGTATTAGTGAATCATCAAATCATCAGTCTCAACACTCTCATAATAACCATTACCTTATCATCAATAAACTTTGCCCAAAACCGAGCCTGAGCCCTTTCATAAGCATCCCGAGGCAAAATCGGAGCTCCTTTCCAAACATCATCAACATACTCAACGATCACAAGCGATTCCGATATCGGATTCCCGTTGTGCACGAGCACCGGCACCTTCTTATGCACAGGATTGTATTTGATCAAATCGGCACTCTTGTTGCTCAAATCTTCAACGACGAAATCGTACTTGATTTCCTTGAGATTTAAAGCGATTTTCACTCTGCAAACGAATGGACTCCCTCCGAGACCGTACAACTTCACCGATTCCGACATGTTTTCCGGTGGGTGTTTGATCGGAGATGTTGATTTCCGATATGGTGGTGGTGGTGATGGATTAGTGGTATAAATACGAAGGGTGAGTTGTTGGGTGTTTATTACTTTTGCAGAGATGTTGTGCTGTGGATGCTTGTACGTTGTGGATAATAGTTGTACGGTATGTGGAATTCACAAGTTGGGATTTTGAAATGTAATGAGGGGGTTGTTGGAGTTTGTGGTTGCAAATCGTCAACATATTTTGTTACGAAAATATTATACTTTTTATATATATTTTTTTGGTTTTAAAGGTCATTTGTAGTCGTGTCGCTTCGACTGTTTTTTCCAATGTTTTGGAGATCGGATCGGACCGACCGGTCCGACTGGTTCGACCATCGGTCCGGTCTGCTATGGTTCGGTTTTGGGAGGTCGAACCGACCAATTCGTCCCGAACCGGTGTTCGGACCGGTTTGGACCGGTTTTTGGTATTTTATTTTTTATTTTATTTTGATGAGTAGAAACGGGGTAAACCATAAATTAGTACGTTGGATATACAAATATAGTTAAATTTTATATATAACTATAAAATACATATATAAATCGTATATAAATTATTTATATTTAACTACGTATATAAATATAGTTAAATCCGGTCCAACCGGTCCGACCACCAAACCAGTAAGGCGTCCGGTTCGACGTCTGATCCAATTCTAAAAACATTAGTTTTTTCAAGTATAAGATTAACGTGGTATCGAAAGCTTTTTATATTTTTCTTCCGTTTCACTGATAATATTTTCTTATTTTTTTCAAGAGTAAATTGCAATTTTCATACCTGTGTTTTGAGGGTGTTAACAGGATCAGCCCCAGCTTAACAGTTTGCATACCTGAGTTTACGAATGCTAACACTTTACGTACCTACGTTCAATTTCCGTTAAACAACCGTTAAATCTCCCCCACGTGCTCCTCACATGAGGGGCAAAACTGTCAATTCACCCAATTTATTAATTTTTTAAGAGTAAATTGCAATTTTCATACATGTGTTTTAGGTATGGTAACAGGATCAGACCCAGCTTAACAGTTTGCATACCTAAGTTTACGAATGCTAACACTTTATGTACCTCCGTCCAATTTTCATTAAACAACCGTTAAATCTCCCCCACGTGCTCCTCACGGGGCAAAACTGTCAATTCACCCAATTTATTAATCTTCCACCGTCGGTAGGGTTCCGACGTGTTTATGTCGTTTGTTTTCCGTTAGTTTCCATATTTTGATCTTACTGTCCTGAGGAGATGTGAATACTTTTCCGTTATAAAACGTGAGAGATTTGACGGAACCTAATGAGTGATCGTTGAAGGTGAAAATGCCGATGAGGGAGAACGACGACGTGTCAAATACGTGGATGTGGTTGCCGGAGGCGGCGTAGAGGCGGTGGTTGTTGACGACGAGGTGGCTTATGTGTGCGGCGGGGTAGGGTTTGAGGGCGGTGAGGCAGCGGTGGGAGACGGTGAGTATGAGAGTCTCCGGCGAGAGGTTTTGGAGAGAAGGGATAGAAGGTAGGGTTTGGAGAGAGAGAGGTTGCTGTAGAGACTGCTCGCTGTGAATTGACAGGTTTGCCCCTCACGTGAGGATCACGTGGAGGAGATTTAACGGTTGTTTAACGAAAATTGGATGGATGTACGTAAAGTGTTAACATTCGTAAACTCAGGTATGCAAACTGTTAAGTTAGGACTGATCCTGTTAACACCCCTAAAAAACAGGTATGAAAATTACAATTTACTCTTTTTTCAATCTCTCAACTTTTGGATAGTATCATATGATATAATGTGCGTGTATGTGGTGGTGATAGACGATTAGACAGTAGGAAACAGTTAAAACTCGGTCAAAATCTTTATGGGTATCACGGGACCGTTGTTACCAGTCAAGAACTTTTTTCAACTACTTGGGAAGTCCCTTTGCATATCCTAATTAATATATAACGTCTAAACTATAGCATTATAAACTACTTCGTATCAAGTTTAAATATATGTTTATTTAAGGTAGTGTTAGCCTCTTAGCCTGGGCTAGAACCCAAGTTGCCGAAAATAATATACTTATCAATTACAAAATTTATAATATAATAATATACTTTTTAAAAGACCTATGGAACTAATATTTTTTGAAATGTGATATGATTTAATAATTGTGTATAAGATAAGGGTTTAACAATACTTTACTTGTTTATCATTAATTGTTGGTCTTGATTTTAATTTTAAGAGTAAATTATAGTTTACATTTCTGATGTTTAGTATGTTAATTACTTGTGTTCATGTTGTTTTATAATTGTAATTTGCCTCCTAATTTTATGTTTCTGGTGTCATTTGAGTTCAAATAACTAATAATGTTAGATTTCTCTGATAAAACCTTTGTCAAAAAAATGAAAAACTAAACCTTTTACAAAAGTTTTAACGAAGGATTCCAACAACGTTAGGCTTTCGAACTCAAACGAGACAAAAATGAAACCTTGGGTTGCACATGACAAATTTGAAACATCGAGTATGCAAATAGCTGAAATACGCAAATTTCAGGGTATTTACTCCTAATATTAAAATACACACTCTAACTTTTAAAATTAGGTCATGATACTTATTATTAAATTAATCTATAAGTTTAAGAATTTAAAGTAACTTTAATAATGGCATAATTATGCACATTAAAGGGAGTTATATTGTCGTCATGGACGTGGGGACGGATATCCTTTGGCTACGTATTTGCTCACGCATTCTAGAATTAAAGAAACATCCTGCACCTTCACGTTTGTTCGTAAACGTTTTATTATTATTTTTTAAAAAGGTGATTAATCATACAAAAATATTCCATGTGGTTTTACTTTAAGAAAACATAAAATATTATAATTCAACCCCTTCTTTCACTTTCTCGTCAACTACCATCCACCCACCCATCCACTGTTTAAAAAACCTAAATCACCGTCCAACACCTAAACCACAGTCGTTGAATCACACTACACAATTACTAACTAAGAATAACCTACAAAATGCATCAAATTGACATGATTAGAAGTTGTTCAAACACATGGGTTAGGAATCAAAACCCTACAACAAAGGTTTGAATTTTATAATGTGTATGTGTGATGATTTTAACAATAAATTGGGTATAAAATATAAAGAATCACTAAATATATTAAAGAATAAGTTGATATGCTTATTAGACTTAAAGACATGGGATTGTTGTATAATAATAGGTATACTCTCAGAGTAGCTGATTATGCTAATGTGAGATAGTTATTAGACTCGCACAAAACTTAATATATCGATTTACATATGTTTCACTAAGTTTTGTCTCATTATATTTTCCTTATATTTTCTTTTGAAGGTCTATAATGAGGTGGCATAATTTATCCGGTAGTACCAGTTTATGTTTCTTGGTTTTGAAGTATCAACTTAAAATCATTCAGAAGTGTGTTGTTAATAATATAAATATGGAAATGGTCTTTGCGGGTGCAATCAACCCAAGTGAGTTCTCAACCATGTTAGAGCTACTAGTTAGTAATTGTGTAGTGTGATTCAACGACTATGGAGCATCTACCGACGAGGATCACCCTACTCAAAAGGAATATCCATATTAATTCGGATTGTTGCACGCTTGTTCAAACGGACCGAAACAATGGGGCATCTTCTAACATCTTGTTGCATTCCTACAATAGTTTGGTAGGGTATTCGTCAATGATGTCGGATTCCCCCCATTTATGCTTTCATTGTTAAAGATTTTTTGAGGCCGAATAAAGTGGTTTGGCTAACTTAAAAGAAGCGAAAAGTATTTCAAAGAATTATAATAACGTCGTGCTAGGTTATTAGAAGCGCAAGACACTACTTGATGTTTGCCAATAAACTTGTTCGGCCATCAAAGCTCGTGGGAAACGTTAAGGCGACAATGTTCCTTTTGGTAAAAAAAATCGGTTAAAGCTTTCAACCAGATTGATGTTGTCACTTTTAAAAAACTTGTTGCTTTAATTTCATTTTGTGGAATCGCCTTTAAATTCCTTTTCTAAAAATTATAGTTGCTCATGAGCTTCTCTGCTCTTGGTTGCCGATACACAACTTTACGACAAGTATGACCGTTTGAGGACCGTAAGGAAACATTTGCTTACTAAAGTTATAAATGAAAATTGAAAAATAGTTATATTATTTTTTAATATTATATTTAAATAATGCAAACTATTTACTATTAGTGAGTGTTAATCTCAACTAACAATTTGACCGGTGTTAGTCTCAACTTTTGATTTTGTTACTAATAACAGTATCAATCTAATTGTTCGTTAACTCCGTTAGTTTTTTTATGACATATTACGTGACGTGGCTCGTGACGTGACGTATAACATCGTTATAATTAAAATATAAATATATTACTCAATTCTTTTTATATAAGATCATTTTGTGATGTTATTCAACGTAATGCTTTTGTCGCTAGTTAAATAGCTTAGATACAAAAAGATGCAAAACTTGAATGATATATTTATATTTTTTATTTTAATTATATAATACGACATGTCATCAAAAACTAATAGAGTTAACAAACAGTTAGACTGTGACTGTTATTAACAAAATCAAAAGTTGAGATTAATAGTAGTCAAATAGTTAGTTAGGATTAATACTGACCAATAAATAATAGTTTAAATTATTAAAATCCAAACTTTAATTTTCCTATTATTTTTTCAAACTTATATTTATTATTTTTTCTGAACATAATATAAGTTTATAATTGTATATAAAACAACATTTAAATATCACTTTACGTGTTATTATCAAATGTGGATTTTTGATAATAATATTGAAGACACACTTTAACTTTTATTAGGTTATGATAATTCATAATTGTTACTAAATCCATCTGCAAATATAAGTAGAAAAGTGGTTTCTTTCTATTATTTACCTTAATATTAATTGGTACAGGAATGAACAGTTATTTTTGTCGAGTTATTATTTTTTTGCTTTACACGTGTTAACAAAAGGAGACGTGTTCGTTTCTCTTTCTTCCTTTCTAAGCCTCGATTGTCTCTTTGTTGTTACTTCAACCGGCGATGGACTGTCCTGCGTCGGTGACGGCGGTGGCACGTCCACCCCTTTCTGCTGTTGTTCGAACGCAAATGCATGTCATTTTCTTGCGATTGTTGGGTATGTTCGTGTTTCGGTGTCTGGTTCAAGTGAACTTCAAAGGGCCATGATGACATACGAAGTGGTTTCGGTTGCTTTGACGTGGCTACTGTTTACTGTTAGCAGCCACAACCAAACGTCGGTTATGAGCCCGAGCATGAGATTATTGTGTTGTAAGTTGTTTTAGTTTGTTCATCATGTGCGCAATGCACGCGGATGGTACATACTAGTTAATGATATAATTTTACACATCGAAGGGAGTCAATTTGTGGTCATGGACGTGGGGACGAGAATCATTTGTCTACGTATGTGCCGCATTCTAGATGTAGTCAGTGATGCTAATTGGGTAACCATAAAATATTTATTTTGTTAGTCTATATGTATGATTTAATCCCAATCGACCTTTAAAAATTTTTATAATAACCAAGTTAAAAAATTATTACCGACCCTAAATAAGTTTTATATACATAGACTTATTAACTAACACATATTTTTAAAAAACTTATAATAATTTATTAAGCTCATTACTCAATTTATTCTTATAAGTCCAATTACCCAAACTGATAATAACTATTTTAAAAACAAAACCCGTTAGTTCATTATCACAACTACTAAAAAGTTAACCTAATAACTAATAAACAGTTCAATCACAATTTATAATATAATTATATTATCAGTAATTAAAGATATGATTAGTTTAATCACATATCTGATTCTAAACAATTCGATCATTGTCGTCGTCCAAAGCACTCAAGTGTTCAAGTGTTTAGTTTTTGCCAAAACCTTGTTTTTGAAGCTGCATACTCCATGTCGTCCATTTATCCACAGTTACGCCCTCTCTCAAACTCGATTCTAAACTGCTACAAATCCTTAATTTATTTCTTATAGAACGGTTGAATATATATTATGTGCTTAAATTTTAATTTGTATTTATCTTCTCTGCCTTCTCGTTTGTTTGGAAACGTTTTACGTACAAAAAAATATATTCTTTTCTTTGGAGGAGATTTGTTAAACAAAATATTTCATGTGGTTTTTTATAAAATGTGGTAAGAAGCAGGAAAAAGATGACGTGCTTATAAATTATAGCATGTGGTGCAACAATTTACCTATTCAATAGAAGCCTCATGAAATAGACACGTTTTATAAAATACTTAGTAATTCGTAATGATACTTTAGTATATATAAAAGGATTGAACAACTTAATTAAGGGTTACTGGATTTTAATAATTTCAACTTTTATTTATTGGTCGAGATTAATCTCAACTTAGTAAATGTTTACAGAAACTCTCAACTTTGAGTTTATGTTCCTCTAACGATCCTTTACTAACTGAGAGTTAACCTCTTTTAGTTTTTTTGATGAAATGCGATCAACTTTGAGCCATTTTTCGGCTCGCCGCCGCCCAGCCTATATTAGATCTGTTTTTTGGTGTTTAGCCTCGATTGTCACCTAAAATCTACCTTTAACGAGTCAAGTGGTACATATTAGGAGATGGAGATTGACAGGTTTTTGGGTGCAAAAGTTTTAGATTGACGGACCTAATAGTGGATTTTAACTTTCTACTTAGTATTTTGGTCATATAAGTAGTTCACGTCATAAAAAAACTAATGGTGTTGAATCTTAGTTAGTAAGGGATCGTTGGAAAAAATAAGCTTAAAGTTGAGAGTGTTTGTAAATATTTTATGAGTTGGGATTAATCCCAGCAAATAAATAAAAGTTAGGGTTATTAAAATCAAATAACCCTTTAATTAATGATAAAAAATTTGTTTTCAAAATTTTGTAGATGTCTAAAAAATTAATTTTTTTATTATTTAACAGGAGGGAAAAAATAAAAGTGATGAGTGACCACATAGTGACATGTTTCTTGTTATTTAATAAAACATACATACGAGAAAATAATTATGAGGAGACAACAGAGAGTGACATGTGTATCACCAAGATCTTTATTTATTTATTTGAACGACAAATGTACGACACCGTTTTAGAGGATATATGTTATTTTAATCGGACCCATATATTTGTTTTTTAGTCGGGACCGCACCCCCAACCCCCTAGGAAGAAACCCACAACTAGGATAAGTGGAAAACCCTCGCTTTAACCCTAAACATCTTTGCTTAGATTGATACTCGAACCCAAGATATCTATATTTTATATTATCTTAGGTAACTCAACTCAACTATTTGATTTAAGTATCATCGAGCTTTATCTATTACTAGAAGGGTGTCCGCGCAATGCGGCGAGACAACATTTTACATCCGAAACGAGTTTCTAATTTTTGTTAATCTTATAGCAATTTTACAAAGTTTATTATATTTTTTCTAAGCTAAAATTTAAAACACCAAATAAATGAATTTTGAATGATGACTTGTACATTTATGCATTAAGTTATTGTATCTTACAAAATACATATCGGTTCAGTAAAAATTTACACCAAAACGTTTAAAAATACACATTTATGATTGTAATATCAAAAAGTTTTAAACATGATAGATTGATATAACATAAATCTTAAAACAAATTAAGATTTTTTGGTTTATGGGTAGATAATGTAAAATTTTATGTAATTTATAGTTATTATAAGTTATTATGTAACTAATTGTAAGAATAATTTGGTTTATGGGTAGATAATGTAAAAATACTATTTTACCCTTAAAAATGATTGTACCTTATGCATTGAGTAAGGTAAGTGTTTCTTAATTTAATGGTATCTTAAAATATCATTCTCATATGCTTTATATATAGTATAGATATAGTATAAATTTGTTAGGTATAAATTGTCTTAATATGAAACAAAATGATTGTAAATACAAAGATGTTAGTTATGCTTGTCGTTTAGATTTTGTGCATCTTAAAGACGAGAAGCCTTTTCTAATTAAAATATGAACACGTAAAAACTATCAATCTATCTTGGTATAGTTGGTGGAGTTTTTCTTGTTTATTGAACTTTAATAATCTCAACTTTTAATTATTGGTTATGATTAATCCGAACTCAAGACTTGTTTATAAACACTCCCAACTTTGAGCTTATTTTCCTTCAATGATCCCTTACTAACTGAGAGTTAACCTGGTTAGTTTTTTGATAACGTGGACCACTTATGTGGCCAAAACACAAAGTAGAAAGTTAAATTCTACCATCAGGTTCATCAATCTAAAACTACTACACTCTGAAACTCGTCAATCTCCACTTTCTAATCTGAACCACTTGACTCGTTGGAGGTAGATTTTAGATGACGATGGAAGCTCGACATCAAAAAACAGACCTGATGAAGGCTAGGCAGCAACGGAGTTAAAAATTGGCTCAAAGTGGCCCCATTTTATAAAAAAAACTAATGGAGGTTAACTCTCAGTTAATAAGAGATCGTTGAAGGTAAATAAAGTTAACGTTGGGAGTGACTGTAAACATTTTTTAAGTTGAGATTAATCCTGGTCAATAGATGAAAATTAAAATTATTAAAATCTAATAACATTCTTTTTATAGATTTCTAATGTAATTGGATGTTTTTTTATAATTAGGCCATTGCATCCTAAAAGTTACAAAAAATTATCTATTTAGAATCCAATATCTTTAGCAATTACTGTTTCTTTTATTTATTTTATCGTTAATATTTTTTTAACGTTGTTACAAAATAATTAATCTTACAAATTCCTAAACAAAGTAATTCATAATTTATTTATCGAGAGATAATCTTACATATCAGCTTCAACAAAATGATTAACATCAACAAGGTTACAAGACAAATCAACATCTACGAGTAACTTATTGAAACATCGATGAATGTCATACATAAAAGCTCCAACTTCATAGGCACACATTTATAATCGTCACACACTGTTACGCTTGCCAAACCGCTTCTTGTAGAAAGCAATCGGGACTTCTTTTGGAGGTAAGCTATTCTTGACAGCTTGACAGTTAACATAGTTATGACACCATTTGGTTAATTTTGGAAACTTGTCTTCACTCAATAGCTTTATTCCTAAAGCTTCTTAGCTGCTCCAACCCAAAAGGCAATAAAAGTAGCAGCAATATCAACCAAACTGATGTTGTCGCCTCCAAAAAACTTGGTGTCTTTAACATTAAGTTCATTCTCTAGAAATTGAAGTTGCTCATGAGCTTCTATAACTGCTTGTTCATCTCCGTGGCTGCTAATTGCCTTGAATTCTGCAGGAATGCATTGAGCATACCATATAATGTAAAATCAGTTTTGGTTAATGAAGAAGAGGATAAAACTTACAAATAGCTTTTGACTAAAAAGAATGAGATAACAAGATGTTAATTTAAGAGTCTAAATGATTAGCTAATGTATTGTTAGCTACTTGAAATTAGTTTTGTAAAAGCTAAACTAAATCGATCTCAAATGAGTTGAAACCACTTGTACATGGGTGTTCATTTAATAAACTACTTCGAGCCCGAGCTTAGCTAGGTTGGTTAGCTTATTATTTATACTATGATAAATATAATTTGATATAACAAATATATAGTTATATAGTAGTATTATCGTATACCCTTATGATAAAAATATTATATATATTTATATAAGATAAATTATAACAATGATAAGTACATATACAAACAACTATATATATATGTGCGTGTGTGTGTTTTTGTATATACGGTGAGGTTAATTTCAAACTACTAAATTATTGCAAGAATAGAATAAACAAACCTAAATCATCTGATCTTTGATCCTTTATATTAGTGGTACCGAGTTTTAACTTTTTTTTGGTCTTTACATACAAATGTTTGTGATATATATATAAAAAGTCAATAAAATAAAAAAAAATCATGGATTTTTTTAACTTTTAAAATGCATACACATGTATATGTTAAATGCAGTTAGGTAACATAACTTGCACATGATTTGTACATGTGTAGGTTCCATAAGTAAATGAAATTATTTCATATGGTTTTTTCACTAAATTTCAAGATTATTAAATAAATTCCTCATTTCAATCATTTTATTATATTAAAAATACATATCGAAAAATATAAGTTTTATTTTGTCTTATGTTCTTAAAAAAATAAAAGTTTTATTTTTATATAATACTTAAACGATTAATCAACAATAAAATATTGAATCAAGCTTGAGCTTGAAAGTATACTCAATAGCCAAGCTCGAGATTTAGACACAAATCTCAAGCCCACCTAAGTTTAAAGAGCTGAACTCGAACTTACGCAAAGGCAACCACATAGTGAGCTCATTTGGTTTACTAGCTTGAACGCGATTACTAAAGATCATATGGTAATATGTCTAAAAAGTCTATTTTTTAAGTCAAAAAGATTAATAAGATGTCAAATTTATCATTTTTCAATGTGAATAAGGACGAAAAGGTGTTAGTTATCCCTGTTTCTACAAGTCAACATCAATATGTTTTTATTAAACCATGTGGAAACTCATAGTTAACGTCGTATGCTCCTAGAAAATCAGACCCATTAGCGTCTATCAATTATCATCCATTAACACACGTGTAATTATGAAAACGGAAAACTACCAAAGGTATGTTATGCTAGCATTTTTTATAATTTTTTTATTTGTATATTTGAGTAAACATTGTTCAATTTTTATAAATTTTTTAATATTTTTAAGAGTGATTGTGAGTGAAGGACATAGAAAGTATGATAAATGTATAAAAAATGTTATTAATTGAAAAGAATAGAGAAGATTAATAACTTGTAGTATAATTAAAAAGATAAAGATATGAAAACTAACGTGAATACTCTAATGTTAACAAAACCATTACCTTATCATCAATAAACTTGGCCCAAAATCGAGCCTGAGCCTTCCCGTAAGCATCCTGAGGCAAAATCAGAACTCCTTTCCACGCATCATCAATGTACTCAACGATCACAAGAGACTCCGAGATCGGCTTCCCGTTGTGTACAAGCACGGGGATCTTTTTATGAACAGGATTGTATTTGATCAAGTCAGCACTCTTGTTAGCGAGATCCTCTACTATGAAATCGTACTTGATTCCCTTGAGATTCAAAGCAATCTTCACTCTGCAAGCGTATGGACTTCCTCCGAGGCCGTACAACTTCACTTCATCCGCCATTATCGGGTGATTTGGTTGCGATCGGAGATATCTAATTGTAGAATTAGATTTGTGGATGGTTTGTGTTCTTTAGTGGATGATTTGTGTAAATACAAGTGTTCAATAGTTGAGTTGTTGGGTGTTCACTGTGGTATAATCATTGCATGGAGTTATGACGCTGTAAATAATTGTATCATGTGCATAATAGTTGTACGCTAATAAATTCAAGATCGGAATAGGATTGACGTATGTATGGGCCTATGGGGGTTGTTGGAGTTTGTGATATATAAGCATCAACATGTTTTGCATGTAATGAAAATAAATACATTATTCAATTGCGAAAATTCTTAAAATGTTTTTTTTTCTCAAAATGTCCCCCCTCAAGAATTTCTTCTCAAAATATACCCTCCATACAAGGCTCCGACGTCTCCTTAGACAAGGATGGGCGCCTGTATAGCGGACCAATCAAAATCATACACTTATCCTTTTATGATGTCGGGCGCCACCTTAGTGTTGGTGGGCGGCTCTATAGAACACGTGTACGATTTTGAGTGGCTAGGCGCCTGCACCCTATCGAAGGAGGCGTCTAGTTTGGAGGAGACATTTTGAGAATAAAATCTTTGGGGAGCGTGGGTTAAAATGAACATTTTGGGAATTTTCCCTATTCAATTTCATATTTGAAAGTATAATTGTATTATTATAAAAAAATCGTAAGTGGAACGTGTTATATATAATGTAGTAGTATAGATTTGTTGTTACAAACAAAATTATATAAATATAACGTTTGAGGAATATTTTACACGTTATTAACATCAAACATGAATGTTTTGATTTTAACCTTCAACAACAAATGGCAAACGCACCTCCAAGAGGTTACAAACTACATATTACAAGACAAGTCAGACATCTAGTCTTACTGTCTAAGAGTTATTTATTTAAACATCATTGAATGTTCTGCACAAATATTAATTTCATAAGCATACATTTATAACGCGTTAGGCCTTACCGAACTGCTTCTTGAAAAAACCAACCAGGAGTTCTCTTGGAGGTAAGCTATCCTTGACATGTTGACAGTTAATATAGTTATCGCGCCATTTGGTTAATTTTGGGAACTTTTCTTTGGTCACTAGTTGTATCCCCGATGCTTCTTCGGCTGCTCCGAGCCAAAAGGCTATGAAAGTAGCAGATATATCAACCAGATTGATGTTGTCTCCTCCAAAAAACTTTTTTTCTTTAACATTCAATTCATTTTCTAGAAATTGAAGTTGCTCGTTAGCTTCTGCGATAGCTTGCTCTTGTCCATGGCTGCCAATAGCTTTCATTAGTGCAGGACTACACTGAACATACCATATAATGCAAAATCAGTTATGCTGAGAAATTGTAATTGAGCTTTACTTGAAAAAAAATGCAGTAATAAAGATGTATAGTCTAACCACTTGTAACCTACTCAAAATCAGTTTGCTAAAAGCCTAAATAATCAAATTTCATACGAGTTCGAACTTGATACCAAATAAATTGATGCACATTTTATAAGTGAGCCGGATCCAAGCTCACAAGGCTATTATCTATATAAAACTTATCATTTGTTTTTATATATAGTATAATTACTAAACGACTTAATAAATTTATGCCAATATATATTTGAGATGGACAAAGTTGGCATTTCACTTAAATTTGAAACACCTAATAGAGGCATGTTTTTATATTTAAGAATTTTGGTATTTAGGTTTGTTATGTAAAAAGAGAATCAATAAATCAATCAAATTCCAAGAGGTTTCATGAAGTGCTTCTTTACGAGTAAACTTTTATTTGTCCATATTTTAAGAAACAATATCGCTTTGTTACCATTTTCACAATAATAAATTATAGATTTTTCATTAGTAGAATGGAAAGAATTGGAGGAAGAGGAACCTACAGGGAATGAATGGAAAGATCGAAAAGCTTAAAGAAATTTTTTTTTTCAGCACTTCCTCCTGAGTTGAGACTAATCTATCATATAGACGACGATAAACTGGTGACCTCAGATATTAATGAAGTCTATAAAAGAAGAAATAATTTTGTTATTTAATGAACGACATATTAATTCTTATATAATTATTAATTCCAATTAAATTTGTTATTCAATGAATGATAATTTTAATAGTATAAATGATTATTAAAATCCAATTTACAAATATACACACTTCAAAAAATTATACATCACAAAATAAAATGCTAATTTGTGTTCCAAATTCCCTACGGTTTTGTCTCAAAACTGATGTGAACCGCCTCAATTTCTCATGCATGTCTTTAAAATCACCAACTTAAATGTTATGTTCACCGTAACATCACGCGTGCTTCAAACTAGTATTGTTATATAAATAAACCAATATATTGTGTTATATAAGTAAATGTATAGTTATAAGTACATTTAAAAGTAATTTTTGATACATACACATAAAACAACTATATCACTAATAACTAATTAATAATAAACGAGTCCGAATCCTAGCTAGTAAAATTACTCGTCGGAATTTTAAACATAAAGCTTAAAAGAAATCTAACTCGAGTTCTCTTTTATTAAAGAAGTCAAATTGACGAGCCTAGGTTAAACATCATTGCTAAGCCGGACTCTTTGCCACTAGGGCCCTGGCGTTTATCCTATTGAATTGATACGCGTTCAAGTCTCACAAAAAAATGTTGTATATGTGATCGCTATTTATAATAGAAAAAAAATCATTGCTAAAGCTTTGTCAAGGCTAATATGTCACAAACCTCTGTTATTTCCTCAAATGAAATGAATCAAGTGCATTTTAGTGTATCATTAATTACCAATTGCACACTCATGCAAATCAGTACGTTAATATAGATCACTATTCAACCAAACCATTACCTTTTCATAAATGAATTTCGCCCAAAATCGAGCCCGAGCCTTCCCATAAGCATCTTGAGGCAAAATCGAAACTCCTTTCCACGCATCATCAATGTACTCGACGATCACAAGCGATTCCGATATCGGATTCCCGTTGTGCACGAGCACGGGCACCTTTTTATGAACAGGATTGTATTTGATCAAGTCGGCACTCTTGTTGCTTATATCTTCTTCAGTGAATTCGTACTCGATTCCCTTGAGATTTAAAGCAATTTTCACTCTGCAAACGAATGGGCTTCCTTCAAAACCGTATAACTTCACTTCCTCTGCCATTTTCTGACGACGTGGTTCGATCAGTGATACCTAATTTGAAAGTTTAGATTTGGGGATGGTTTGAGTTGTTTGGTGATGATTCATATAAATACAAGTATTGAGTTGTTGGGGGTTTATTTCAAAAAGATTTTTATGCTGTGAACACTTGTACCGTATGCATAAGAGTTGTACGCTAAGATGGAATACACAGCTTTCAAGTGTGAAGGATTGGTGTGGGGTTTGTTGGAGCTAATGGTGGCCGTCAACATATTCTGACTTTTGTAACTTAATTAATACAATCTAATCTCACACCATTTACGGCAGTTAGAAAACATGTAAATCGACCGTTTGCAGGTTAAACGGTCATTTGATGATAAAGTGAAATGATTGTTTGCAGTTTATATCAAATCTCAAGAAGTCCTTGAATTTTAAACATCTGTTAAAATATGTTGTCGAACCGTTAGTTAAATCTAGTGTTAGGTAGTGTGACATGACGCAATAATAAAGAGTAAACTTACTGCCCTTCTAGTTTGTTTGATGATCTTTAACATACAATATTTTAACTTTACTTAAGTAATGACGACTTCTATAAAATATTATGTTACTAGACTGGATCAAAATTTATTAGAATATTCACCTCCTATAGTTATTTATAGCACACTTAATAAAATATTATAATTTTGGGCTCTTGATGTATACATTTTACCTTTACACCAAAAATGATGTGGTTATTTTGTTGTTACGGTCGTGATTGCTCCACTTATTTTGGGACAAAGCACGAATTTAATATTAGGATTTCTTATGATTAAAAAAATAGTTTCTGTATTAATTATATGTTTATATTGTATGTCTAAGGATTGTTTTATTAAGGTGTTGGAATTTCATTTCATTATAAGCTTGCAAGGCGCTAGTTAAATGTTTTTAAGCTAAAATTAGGAACAGTCTTAAAATAATATTTACTTAAATAAATAAATAGAAAAAACTACCTACACCTTCCTCATGTCTCCTTTATTTTTTCCACTCGTATCCTTTTCGACCGCCAAACACTCAATAGGCTACACTAACATTCGTATCCATCAAGTGCCTATCACAAAGGTATTAGTGTCGATCATCATGTATTCATGGCTTAGAAAGGGTAAGACTTTGTAATAAACTAGACACCTTCGCCCTCCTCACAAACATAGCCACCCTGTTAGTTTTGTCTCACCCCTCAAGAACCGTTGTTTTTTGCTACAAAATGTGATTTTTGTGTCAGCGTATCATTGTGTCGTCAGTCGTCACCCCTAACAACCAAGCAAACATATAATTGGCTAAGTTTTTTCCATAATGTAAAGTTACCTAGGTGCATAACATTTACTAATTTGGTCCGCTATGTAACTCTCATATCTTTATGAAAATATTAGATAATATTTGTCAATTTGACATATTTATCTCTCTATGCCAACCTTGTGATCGGTTTGCACGCCTACGGCCTATGACCTATCACAAGGTCAAGTATGACGTAGACGCTCTAGGAATCATAAAAGAGCACCTTGCCATGTTACATGTATTGAATTGATGTTCATCCAAGTGGTTGGCCCAAGACATTACCACACGAACATTCATGAAGCGACTAACCTTACCAAAAGTGATGAAATTGACTCACATTTTGAAAAAGGTACATATGAGTTTTGTAAAACCGAATTTGAACATAACGTGTCATGTAATAAATTTTGCATGAACTTAAATTATTAAACTAGTAAAATATAGCGTAATTTTTAGCATTATGAGACCAAAATACACGTTATTTTGGATATAAGTTAGTTTTCAACAATTTTTCCTACATGGTGCCTTGAGGCGACGTTGGCACCTCGCTGCTTGCGAGACGACTATAACACATGGTTTTTACAAACCTGAGGGGCATGGCGGATTTCATACATCGACACGAGACAGAAATAGGCAAATTTATTTCTCTATTTAAGTTATACTAATTAGCAAATTGTTTATGCATTGTGGTGTTTCATCTAAAGTATAGGGTGTTTTTCAAAAAAAAATAGTTTTTACGTTTAACCCAAAACTTTTCATTTTTTGTAATGTAACCTCACAAAATTTAATTTTTTTACTTTTAACCTAAAACATTTTATTTTTTTATATTTCAACCTCATAAATTTTTTTACTTTTAAGTTTTGTCCCTTATAATTTTTTCTAAAATTTTGTTTTACGTTTCGTTCTAAATTTTGCAAGTTAACATAATGCAACTTGTATATGTGTGGTTCAACATTTTTACGTATTGCTTTAAGTTGTGTTTTAAATTTGTGAGCTAAAACATCACAACGTGCGTGTGTGGTTCAATTTTTACATCTATTTTTTTTCGTTTGATAGGTTTGTCGCAACACGCTAGTTCTAGATCAACTTAGTTAGACTTTTCTATGCTTTACGTTTCAATCTAATTTATTCGCGTTAACACATCACAATTTTAATGTTGATGATAGCTGATAGTGGTGTGACATTGATGCTATTTGTTATGGTTTTACGTCCGGCCACAATACTAGAACTTAATTCTAGTTTATTTTATTTCAACATCCTATAGAGTTACCAGCATGCAATCATAAGTAAGGCAAGGCAATGATAATATATAATATCTGTTTATAATGATTATTTATAACACAAACTTATTTACTTGGTATCTAAGAACTTTATTATTTTATCGTTTTTAATTACTTTATCATCAACCCTTTTAACATGCAAAATTCAATCAAATTTCCATATTTAGCAATGAAATTATAAGAAACCTAAAGAGAATATCACATATCCTTATAATAACTTCAACAAAACGATAATTAAATATCGAAATATAGTTACAAACCACATATTACAGCACAAATCAGCATCTAAGAGCAGCTTATTAAAACGTAAATGGATGTCATACAATAAACACCAACTTCATAAGCACACATTTGTAACTTATTACACCTAATTACCACCAAACCGCTTCTTGAAAAAAGCAAGCAAGATTTCTCTAGGAGGCAAGCTATCCTTGACAACTTGACAGTTAATATAGTTGTCGCACCATTCAGTTAACTTCGGGAACTTGTCTTCAGTCAACACCTTTATTCCTAATGCTTCTTCAGCTGCTCCAAGCCAAAACGCTATAAAAGTAGCCGAAATATCAACCAAATTGATGCTATCACCTCCGAAAAACGTATTGCCTTTAACATTCAATTCACTTTCTAGAAACTGAAGTTGCTCATGAGCTTCTGCAACAGCTTGCTCCTGTCCATGACTACCAATAGCCTTGAACACCGTGGGAATGCACTAAACATATCATATAATCTAAAATCAGTTTTCGTTACACTTATAATTAATAAAAATGTCTATTTAAACGATGAGACTATTACCTTATCGTCAATAAACTTTGCCCAAAACCGAGCCTGAGCCTTTTCATAAGCATCCTGAGGCAAAATCGGGACTCCTTTCCACGCATCATCAACGTACTCAACGATCACAAGAGACTCCGATATCGGATTCCCATTGTGCACGAGCACTGGCACCTTTTTATAAACTGGATTGTATTTGATCAAATCAGCACTCTTGTTGCTTAGATCTTCAACAACGTATTGATACTTGATTTCCTTGAGATTCAAAGCAATTTTCACTCTGCAAACGAATGGACTACCATCAAGTCCGTACAACTTCACTTCATCAGCCATTTTATTATCAACTGTTTCAACCAATTAATTTCAGGTTTAGTGTTGGGGATCTTCTCAGTTGTCTTTGTATATATAGCACTACTGAGTAGTTGTTGTTGTGCTGTAAATACTTGTACAATGGGTAGATCAGTTGTACGTTGAGTTGGAATTGGCTAACTTAATTTAATATTTTAACGTATGAAGAGAATTGATGTTTGATTAAATGAACGATTTTGCTTAGCAGGATATATGTTATCTTAATCTGATCTATTTATTCACTTTTCAGTCGGAACCACACCCTCAACCCTCTCACTAAGGGTGTAAACGAGCCGAGCCGAGCCCGAGCTCGCTTAGACTTGAGCTCGGCACGTTTTAGTTTTAAAAAGTTCGAACTCGAGGTTGGCTCGTTTGTAATTTTATTTCTAAAGCTCGAGCTTGGCTCATACATTAATTATCAAGCTCGAGCTCGGCTCGAGATCGACTTGTTTATTGTTAAATTAATTTTTTTATTTTCTTATAGTTACTTTTATATTTCTTAAAACTTTTAATATATAACATAATATAAATTATTTAGTTAGTTTTTATCATAATATATATAATAATATGTTATGTAAATATATATTTAATATGTAAATACAAAATTATATAAAACAAAAAGTTTGTTTGGTAAACAAGCCATAATGTGAGCTTGACCTCGGGCTCGGGCTCGAGCTCGTTTAAACTCTGCTCGATTCGAGTTTTTTCGAGTCGATCAAAAGTAGGCTGTGAACCGGCTTGTATCATTTACACCCCTACCTCTCATGAGAAAACTCATTACTAAAAAACCTCCTAATTTAACTCTAAACATTATGATCAAAATAAATCTAAATAAAATTTAAACCCATAAGTTTTAATATTAGAGTATCTTAATACTTTGTAAAAAAAAGAGGTCAAAGTGTCATCATTATTGGGAACATGATTCCGATGGCTACGTATGTGCATACGCATTCTAGAGTCTTGCACCTTCTCGGTTGTTCGGAAATCTTTTACATAAACTATTTTTTATTTTCTTTACTCCTAAAATTCTATAAAATATTGTGTTAATATTTAAAAACAATAAAATAAGTAGTACCTTCTCACCGAACTTTTTGCACGTGTCACCACATCGAAAATATTGACAATGTCAAACCATCATAGTTGGTGAATGGTAAGTGGTGTGTTAAGTTAAACAGAGGTGTGGGATGATAAACCTTGAAGATAGAGGTGCATAAAATCGGTTATTTTTTAAAATCGATCTAGGTTGGAAGTGGTTAAAGCTGGTTAAGAAATGGTCAAACCCAAATCGGGTTAGAAACTGGGTCGTAACCGGTTCGTGTTAGTCCATAAAAAACCTACTTGGTAGGTTTAGGCTCGTTTAATCTGGTTCTGTTAAAGTAATGTTTAATGTTGTGTTTAATGTTGTGTTTTAGTCCTACACACTCCTATCACTGGGACAGAGCCATTTAGTGTTTAATCGTCTCCATTTACACCTTTATACAGACAAATCTGGAGAATATATAAAAGAAATCTTGTGGTCCTCGCAAATGTTGCCACCTAATTACTTTTGTCTGACCTGTCACTTGTTTTTCGCTATAAGATTGTCATTTTTAGTGTCAGGTTATCAGAGTAGTTGTTCCCGAACAACCAAGCGAACAAGAATGCAGGAGTTGTGTTAAGAAAAAAGTATTGTCATGTGACTGACACGTACACATATTTTTTTTCACCCAAACATGCTTTAAAAAAGTGTAGTGGAAAGGGTTTGGATGAGAATTTGGTTGCTAATTATATAATTATTTAAGAGATAGAAAAACCATAGATCACGCTATTAACAACCCCGTTGGCGTTGGGTCGTGCAATGTAATGATGTTCGTGGTGTGGGCCGGGTGATGTGGCACCCAACCACACCTTTAAGTGATACCATAACACACGATCTAATGTTTGTCAAATTGACATATTTATCAACGTTAAGTTTTCTATTTTCTTTACTTTGAAATATGTGATTGCACGACATAAAATCTCTAGATATCATGAAGCGACACCTCTCTTCTCACACATCCATCCAAGTTGTTGACACATGACACTATTTAAAAGAGTATTCATGAAAAAACTAAATCTATACTAATAAACCTTTACACTTTTTGACAAATGTCATTACCACATTCACTCTTCCATTTATTTTCCCGCCTAAACTAATTAATCATTTTAAAAAATCAATTAACTAATTTCCAATTTTTTCTCTTTCTCTCTCTATATTATAAATCTAAGTTCTTATTAAATCAATAATATTAAAGACATTTTTCATTAAATAAATACTAAATACTTTGATTAAAAAATACACGTTTTTAAAAACAAAATTTTCTAAAACTATGATTTTTTTTCTAAAACAACGAGGCTTTTTATAATAATAAAATATTTTAAAATCATTATTTTTATATATAAATTAATTTTACAAAACAAATCTGAAGTCTTTAAACAACAAAATATAGATTAAAAATGAAATTTTTATCAAAACAATAATTTTTTATAACGAAAGTTTTAGAAATAATATAAATATTTTATCAATTAATCAAAGTAACTACTTATACTTAATTTCAGTTATATCTTATATCAAAATAATGTTTACAGTTTCTTATTATTCATTAATAACTATTTAATATTTTTTAATTCAACCCCTGTAATACAAGGGGTTGTACCCTAGTGTATAATAAAAGGTTCAATTATTGGAACACCTTTCAATTATAAATCAACACCTTAGATTTTTATACGGGTTGTATTGCTCTATACACGTTGTATATGGGGTCGTAAAACCCTATATGTGGCGTATAACTGCTCTCACAGCCCTCTGAATATTTCTCGTAGTTAGTGTTCATTTTGTTATACGTGTCGTATAAGTTTATATGTGTCATATAGTGGGTCGTATAGAGCTATATGATGTGTATAGCCTTCTATCAGCACCCCCATCGAGTTTCCCTCATTTTCAGCGTCTTCGATACTATACACCTCATATGGTGCTATATGAGATGTATAGGCGGGTGTCAATTTATATTGGTAAGCGTCTTAATATCAGGATCCATTAAAAATAGTGAAACGGATATTCTTTTTTCAAAAAGGTAATCATAAACTTTGTAAATTTGAATTTCTACAAAACTTGTTATGTAATAAAATTTGTATGAACCAAAATCTAAATTTACAAACTTATTTATCTAGATTCAGAAACTTTATTATTTACCGCCTTTAAGTTATCTTATCATTAATCTTTTTACAATTTTCATATTTATATAATACTAATTACTAACTTTGTTAAGTTTAAAAAGTTGTATAATATGTTTAATAAGTTGTACCCATAGTTGTCTTTTTTTCTAATCGTTAACTTCTTTCTTATCTTAACACAATACTTTTATACTTTTACAATTTGGCCATAATTTTTTATACTTTAAATTTTGATCTCTTATATTTTTCATATTTTATAATTTTTTTTGTTTTAAGGTTCGGTTTAAATTTTACGAGTTAACTCACCACAACGTGCATGTGTGGTTCAACGTTTTTACCCTTATATTTTTCCCGTTTAACGACCCCGTCGTAACGTGCTGGTTCTAAATCGACTTACTTATTGTTTTATATTTGTTTTATATGTTTTACGTTACACCTACGTTGTTTAACATTTGTACACCTACTTTTCATTCGTTTTTAGTTTTATTTTTAACTACGAGCTTTTTGAATATTAGTGGTCACTGATGGTGGTATCATTTGTGCTATACTCGATACGGTTTTACGTCCCCGTTGAAACGCAGGGGCTTAAGACTAATTTAGTAATGAAATTTTAAGAAACTAGAGAGAATATTGCATATCCTTATATGAGCTTCAACAAAACCATACTTATAAAACCATAATTATAGATGGACATAGTTACATACCACATATTATAAGATAAATCAGCACCTGGAGCTGCTTATTGAAACATCAATCGATGTCATACAAAAAACACCAACTTTATAAGCACATTTGTAACTTATTACGTCTAATTACCACCAAAACGCTTCTTGAAAAAAGCAAGCAGGATTTCTCTGGGAGGTAAGTTATCCTTAACAACTTGACAGTTAATATAGTTATCGCACCATTCGGTTAACTTCGGGAATTTATCATTTGTTAACACTGTTATTCCTAATGCTTCTTCAGCTGCTCCGAGCCAAAAGGCTATGAAAGTAGCGGAAATATCAACAATATTAATGTTGTCGCCTCCAAAAAACTTGTTGCCTTTAATATTCAGTTCGTTTTCTAAGAATTGAAGTTGCTCATGAGCTTCTGCAATAGCTTGCTCCTGTCCATGGCTGCCAATAGCCTTGAATATCGCAGGAATGCACTAAACATACCATATAATCAAAAAACCAATTTATGAGTGTATGGTAAAAAAAATATCGTTATACCTAATAAATATGTTTATGTAAATGACTAATGAGCTACTTGAAATATGCTTGCTAAAAAAACTTTTACATAAGGAGATCTTAAACAAGTACGAACCTCATCCTAGGAAAAATAAATAATTAATTAGCAAATAATAGGCTTATTAAATTCCTGCTCGAGCTTGAAAAATTGTTTTCAAAGTTTATAAGCGCAAGTCAAATTGAGTCAATCTCAAGCTCAATAAACAAGCAAGATTCAAATTTAAGAATTTTTTTTATTTATGGGGTTAAATTTAAAAATATATTAACTTAGGGGGTAAATATATATAAAAGATGAGTTCAGGGGTATTCGCGCGGTCACACCGACGAGTTCTCCCTTCTTAATTATCGTGTCCTGCCAAGATTCCATAACATTTGTCATTTTCCTCAGAACCCGTCGGTGCCACCGCCGAGTTCTGGCCCAACCACCATGATTAATGCTTTCGTTAACTGAACTTGTGTCTGCTATTAATGCCCAAGAACCCGCCAATGGGAAGGGCGAGTTCTTGTGTAAATTAGGGTTTGGTTTGTCCGGATTAACTGAAGTCATTATTATGGTGGTTGGGCCAGTACTATGGTGGTTTGTTTAGTCAACGAAAGCATTAATTATGATGGTTGGGGTAGAAATCGCCGGTAGCACCGGCGGGTTATGAGAAAAAGGACAAATGTTATGGAATCTTGACATGGCATGATAATTAAGAAGAGAGAACTCGCCGGTGTGACCGGCGGGTACCCTGAAGTCATCTTTTATATATATTTACCCCCCAAGTCAATATATTTTTAAATTTAATCCCATAAATAAAAAAAATTCTAAATTTAAACAAGCTCAGTTTACTCCACTAACACTAAACAACAAAACCATTACCTTATCATCAACAAACTTGGCCCAAAATCGAGCCTGAGCCTTTTCATAAGCATCCCGAGGCAAAATCGGAACTCCTTTCCACGCATCATCAACATACTCAACGATCACAAGAGACTCCGCTACCGGATTCCCATTGTGCACAAGCACTGGTATCTTCTTATAAACAGGATTATATTTGATCAAATCAGCACTCTTATTGCTCAGATCTTCTACAACATATTCATACTTGATTCCCTTGAGATTCAAAGCAATCTTCACTCTACAAACGAATGGACTCCCATCAAGTCCGTACAACTTCACTTCATCAACCATTTTCCGACGAACTGTTTCGATCAACGATACCTAATTAACTTAATATAACTACTAGTTTAGTGTTGGGGATGGTTTCAATTCTCAGGTGGATGGTTAGTATATATACTACCACTGAGTTGTTGGTAGTGTGCTGTAGAGACTTGTACACACGATGTGTAGATGAGTTGTACGTTAAGTTGGTATTGGCTAACTTTAATGTATGAAGAGAATAAGTGTATGATTACGAGGAAATCGATCAATATATTATTTAAGGAAAGTGGTAACGTGTGATCGATGGCTACGTATGTGCATACGCACACTAGACTCCTGCATCTTCTAGTTTGTTCGGAAAACTTTTTACATATATTATTTTTCTTCCTTTAGTCAAGGTGTGACAATTTTATCAAATATAGTATAGTATTTACTTTTTTTTGAATGGCAAATGTTATTTAATTGTTATTTTAAACGGGTTTATTTATTCATTTTCAGTTAGAATCACACCTCCAACCATCTGAAGAGGTAACCCACAACTAGAAACCTTTTGGCTCAACCCGTAACATTTTTACTCTGATTGATACTTAAACCAAGAGATCATCTATTTTTAATTGCCTTGGGACCTCACCTTAACCACTTAAGCTAAATTTAAGCATACTTCTGTTTAACTATTTTTTTATATATAATTTTCTTTTATTTACTTTTTAAATTTGATTTTATTTATTTGACCTTTATTTTATTCTTTTACGATTATTAATTTTTATTTGTATTTCTTAATTTGATTCTAATTTTTTTTATCTTTTATGTAGATTTTTTATTTTTTTTAATTTTTAGAGACAGTTGCACAATTGGTCCATATGGGTTGATCATATAGTAGATTTGGTCCCAAGATAGTTATAAAATGACGAACATTAATAGTAGGGGCTAAACTTGCAACCAGTTTCCAAACGTGTGGACTAAATTTTATAATTTTTAAAATTTGAGAACCAAATATGCAATATGATCAAACCACATGTACCATTTTATAATTTTCTCTATATCTAATATATAATTTATTTGTTAAAAATATTATTTTAATCTGAACCCAATTTCTAAACCGCTACTAACATGAACTGCTCTGAACCTACCCGAACCGGTTCCTACAGGGTATGGTATTCCATCCATCAAACCAATTCCGACTTCGTTGTAACTTCTATTTACAGTACCTGAGCCAGTTTAACATTTGAAACCAATTCGTACATCTCTAATCATGATCATGTTTTGTCTATGTTTCTAGTTGCATAACATTTCTCTTGTTTAAGCCCCATGCTTTGACACCATCTCTTTCATTAATTACTGGTTCAACATTGGCCTTGTTTTCCACATCATGGTACGAGTGCACGACCACATCCCTATTATTTATAAAGGTATAACGACTCCTCTACTCTACAATTATTATTTAGCTAAAGATTGCACATTTAATATTAATAGATGAAAAAAATAGGAATTCATAATAACAAAAATATGATATGAAAAGTAATACCATAAGCACAAACAATGATATTGAAGAAAGTATAGCCTCAACTTTAGTCGTAGCCATGGTAATCACTTATAGATATAATACCTTAAATTATAAAGGTTGTAATAGTTAGGGACAACCCATCTTTTTTAAAACTTTGGGGCCCTTCAAAATTAAGGCACCCATTTAAAAAAAATTATATTGGGCTTTTGTATGTTTTATGGGACATTCTTATGGGAATTCTCTTAGCCTAAACCTAGTAATCAAAGAAGTGGGAATATAAGCAAGAATTAGGAGTTCAATTAGTCAAAGAAACATAATCAAGCAGTGATTTAACAAAAGAATTCAGGGTCGTCCTTCTTTTTGCGAGTTGTGATCAAAATTTCTGAACTCGGGAACAAGGGGTCTCCGAACTTGAGATGCAAGCAGCGATCCTTGATCTTGATTCTTCGATTAGCAGGACTGAAGTAGTGATCATTCATCCTCAATCCGCAATTAGCGATTGCTGATTAAATCTAAGTCAGAATATTGCCTTAAGACCCTATTTGGTTAGTTTCAATAATGATTCACATAGTGCAAACATTAGTTATCGTTTTTGTATTTACAATTTTTTTGTTGTGGACTTACCGTGCATTCAATTATAGGATGAATTGTACATTAATATGATATGACGTGGACAAATATAAAGTTATATAGAAGTAGTGAATGGTTTCTTAATTTTTAACTCTACAAGTTTGTCAATTGTGCTTTATGCTTGCTTGTGCTTTTTATTGTCTAAACTAAGGCCTCTTTATATAGCTGTTTGTAATGATTATTGATTTATATTTGATATATAATAATATAATGTCAATTTGAAATCAAAATTTATGATAAAGTCAATAAAGAAAGGCTTAAAAGTAAGACTTGAGGGCCCGATTTTAAAGTTCGTTTGGGACTAACAAAAGTCTTGAGCCAACCCTGGTAATTTTATACGTATGTTAAGTAAATATAACCTTATTGAAATAAGTACTCAATGCTGACAATACTTCAGGAGATTTAAAGCAATTTTCACTCTGTAACCGAATGGGCCTTTTTTAAAGCCATACAACTTCACCTCATCTGCCATTTTCTGATGAACTAGTGCAATTAACGATGATTGATTTCACGTTTAGATATGGGGATGGTTTGAGTTGTTCGGTGATGATTTATATAAATACGAACTGGTCAAGTTATTCTAAGAATGGGGAAAATAAGAAAAGATAAGGATTACTAAACATAAGATTTTAGTTTTAAGGGATAAGAAAATTCAGTGGCATAACGATAGATAATTGAAATTTTAAATGATAGATCAAGCTATTTTAGTGTTAGTTACATTCTCAAGTTTCACTCTTTTCTTTAAACGCTAATAACCAGTGGCGGTTCTAGGAAATTTTATGAGTGGGGCACAAAACGGATGAGGCTAAAACGAGTAGTTACAAAACGGTCAGATAAACATGTATTTTTTAAGGATAAAAAACATATAACATGAAAAGTTGAGCAAACACATTTTAAACCACTATTTACTTAAATCGAGTTATGCATATAAGAACTACATAAAACTAGGTAGTACAAGCAAATGGAATTGCGTAATCCGAAATTGGTTTAACTTGTTAATCCGAATCAGTAAACCATAGAAACATAATGGGACTTAATAACAAGATGAATTAGAATTTGTGGTGAGGCCAAATAATAAGATAAAAATAGAATTCATGTTAGTTTTTATTTATTATATTAAGATTGAAGAGGACGTGACAAGAACAAGATGGGGGCAACAGAAACTGAAATGGGTGCCTAGTTCAATCTAGAAAAAAAAATCAAATGTTTTACGTGTAAAAGTGTTATCAGTGACGGATTCACGGTGACATCCACATGAATCCGTCTGGTTATAACTTTTAAATGTAACATTATTTTTTTAAGTACACTATAAAACACATGCATTTTTTATTTTTAAAACGCGCATAATGTTGATATATAGAAAATAAAGTTTTATTCACATTATTTCAGGTCATTATATACTTTTTGTTAAATAATTATGTAATGTCAGGTCATTATGTAATGTTATTCATCTCATTTTGTAACGTTCTTCAATTCATGGTGTTTGATCACTGTGCTTTATATTGTGTTTTTGTAAAATAAAAATTGTAAATAACACAATACTGAAAATGTAGTTTTTTCCGTCTTTCAATTTACTGTGTAATCCATATTAAGTTATCATATAATCCTCGTCAAGTTGTTCACTCTGTCTAATGCTGATCAACGAGTCTACTGTTGGTAATTGTGCTATCCATTATGCTTTGACCAATGTTATGTATTATGTTTTTTCTAAAAGATGATTTTCGACTAAGGATAATAAAATGCTGTGGTTCTGCTAAAGGATTTATGTTTTGGATCACTATGAATATGAGATATGCATCTTACCTGTGATTCTGCTAAAGGATTTCTGTTTTCACTTCATAAACGCGTGACTACTGGGTCATATAATAAAAAGCTTATCATTCATAATCTACTTATCAATCTCATGTTAAATTTCCTATAGAAATATGATTATATTAGTTTTACGACGAAGTATGTGTACACGCATGACGCATTGTAAGAAAGGTGTAGGGTTAGGCTATATGTATCACTCTTTGTTTACGACTAAGTATGTATATATGCATTGTAATAAAAAGCTTGTCCAACCTCAAAAATTATTTTTAAGAAGTGTATTTTTTTATGAAAATATATTCCAAAGCACTTTCTACCAAAAAAAAAACATCAAATTATTTTATAAAACTAACAAACTGATTTTGAAAAGTAAAGAGAATCTGTTTTTAATACTTTAAAATCTTTCTATAATTAATTAAAGAAGACATCGTTTATTCTCGCAAGCTAGCTCAAGCTCTTTTATTAAAATATCTATAATATGAACTTGAACTCAGTCTCAAGCGCATTTATGCTCGGTCTATTTGAACCTTTTGCTAGTCAATCCCGATTAGCTCATGAATCAGCTAAGTCTGTTCACACCCCTAGCATTATATATCTTCTTTATTGATTAGTTTAATAGGTTTCTAACTTTTATTGTCGTTGATTTAACATATTAAAGGGTAGAAATATTAAATAAAAATATTTAAAAAAAATAGTAGCTGTTTTCAAAAATTAATGTAAGAGGTACAACAAATAAAAATAGTATACAGGGTATATGTATAGCAACACCCATACTTATTGCATGTTGTAGTTGTTCAAAAATCTTCACATAAAATATTTTTTTCCTTTAATTATAATTATTACTTAAGTAATTACAACTTTCTAATTTTTTTCTCTTGATCGCTCCACTTATTTTGGGACAAAGCAAGAATTTGATATTAGGATTTCTTATGACAACAAATAGTTTATATAAGAATAACCTATGCTATGTGTTTATAGTGTATGTCAGAGGATTGTTTACGGATCATTGTTTTATTTTTGTTCTTTTTATTTCTTTTTATTTTTTCCACTCGTATCCTTTTTGACCACCAAACACTCAATATGCTACACTAACATTCACCTCCATCAAGTACCTATCACGCAGTGCCATTAGTGTCGATCATCATGGCCTTAGAAAGTGTAAGACTCTATGTCATGATCTAGACACTGTCCCTCCCTTGCAAACGTTGCAACCATGTAATTTTGTCGAACCGTTGTATTTCGCTACAAGATAAGATTTTTGTGTCAACCTATCATGGTCGTCACGTCGTTACAACAAAGCAAACATTTAACTGGACAAGGTTTTTACATAAGGTAAAGTTATCTAGGTGCATCCGTGCATAACATTTACCAATATGATAAATTATGTAACTCTTAGATCATTATTTTTGTCAATTTGACATATTTGTTTCTTTTGTGTCAACCTTATGATTTGTCTACATACTTATCGGTTTAGTTTTCTATTGTCTTGCTTTGAAATGTGTGATGTACAGTCTAGACGCTCTAGGAATCAAGAAAACAGCATCTGCCTTGTTACATGTCCATCCAAGTGGTTGGCCCAAGACACCATCCACACGAACATTCATGAAGCGACCTAAGTGTCCTAAAAATGATGAAATCAACTCACGATTTTGAAAAAAGTGCGTACAAGTTTTGTAAATCTCAAACTATACATGGCGTGTATGGTAATGTTGTATGAACTTGAATTATTACATTAGTAAAATAATAGCATAGCTTTTTTTATATTACGGGACCAAAATTTACATTATTTCAGATATAACTCAGTTTTCAATATATATATATATATATATATATATATATATATATATATATATATATATATATATATATATATATATATATATATATGTATGTAGGGAAAGGATCAAATGAGAACTGGCTTTTTTTGTGAGAACTCTAGGAACCAATCTCAACCATTAGTTCTCAATGGCAAAATTATAATTAACAAAAACATATTTTAAAACTTTATAAATCAAAAAATAACATAAAAATAAAAAAAATAAAAACACAAAAATGTACCTCTACTTTCCCTCTTTCATAAAAAATAAAACAAAATTTACAAAAAATAAAAAAAAAATTCCCGTTTTTTTAACGAAATTCATTTTACACATGTGTAATATCGGATTTACACATGTGTAAATCTAGTACTACACATGTGTATAACTAGATTTACACATATGTAAACAACGAATGTACGAATTTTTTTAGAAAAGTATATCAATATGGTAGGCGTTGGAAAGATAAAAAAATACTGAATTTTATGGTGACTTTTTTTTGTAAAAATAATGTCGTGAAAAAAAGTTATGAATATTTTTAAAAAAAGGAGAAAATGGCATGTGATTTGCATGTGATAAAAAATGAGTTGCTGAGATTGGTTCTTAGAGTTCTCACAAAAAAGGTGGTTCTCATTTGAACTCTCCCCTATATATGTATATGTATATATATATATATATGTATATATATGTATATATATGTATATATATGTATATATATATATATGTATATATATCTATATATATGTATGTATATATATATGTATATGTATGTATATATATACATACATATATATATATATGTATAGGGGAGGGTTCAAATGAGAACTCATTATTTTTGTGAGAACTCTAGGAACCAATCTCAACCACTAGTTTTCAATGGCAAAATGGTAATTAACAAATACATAATAAAAAAATTATAAAATGAAAAATAACATAAAGATAGAAAAAATAAAAACACCAAAATGTTCCTCTAGTTTCGCTCTTTCATAAAAAAAATTTATAAAAAATAAAAAAAATTCGCGTTTTTTTTACGAAATTCTATTTACACATGTGTAATACCAGATTTACACATGTGTAAATCCAGTATTACACATGTGTATAACCAGATTTACACATGTGTAAACAACGGATGTACGATTTTTTTTAAAAAGTATATCAATATGGTAGGCGTTGGAAAGATAAAAAAATACTAAATTTTATGGTGAAATTTTTTTGGAAAAATGATGTCGTGAAAAAAAGTTATGAACGTCTTTAAAAAAAGGGGGAAATGACATGTGATATACATGTGATCAAGAATGAATGGCTCATATTGGTTCCTAGAGTTCTCACAAAAAAAGTGAGTTCTCATTTGAACCCTCCCCTATATGTATATATAGGTATATATATACATATATATATCATATATATATATATATATATATATATATATATATATATATATATATATATCATAACGTCGAAAAAAAAGAAAATAACATGTATATTTTAAATGATTATTGTAAAAGAAAATAAAAAAAATTATGAAGAATTGAAGAGTGCATGTCGTGGCACAGTCACCATGGCATGGCTTGGGATCCACCATACCATCAAGGCTTGTAGGGTTTTCCCAAATAGCGCCTTGAGGCCACATTGGCAACTCACTGGTTCCGTGATGACTATAACACATGGTTTTACAAACATAACAGACATGCGAAGTTCATATGTCACCACAAGACGGTAATAGGGTCCTAATGTAAACATAGTGTACGGGCAATGGATGACCTGGTTCAAATAGGCAAGCCTATCCATTTAAGTAAAAAATATTCAATTATTTAGAATTAAACCAACTGTTTATAAATTGATATTAAAATTTTCAATTTGTTCGGATTTATTTCATTTCTTTTAATTATGAATATACATATCCAGCGAATAAGCAAATTTATTTTTCTAACTAATTTATTTTCTACATAACTTAAGATCCTATAAGTCACAAAATTATTTATTTAGAATCCAAAAGCTTTATATTTACCGCTTTTTAATTATTTTATCATCAATCTTTAAAACATGAAAAACTCAATTTCAAATTTTCTTATTTAGTAAAGAAATTACAAGAAACCATAAGAGTGTAACGCATATCCTTATATTAGCTTCACAAAACCATAATTGTAAATCAGTATAGTTATACACCACATATCACAAGACAAATCAGCATCTAAGAGCCGCTTATTGAAACATCAATAGATGTCATAGAAAAACATCAACTTCATAAGCACATGTTTGTAACCTATTACGCCTAATTACCACCAAACCGCTTCTTGAAAAAAGCAACCAAGCTTTCTCTCGGAGGTAAGTTATCCTTGACAACTTGACAGTTAATATAGTTATCGCACCATTCATTTAACTTTGGGAACTTGTCTTTATCCAACACGTTCATTCCTAATGCTTCTTCAGCTGCTCCAAGCCAAAAGGATATGAAAGTAGCAGAAATATCAACCAGATTGATGTTGTCACCTCCAAAAAACTTGGTGCCTTTGACATTTAGTTCATTTTCTAGAAATTGAAGTTGCTCGTGAGTTTCTACAATTGCTTGCTCTTGTCCATGGCTGCGAATAGCCTTGAATAGTGCAGGAATGCACTAAACATACCATATAATCTAAAATCAATTATAGTTATATAGGAAAATTATATAACTCTAAGAGATCAGCCATAACTAATAAAGATGTCAGTTAAATGACCATCAAACTACTTGAAATCTGCTTGCTAAAAGTAAGTTATAGAGATCTTAAAGATATACAAACCTCATCCTAAATAAAATAGTTAAATACTAACAAGAGTTAATTACACAAATAGTCCATGTGGTTTAGCGTGGATCTTAGGTTTGGTACTACTATTTTTAGTAAACAAGTTTGAGGTTTGTGATTTCCATTACTAGCTTGAGTGTTAATGCTAACTTTCGTGAAATTTTCTGTTCTATTAAAGTGAAATGACTAAAATACGCTTTAGTCACTAAAGAGGCCACTTATGCTATTAACTCTAATTTACCCACGGAGTCAGGGACCATTTGTGTCATTAGTCTTAAATTGAAAATTGAAACCCATCCAACCCAGGAAAATTTTGAAAATTTCCCATTGACTAAGTTTTTCGGGGTAACTTTGTAGAATAGTAACCAAGTTTCAAAATTGTCCTAATTAGGTCACTCATAAACTTTTTTGTTCCGATCAGGTCACTAAAGTTTATTTTGATGTTTCAATCTTATGTATTTAACCTGAATAGCAGGTAAAAAACTTAAAAAGCTTGAGTTTGGGTGGGTGATGGTGGTTGAAGATGTTGGGGCGGAGATAGAGGGGTCACAAGTGACGGAATCGAAGGTGGTGGGGGCGGTTTTGGGTGGGTTGCATATGAGGGGGCGGGGATTTGGGTGGGTCGCAGATGTTTGGGGCGGCTATGGTGGGGGGACGACGGTGATGGCGTGGTCGGAGGTGGTCAAAGGTGAGGGAGAGGAGTGTTCGAAGGTGGAGCTATGGAGGAGAAAGGGTGATCAATGGTGTAGGTAGCAGAGATGGTTAGAAAAACAATTACCTGCTAATCAGGTCAATTACATAGGATTTAAACACCAAACTAAAGTTAAATGACCTGGTTGGAACAATTAGAAAAATGAGTGATCTGATTGGACCCTACCAAAACTTGATTATTATTTTATGAAGTTTTCCCAAGTTTTTCCCTCAAAATGTTCTTTTAATCATATCATCCCTAAAATATCCCCAACCCCACACGGGCATTCCTCTAGTAACCTCTAGCAACGGTTGTGGTGTTAAAAATGATGATGATATTGATTTATTAGTGTTAAGAAGAGGGAGACAATGGGCTCTGGGGTCATTATTGCGACGAATAAGTTGAACGGAATGGGGTAGCATCGGTTTGTTGTTTGTTTAACATAAATGGCCCCTTTAATAAAAAATTATAGTATATTACACAAATGGTTTCTATGATTATATAAGGATATTTTTGTTATTTTATTCAAATTTAACGGAAAATCTAACGAAAGTTAGCATTAAAGCTCAAACTCATTAAAGCATTCACATCTCAATTCTTATCTTTATCCTTATAATTACACTAAAAACAACTACTTTTTCTCTCTCATTTCAATTAAATAATATTTTTAACACCTTTATTATTATCTTTCTCTTTCCTCCACTCATAACTACTTTAAAATATATTAAAAAAATTATAATGGTTGAACAGTGAATTTTTAAATTTACAGATGAACAGTAATATTTTCTCTCTCTTCCACTCACAACCACCCAAAACCATACCATATAATGTAAAAACTCTACTCACACATTTTTAAAGAACGGGATGTGAATGCTCTTACAAAATTAAAATCACAAGCCTCAAACTTGTTACTAAAAAAATTGATACTCAAACCTGCGATGCGTGCTAAAAATATTATTTAATTGAAAGGAGAGAGAAAAAGTAGTTGTTTTCAGTGTAAATGGGTGTTTGTATAACCCAACCCTTGTGTAATTAACTCTAATAAAAAAATAATAAATGATTTAACCCTTTCTTGAGCTTGAAAAATTATTTTTGGAGTTAAAGCACAAGTCGAAATGAGTCGAGCTCAAGCTCAGTAAACGAGCCATTACCTTATCGTCAATGAACTTGGCCCAAAATCGAGCCTGAGCCTTTTCATAAGCATCCTGAGGCCAAATCGGAAATCCTTTCCACACATCATCAATGTACTCAACGATCACAAGAGACTCCGATATAGGATTCCCGTTGTGCACAAGCACCGGCACCTTCTTATAAACAGGATTGTATTTGATCAAGTCAGCACTCTTGTTGCTCAGATCTTCTACAACGAAATCGTACTTGATTCCCTTGAGATTCAAAGCAATCTTCACGCTGCACACGAATGGACTTCGATCAAGTCCATATAACTTCACTTCATCAACCATATTCCGGCGAACTGTTTCGATCAACGATAGCTTATTTCAAGTTTATTTTTGGGCATGAGTTTGGTTTTCCGGTGTATGATCCTTATAAATACTACCACTGAGTTGTTATTGTGCTATAGATACTTGTACGATGTGTGGAACACTTGTACGCTAAGTTTGAATTTGCTAACTTTAATGTACGGATAGAATTAGCTAATGATTATGAGGGGATGATTAATATATTTTGTAAGGAAGAAGGTCAACTTACGTGTCATCAACATGGCTATGTATATGCATACGCATTAGAGTAGGGCACCTTCTCATTTGTTAGGAAAGTAGGGGGAAACCTTTTACATAAATTATTATTTTTTTGTTTTACTTGAGTTAGGACAATATATTCTTAAAAATATTATATATGGATAAGATTTTAATGTTAACTCATTGTAATTGCAATAACTTGAGTTAACCCGTCAAGATCAGTAAAAATCATTACTTTTTTGTTCGAATATATACAACATTATGTTCTTTTATGTATATGTGTTAATTTATAAGCGTAAAAGAGTTAAGGACTTATACCAGTGTAAACTTTTTATAATTATGAATTTACACATATACATAAAAGAACAAAACGTTCTATGTGTTTAACATGTTATTCAGACAAAAACAACATAATGATTTACATTGATCTTGACAGGTTAACGCAAGTTATCGCAATAACAGAGGGTTAACAAATGATCCCAATCCTATTATATATTGATATTAAAAGCAAAGCGATACGGAAAAACTTCAAACATTCATTTTTCGTCATGTGTAAGCAGTGTTATATATCTTAATCTTCGGAATGAAAACAACTAGTTGGTGATAACGGAGTTCTACTGCAAAGTGATTCTCCAAAAAATTTTTCCGAAAATGTAGATAAAAAAAGCAGGTGTAGGGGTATATTCAGAATCTAAGATAATCATATAAATCACACTACCTTTAAACGTGATTGTTTAAAAATATGGATAAAAGCAAAAGAAATATTAATTTTAGACGTTGAAATTGCTAGCTAGTGTAATTGTGCTTTAATTCCTTAGATATCTACAGAAAAAAAATAAGTTTTATGTTGAGCTGACAAAGATAATATAAAAACTTGTGATGTTTGCTTTCCTTCACACGGTTCATCGAACTTGTAACATAGTTTTACCGCACATTAGGTAATACCGATACATGGCAGATAATAAATTATATGTTTGCGCTTGAATTGTTTGGATATCCACTCGAGAAAATTTATTTTGAACTTAAGATAAGATAAGAACAACAATAACGTTTGATAAAGTCTCGAATAATACAAACGCGATTGCAAAACTAATATTAAAATATCAACCAATTTGTAATGGCGTTTTATTCCACCACGATGTGTTGTATGCATCATTAACTTGGTTGTGCAAGACGGATTCAGATTTGAAGAAATTCATTATTTAAAAGAAGTTTTTAAATAAATGTTTAGTGACATTTTTAGTACTAGTAAAAAACAATATCATAATTATAACAAAATTGTGTCCTCTTAAGGATTTTATTTGATTAGATCTGAATTGAGACATGCTTACTAGATGGAATTAAATGTTTGAAAACGCCATTGACAAAGACCAACATTATAATAGTTTCATGATAACCTTGTCGCACGTGGTTAGGTTGTGAGCTTTACGCCAAGAGAGTGTTTGGTCAATTATTGAACAAATACCTAATTTTCTTTGAAGTGTTCAAAACTACAACTACTTATTTATGAGGATCTATTATTTCACGACTCTATCAGTACTTCACCGGTTATATTAATGTGTAACAGCATTTCGAATGTTAATGTAAAAATGACATGTTTACAAAAACGATAATTGATGAAATTGTACATTATTTCAAAGAGATGTCTCTAATCATTACTTTTGTCATCGCATTAAACTCGTTTTTAGATGTTACTAAGGTTGAAACTTTAGTTGATAAAATATCTTTCTAATCAGATTTACTAGATGAAGGCATTCATTCTACACCAGATACAAAATCGCATTTTACAAATGTCTTTAGTGTAAATTTGTATGTTTGACACGCATCTATCAAAATATGGTTCGCATCAAGCATACAAGAGTTAATATGTTTAGCATCAAGAAGTATAGAAATACACTGTTTAGTTTATATAATACTTTGAGAAATAAAAAAAGTAAACATGCTCAAGGTAACACCCCGAGTAGCGAGCTCGAATGGTATAGTAAAATGGACTTTCTGTCTACTATGACTCCATATGAATTCGAAATTTTAATATATTGGCTTGATGAAAAGGAAAATAATCTTAATTTCTAATTATAGCCACTATGGCCTATGATTACCATCCATGTTTTTATGGTAGCTTTAGAATCAAAATTTTCTATTAGTGACAGAGTTTTATCTATACGAAGAACTAAGGTCAATCTAGTAGCTATGAAACTATGTATATGTTTGACAGAGCATTTAAATGCGATAGAAATAGCACAAAATATTTCAATTCTCAAAGGCGAAATTTAAGTGGAAGAAGAGATACACAAGGAAAGAGGAAGAGGTGGCACGAAGAAAGACATTCTCACACTCCGACAAAAAACTTGCTTTTGATTAAGCACTATACAATAACAATAGTTCTCGCGAAGATTAAATACCAAACAACTAAGGGGGTTGTTTGACAGCATCTGAATCAGCCTCTTAATGGTTCAGATGTCTGAATGATTCAGTACTTAATGGTTCAGACTGTTTGTTTCGCGAGCAAATGCCTGAATGATTCAGACATTTGCCTCTGAATGGTTAAGCATTATACTAATGCTGACTGATTAAAAGGTCTAATGCTGAATAGTTAAGACCTCTTATCTGAATTAGTCAAACATTTGTCTTTGAATAGTTAAGCGATATACTAGCTCTTAATGGTTCAGACCTCTTAATGGTTCAACACTTAATGGTTCAGACCTCTTATTGGTTTAGCACTTAATCATTCAAAAATTGTCAAATAACCCTTAAGACAGTGAGAAAAATAGAATTTATTCACAATTTTTATGTTTTTTAATGAATTTATGTTTGTGTAATTTCTAAAATTAAAAAAATAAAGGAACTTTATCTTGTTTATTTTATACATATAATTTAATCTTTTAATATAAATGATATTATCCGAAGTGATTTCTAAACCGGTTCTAACATGAACCGATCTAAAGCTATCCAAACTGGTTCATAGCTATGAAGGGATTTCAATTTCCATCCACCTAACCGGTTCTCCCGATTTTGATTTTAGTTGACCATACCTAAACCGGTTAGGGTTTGGAACCAACTTTTGCTATCTCTAATCATAAGAGTGTCCCGAGCCATGTTTTTTTAGTTTCACGTCATCTCCCTTGCTCAAGCCTTATGCCTTGACACCATCCTTTTCATCAATTATTGGTTCGACACCAGCCATGTTTCAACATTATGGCACGACCACAACCCTATTATTCTTGAAACTATCTCTACCCTGCTTTTAGTCAGCCCGATGGCTCGGCATTCGCATGTCTCTTTGGCCAAATGCGTTCACCCAAACTACTCTAGCATGTAATACTTTGGCATGCTTTTATTTTGATATTGTTGTATAATGACTCCTCTATCATGTTATGATACATTTCGTCGTCAACAAACTACTCTAGCATGTAATACTTTGGCATTTTTATGATAAAGATAGCTCCTTAAAAATTTAAAGATGAAAAAATAGGATTTCTTAATAATAAAAATATGATATGAAAAGTAATACCAGAAATGGCCTCAACTTTAGTCGTAGCCATGGTAGTCACTTGAAGATAATAGTTATAACTTATAACGGCTATAATACTTCACGTATGTTAATATAACCCGATTGAAATTAGTAATATAACCCGAAAACCAAACCGGTCAATACTTCGTGTATTCCAATTAGAAAAGTTATGAAAACATATAATCTAAAAGTATTTGATTTACGTTCATAATCAGTTCATTCCCAAACTAGACCATGGAAACAAACATATTTAGGTTTGTTTTGATATGAATAATATAAAACAAAGTAAGATCATCTCAAATTAAAAAGAAATAAAACGGTACAATTCTTGTTTTGAAGGGCACTTGACCTAACCTAGAAACAAACCTAAACCAAAAATAAGACCAGATTCGGTTCTAGTTTAAAACCAGTATGGTTTCAAATATGATTTCGAACCGAATGTATAAATACATAAAAGAACTAGTAATAATCTTAACCTGTTCATTTAGTATCCAAAAACAACATAAAAATCATAAGCGAATATAACTGAAACAGTAACGGGCCGGGTCTAATAGCCGTTACATGTTAGAAGGTCTTTGTGGGTGTAAACAACTCCCTTGTCACCTTCCACCACTTGCCCTTTACCTCTTAACACCCTGTACAAATATCAAAAAGTAATGAAACTATTAATTTTAAATCTGATCTGTTACGTTCTCAAGTATGGAAAAACGGGTTGCGATCGGGTCGACTAACAGGTCAAAACAGTCTATGTGCAAAAAGTGGGTTTGACCCAAAAGGGGTCGTTTTAAAAAGATATCAATTTGGTTAAAGTCAAAACAAGTGCCGACAAAATGAGCTTGGGTTGAAAAAAGCCATTTTAGGGGGGAAAGGATGGTATCAAAATGGGCCCACCCACGCACAGCTAGTGTAGTGGTGGTGACGATGGTTGTGGGTGGTGTTGGCCCATTTGGTAACCTTTTAAGTTAGCAAATTTTATAAAAGCGGCCCATTTGGACTAGCTTGGGTAGTATTTTAAAGTGGCCCATTTTAACCCAATGCATAATTTGAGTGGACCTGATTGACATGTTGACTAATTTGAGTTGACCCAGATTAATCTACTGCAAACTTTTTTACCCAAATCAACTCATTTTTTAAAGTCCTTGGGAATTATTAAAACCAACTTGAATTAATGGTCCCATTGTTATGATCTGAGACTAAAACAAGTATGACCATCGTGTTAAATTAGATATCATGCGTACCATCGTGTTGTTAGGAGTCCCTCTACACCGACGGGACCTCGAGCATGGATTTTACTAGTACTGATTCCGACCTGTTTAAGGAAATATCAAAAAAATTCCAAGAAAACGAAATTATGAATACTAAACAACTTTAGTGTTAAAATTACTTAACGCGGTAACTGGTTCGTTCAAAGATTTCATACCTCTGCTCCAAGTCCAAACCGTGCACCATCACAAAATCTTGTGCTTGCATTGTGAAAAACTGCAGCACTGCCAAAAGCAAAAATGCATAAGCGATAGTAGTATATTTGTGTGTAAAGAAAACAACGTCAGATTAACTTGAATTAGAAGTAATGTTCACATTTTGGAAGGATTCAGATTGTTGAATCTATTATATTCAACAAGAAAGATTTCAAGCACAAATATTTCTTAATTTTTGAAGTGATAACTAATATACTTGTATACCTTTTATTCAACATAAAAGGTTTCTATTTTTGCGTTTATTAGTTTACATTTCAGAAAATATAAATCATTTCACAACATGTTGCAACCACAGTTAAAAGATATAAACTTGATTTTAATGTTTTAAGGTACCAAACTAGTCTAGCTGAAAAGAAATAAAGCTCATGGAGCGCGTTCAATACGGAACCAGTTTGAAGTAGACAACTACGATAACAACATAATACTTGTGAAGTAGTGCATATAACTAATAAGATAATCATACGTAGCAGGGAGAGAAAGAGAGGCAGTTAGAAAAACCGTTATATGTATCACATTTAAATCAATAGGTATATGTGTGTTTGCGGTTCTCATAGTTCTCTATCTAAAATTAGTTCTATAAAATACAGATTTTACTTTTGAATGTAAGTTTCATATTATCCTTTGCAACAAAGGAATCAATTTTGCTGAAGCTTTTTTTTTTTTTTTGTCCCTGCATAACAAAAAAATTTCCAACTCTTTGTGGGCTACCAAAAAAGTAAAAATTCCAAAACATTTCACAAGCGTTACCAAAAACAGAAACAACATAAAGGGAATTGATTCACACAATCCTCACTAAATCAGAAACAACATTAATCATAGATAAGCATACCTGTCAACTCGACTTAGAAAATGTTCAGCAACATCATGATTATCTGTAACAATGCACTCAGTGTGGGAACTGAAATATAAAGTAAAAAGTTACCAAAAATCTAAAAATTAGAAAGAAAAGGTGCGAGTGATCATCCTCTTTAACAAGATCAATTCTAAACATAAATGGTATTAAAAATTTATAACATACCTTCCATAACTGTGTATATGTTCTATCGCCTCATCAACATTGTTCACGATTTCAATTGTGCAAGCCTTGGAGTTGTACTCATAATGTAATGTATTTGCCTTTGAGAAGTTAACGGAACCATTCACTCTTGGTCCAGAAAATAGAGTAACACCTGCAATACATATTTATATAATTATACATTTCTGGGTACAAAAGTTTTATAACACAATCATTCTTCTGTTTGCATTAGTATGCCAATGTAATAAAATTTCGATTTGTAATTTGAAATATGAACACACGTCATTACCTTCTTGTTCAAGTTCTTTAACAAGCTCCTGCAGTCCTCCACTAGCCAACAAGTCCTTGTGTACAAGTAGTGTTTCCTAGAAACCCAAAGTGATGAGCAAACTTGAACCAAAAGTGGTTATAAACCACGGGGGTAGCGTGTACTCAAGTACAAATGTATGCGGATATTAATCATTAAATTTACCATCGCATTACAGGCTGCTGGATAATCTGTTTTTGCATCCAATACAATCTTCTTTGCCATCTCTAGGTTAGCAGCTTTATCAACATAAACATGGCAAATTCCGTCTGCAGAGTGAAATTTGCGAATTCATTGCAAACCGGCATTCAAACATCATTTTATTTGTTCCATTGATGAAGCAATTCAAATTTTATCTTACCAGAATGACCAAGAACTGGAATTTTTGTGGAGCTCTTTATTTGGGAAACAAGTTTATTGCTGCCTCTGGGGATTACAAGATCTATCACATCATCAAGCTGTTTAAAGTAGTTTTGGGAGGAAAAAGACAAGTGGTTGTATTAGAGTAGTAGATTAATAGATTGAACATATATTTTACTCAACTACAAAGCATGTAAAATCTCAACACACCTTCAGCAAGTCTGGGATTTCCTCTCTTGATGTCAATAGTCCAATTAATTTAGGTCCAACACTTTCCGGGATGGCAGAAGTGATTACCTGAGGAAACCTAGTCAGATTTATAACTAATAAGAATATCTAGGATTATTTTGAAAAATATTTTGAGACAAACCTTGTGCAGTATCGCATTTGACCGTTTAGCTTCTTTACCTCCTTTCAACAGCAATCCATTCCCGCTACGGATTGCCAAAGAAGCTATCTACAATGTCATTTATGAAAGGTAAATATCAATTTGTGAATACTATATCACTAAAACTCATACAACTTTGTGAAAAGCTTGAAACAAAAATGGTATGCATTTGTTACTAGCAGAAGAGTTTACAATTACCTGAACTAATGCATCAGGCCGCGACTCGAAAACAATGAGTAGAACACCTAAAGGACATGACTTCTTTTCTAAGACTAGCCCTTCCGCAAGCTGCACATGAAATTATTAGTACATGTGTGAGTACAATTATTGAGCACAAAACAGAATATCAGGCAGTAATTTGTTCAAAGCTCCATATATAGATGATACTCGGTTAGTCGGTTATATAAATTATTATGAGCAACTGAAACTAAATTGAGCCCAAAATATGTCCTTTTAGTTCCCCTCTCACCTCTGTTCTTTTCAAAACTTGACCTATGGGTTCTTCCATTTCTGCTAGTCTACGCACAGATTCTGCAAGAGCACGGATCTGAAAAGGAACATTAAACTTGTTATGAATATAAAGAGAAACCAATTCAAATAAATATTCTGCAACTAATCAAAACCAATTTCATATCTTAAAGAACAAAAAAACAGAAAGGATGCATGCTGGTTCATACATACAGATGAAGCATTAAAACAATTACCCAATAAGGAAAAATAACATGAAACATATATGATTTGGGAAAAAAAATCAAGATTTTGAGAATTATGACAGATACATGCCTTGCTAGGTTTTAAAGCCAAACGAGCTACCAAAGATTCATCGTATCCTGCATCATGTGCAGCTTCAACATCGGCATCATTCTCAAGCATGATAAACTGTTCATTTGCTTCCAATGCAGCAGCTACATCTAACAAGACTTTCTTTCTTTCTTCACTTGTTAGTGCCTGTAATACCCAACAAAAGATAGAGGATTTAGTGATCCATCAAACCTAGTCGGTACATACATGTGCAAATATATATGTGTGCATATCTGTAAGTATTGCAGTTAAGTGAAGATAACAATGGTGGCAAAATTATATGGCCTATATGTGTTTTTATAAGTGGACTTGTCATTGCTTATTGATAGTTGACAGTTTTTCTTGTAATCAACTAACAGTTTATAGCAGAATTCAAAGCATTGTGCAAAACATTAGAAACATGTTAGGTACTATAAGCAGGAGATTTATTAACCTGAAGTCTTCGAGAGGCTTCACGAGCTGAAACTGCCATCTCATGTGGACCAATTTCAGTAATTGGAATCCACATATGTGCATCTTTATGGAATAGAGTACCCACACGTTCTCCATTTAGAACCTTAATGATGTTATTAGGAGCATAGCCACTATGATGAAAAAGTGAAGCAAAGAAACCAAAATCAAATAATGTAGAGTAATCATCATATATATAGTACACCGTGGATCTAGATTGTAGAATATGGTACCTTGCAATGACAACAGGTGTACCAGAAAAAGCTGCCTTGCATGCAGCTTTGACTTTCGCATCCATTCCTCCTCTTCCCATCCTTGACTTGTCTCCAAAACTGATTGCCTTCTGATGTTTTTGTTTAATGTATGTATGGATTAGCTTCGAGCGTGGATCGGTAGGAGGACCACTGTATAGGCCATTCACATCACTCAACAACACAAGAAGATCCGCCTTCAATTCTGTGGCCAGCAGAGCTGCCAGACTGTCATTATCCCAGAAAATACCAGAGGAATCCTGTAAAACAGAAATTTCCTGAAATTAAGCATATCTATAAATGTGATACGTATATCTACAATTTATGGAACATTCAATTACCTCATAAGGAGCTCTCCTAGTACTGATAGCATCATTTTCATTAAATATCGGGATGCTCCTTAGATCTAACAGTGAGTCCACTGTTTGACATAGTTGCACCCTGAAATCTGCGTTCTTGAAATCATTATCCGTGACAAGGAGTTGAGAGGAGGTCACATCCAGCTGTAAAATAGTATTGTGTGAGACAAACCAAGCTACCCAAAGGCCTATATTATTTTCTTTTGAGCTATAATATAAACAGGCTAACTCATACCTGGCTGAACAATATGTCATACAAGGCCATCAAACCATTTTGACCAACAGCTGCACAAGCTTTTCCATCAAGTTCACCTTGCGGTTTTTGAAGATCAGCAAAACTACAGTAACAAATTGTCAGCAGTGGAAATTAAGTAACAGAGGTTAATAATTATGTATCTAATGAATTTCCAAATGTTATAAACAAAAAGGGAGAGAAAGATAAGGACCTGCTGTTGATCATTTTCCTGTATTTAAGCCTTTGGCGGCCAGCTCCAACAGCTCCCGAAGTAACCAAAATGATTTCAAAGCCTCGAGAGTTCAACTTTTCAAGCTGCAAAAAGATCATTAGGTACATGACTTTAAAATCCTGCAACATATCTGGAAATTGCTGTTTGTAAAATAGAAATGAAAATCTTTATTTTAGCTTCCTTATTTTGCATGTGGCAGTAATGAGAAAGGAAAATACTTTTGGAACTACTCTGCATGCTGAAGCGAATTTCATGAGTTTATTTGGAAAAATCAGTACCTAGTTATATCCCCAACTGTAATAACAGTTTATTACCTTACTTTCTCAGTCGCGCTATAATTAGCATGTTGACTAAATATTGCCACATTTGAAACTTATGCTAGTACTTCGTGAAAAGCCGTCGAAAATACCTGTTCGAAAATAGCTCCAAGTCGGCCAACAGCTAACCTTCCATCATCTCGGGTAACCACAGCTGTTCCCACCTACAGTCATGAAGGTAATGATTAATAAATGAAACTTTCAACCTGCAAACGACTTGCATAGAACCTTTGCTTCAAGAACATAATAATAACCACTTGTTGACACAAAAAAGTAAAATAAAAAGATAAAAAAAAATTCAATAATCACAACAAAACTTTTGCATAGGTCTCAGGAACTATTTCACATTTCAAGACTATATTCGGGTCTGGTTAAACCATCCTCTATGTTCAATTTCACAAATATATATGGTATTCAATGAGCAAACAAGATACAAGCATGGTTTTCAAATTTTCATACAGATAATTATATTACTTTCAATTATATATCTCTAATTGTTATGGGAATACTATGTCCATTCAATTTTGCTATCAACATGTAAATTCCAACTCTTTTGATACTATTTAAGGCTAAATTATATGCCCAAACAAGAGACACAATCACTAGTAAATAACCAACTATAATAATAAACAAATAGATAACAAAGAAAATATCAATCAATATATCTCTAAAAAAAATATGTGGATGATATAATCTGATACAGAAGATAAATAAACAAATCGTGTCGCCACATGACATGCCAAGCGAAAGCGAATTAATGGCCATCAAATACTATCACAATTGTCGTTATCATGTGCATGGCACGGGTTGCCAAGTGTCATTCATCCACACACCAAATCGCACAGCGAAAACCAAATCAAACGCCAAAAAATCCTCCGAAAACGAGCGATCGATGAACAAACTACAAATCGAACTCGATCGCGATCAAGCACAATTGTCGAAAAATCTAACTAATCAACCACAGCGAAAGGAGAACAAATGCTATGAGAATCAAAACAACGAGTACTGTTATGAATCGGAATGAAATTACGAAATAATAAAATTATAGGGATCTGAGAGTGAATTTGTTGGACCTTGACGACTACACGCTTGACGTTCTTGACGAAAGCTCGAGTTGGATCCATGGAGGAAATCGGTTGAATGTTGGAGGATTTTGGAAGATGAAGCTCAGATTGTAGATGATTGAGAGTGTGTGTGTGTGTGTGTGTGTGTGTGTGTGTGTGTGTGTGTGTGTGTGTGTGTGTGTGTGTGTGGTGAAAATGGTGATTTGAGGTTGAATGAAAGGGGTGGGGGTGGGGGTGCGGCAGAGGCTATGGGTGAACGTGACGACAATATATCGTTGCAACAGATGGCGTTTCGAGTGTGGTTTTGGGTTTATGGGGTGGGTTTATATATACGTCACTCGTATAGTTTTTCATCTATAATAATAATAATAATAATAATATAAGTTTGTTTTATTGAAATGTAAATAAATTATAAACTTGATAAAAAATAAAGAAAGTGATAAACGATACAATAGTTAAGAGTTTATGTGGATTGCGGTTACGTGTTTGGGAGGTGGTCACCAATGGAAGTGAGAAACTTCGGTACCGAAGGGTGGCGGACTGGTGTTTCTGCCAGTCTCGTAGACCCTGTCTCTTTTTATGTGTTGACTCTCTCCCTCTGATGGTAAATAGATGTAAGGTTAGAAAAACAAGGATAATCATTAATTTGTGGCTTCTTTTCATTAAATTATATGTTTTTTTTTGTTTAGCTGGTGATATTTTTTGATATTACGAGTGTTTTGGTGTAAGAAATGAAAGATGGTGATTTTGAGAATCTACTAGATTTGCGGGTAGATTCAATGAAATTAGCAATGAGTTGAACTTGTATATATCACGTGACACTGTTTGATTTAATTTTTTAAGCACGTGTGTTACACGTATGATGGTGTTGAACTGGTATTTGAAAATAAAAGGGCTCTTGTCTTTGTGATGGTCGCGCTACTCTTCCACCCACTTGACGCAGGTTCAGCCTCCCCCCACTCACCCATTGGTGGCGGTCTTTTGGTTTTTCAAGTAGTTTCTTCCTTTGTTAATTTTTTTTTATCGTTTAGTTAAATATTTGATGTTTTATTTCTTTCTTGTTGTTGGCATCCTTGCCATCAACAGACTTCAAAGACATCTATTGTGATAAAACAAACAGGTTTGATATCCTGATTCAGTTTTGTTATTTTTAAATGATTTATCTTTTCTTTGATTTGAAAGAAATTTTTTATTTATATAATCATCAATGGGGACTTTATTAACGTTGTCCTTGTTTATATATCTTGTTTAGCGTAATCTTGACAACAACTTGTCATTAATTTATTTCTCATCAAAGGATACAATGCATATTCACTTGTTTAGATTATGATGCTCGAACAAAACCGGTCATTAATTGTTAGTTTTGATTTGAACTTGATATCAACAAACCCTATTTCAGAAACACTCTTGACCACATGGCCACTATCAAAACAACGCAAGCTATAACACTGTAATATTCACCTCTGTGACATCATTAAGCAAGCTATAACAGTTAAACTTCAACTTATCATTAACGATCCATAATAGTAGAACTCTTATCGTGAATTTACTCATAGGGTATGCATCATATGTAAGAAAACAATACTACTTATATAACTCATTAACTCCTTCAATTCGTTTACTAACAAATAAGGGCTTAAGAAACACGTCTATATTATGTCCAAAGTTCTTTTCAGTAATGGGAATGGGTAGAGAATAATAGAAACATATAAATCTTTCAAAATCATTAAATAAGGTAAATTGTAGATCGTAAGAAAGACCGTCCATAATAAATACACCATCCTACTGAATTATTCACATTGAATCCATCAGTATAAGATAAGATGAACATTTTGGACTTTTTCCATAAAGTTAGGATCGCTCAAGGCAAAATGCTTTCAAGTATGACCATCACTTGGATGCGCCGTCACATTTGGTATCCTTTGATGATTGTGATGCAAAGTTTTATGTTTGATTGTGTTTCTTATATATAAAATCCTTGAAGACTAGGAGTAATTAGCATGTGAGTTAACATAGATTAGGTTGTTTAACATTCGTCTTGTAATGATATTTATCAAAAACTTGACAATGGGACAACTAGCAATCATCCTTACAAGCTAACATGAAATAGTCTTTGCAAACATGGATCGTTTGTTTTGGCGGGCCAATTTCTTTGGAAGCTTGTTTCGTCTCAAAAAAGTTACCGGGTAGTTTTTCATAAGGGTGTTAAACGGGTCGTCTTCTCATGTTGTCTGGTCCAACCCGACCGGAACCTGTAATTTTCCCACGAACCCGAACCGACTCGAACCAAAAAATTAATCAGAAGTGTCAACCTGAACACGACACACAAATTTACGGGTTGACGCGAACACGACCCGATTGACCTGAAGATTTAAATTTTTATTTATTTTTCACATATTAATACTTTAAGATTACTATTTTACAACAAAAAATACCAGTTTATATAAAACAATTATATTTTAGTTGTGAAATTTTATGCCAATTTCTATTTTAGGTTATAAAATTTGAAATAAAACACATAAGAAATTTAATTTATGATACAAAATATAAAAAAAATAAATAAATAAAATAATGGGTCAAACGGGTCAACCCGCAAACCCGTTGGGTTGAACCTGAACCAGACCTATTTAGCTAAACGGGTTCACGGGTCGACCCGAACTCGTGTATAATAAACCCAAACCCGGAAATTTCGTGTTAGGTTTATGTGATATTTTCGAGTTGTGTCAGAAATTCACACCCTTAGTTTTCCTTTTCCATCATCGGAAAGCCTATCTTTAACGATATGAAGTATTTGATTATAAGTCAACTCTGTAGAACACTTGAAATCAAATTTGGATAATCTGAGAGTCGTGAAAATCACTTTCAGATCGAAGTTATTCGGTGTTTCACCCGAATAAATCAATCGGACACAACTCAGACGAGATCAAGAATTCGCATGTTGTGTTGTGTGAATTTTCGTGAACCATAAGAAGAAGAAGAAGAATTCGGGAAGAAGCATACGACCAACATTCATCATCTCATTCGGTTTTGGAGGGAAAAAACAGGAAAAAATGCAAATTTGGCAGTTTAATCAATTTTATTTTTATTTTAGATAACCATTAAAAATACATATTTTGGAGGGCAAAAACGGGAAAAATCGATTCGAAATGGAATTTTTAATGAAGTCATTTTTACCAAAATTTTTACCAATTTTTAATCGATTCGAAAGCTCGGCCCCAGCCAGGGGCTCTGTCCCTTGGACCCCGCTACCAGGGGCGTTGCCCCCTTGAAACCCCCATTGCTTAGGGGGCTTCGCCCCTAAGAAGATTTTCAATATCGAAGATCATAATACACTCAAATAAGCGTGCACTCCGCACATCCTAACTAGTTTAATGGATATTATGATCATATTGGTCACTAGTCAATCCAATTACACTAAAATATCTAACAAACTCAAGTACATCACATGATACCTTTCAATTCAACAATCTATTCATAGCTTTCAACTCTTGAGTAACTTTTACAATCATCCATAAAGGCTCATCAACATCTTTGAAGTTTTAGCTAAAATAGATAGCATATCATTAGCATTGCAAGTTTTAGAAGTTTGAACCTCAATGAGGAGCGACCCATGCATATGAGAAGTGAAATACTGAAATCAGTTGCTTGAGACTTAAATCCCCTATATATGTAATTTTATTTTATTATGGCGAGAAACAATCTTTAAAATATAAAATATCATAGTTCATAATAAATTATTAATCAATCTTTTTTATTATGTTGCCTTATAATTATTTTAATTTTTATAACCGTGTTCTTATATAGTGACTTGAACTTTTTTGCTCCAATGGTTTCAAGAAAATCCACGTCGTAATATCCTTTACATAAGACTCAACTTATCCTCGTATCTTTGTCATTTAATGCAAGTCAAGTAAAAAAGGCAACTAGCATTGTGTTCACTTCAAAAAATTGTTGAAATCATGTATCATGGTTTAGTTAAAAAAAAAAGAATTGCATATATTCATCGTCTAAACTTATAAAATTCCATATTTTTTTAAACACAAGCTTTTAATATATTATGTACAATGCTTTTTAAATATGATTTAAGAAAATATATAATATTACAAGTTTAAAAAGAAATATATGAACTTTTGAAATATGTCATGAAAGTTGGTGGGTATCCCTACTATGTAAATTATAGGGGCATGCAAACATTGATTTGGTGTCCACACACCACCAAAACCGATAATCAAAGTTTAGTTTTTTGGAAAATCCACCACCAAAACTAATAACCGAAGATCGATTCAATTATTTAAGTTTATATGTTAAATTATTGTTCGGGTTTTGGTTATGTTCGGTTAATAACCAAATACCAAATTAGGGCTTAAAATTTAAACTTAACATAGGGAGTCAACCAATATTCTATTAGAGTTTACAATCAATGATTTTGGTAAAAATTTAAGATTTCAATGGTTGAATACTTGAATCATGTAGGCCTTTGCTTTTATAAAGACAAGTTAAGTTCGTTGTTTTAAAAACCGGATCGGACGGCCGGTCCGACCAGGAACCGGACTCCAATCTGTTTCGGTTCGGTGCTTAAAATCATTTTGGCATCGAACCAATGGTCGGTCCGGTCGAACCAATCGGACCGGCGGTCGAACTGGGAACCGGACCAGTTGAACCGGGGGTCGAACCGGGGTTTGGACCCGTCGAACCGGTTTTTCATATATATTTTTTATTTTTTCAGTACTTTTTACATATATATTTATAAAATAATTATAATTTTATCCGGTTCTTATATCTGGTTCGACCGGTTGAATCGTTCCGACCAATAAACTAGTAAGACGTTCGATACAGTGTCCGATCTGGTTGTAAAAACATTGCTTAAGTTGATGTTATTATTTGGCTAGGAATGTGGGACTATAGAAACACTAACACAAAGCACAACAAAGAGCTAGACTAAAATCATCTCACCCTCACACCATGGACTATTCACCCCATTGTATAGTAACGAATCACACAAAAAAAACCTTATTGATTACATTGATTGTTCTCCATATACCTGCTTTTAGTAATTAACTAGTATTAACACTTGTGCATTGAAACGTTGTCGTAAATCCGCATATTAAGAGGATTGATAATGACATAATTTTATATAAGAAAACTGAAACAATTTTGTCTTTGATAACATTCAAACTTTATATAAAAACAGACCCTGCCACAAACTCGTGCGTTGTGGTGGGCCGTTCATAATTCTCGGAAGTTTATATAAAAAAAAGTGAAACTTCTAAAAAAGTTTACAACTTTAATAAAAATAAGCTTGTCACAACCATAAAAACTTCACGAGTTAGGATATTAATGTTGATAAAAATTAACACGGGTAATTTTACATTTTATAAAACGTTATATTTAAAAGTTATAAAAGGAAGAGATTAACCTTAAATAAGCTTTGATCACGCATATACGTTTGTGAACTTGTGCTTCGATTACTTGTATAATCTGACGCATAATGTCGTTTTGAATGAAACTTACATCGAAACGCAGATAAAAGTAAGTGAATCATAATAACATATGTAGAATTTTATTAAAAAAAAATTTAAAACTTATAAGAGGAATAAAAAGAATTGTGAATGTATTACGAAACAAATATATAAGTATATGTTATGAGGTCATATATAGATACACTTAAAATGGGGCAAAAAAACAAAATAAACCTTATGCTAAAAGACAAAAAATAATAATAAATAAATAATTGTACGTGATGTTTAAATCATCTTTAATATGACTTTTAAGTGAGTTGTAATAAGCTAACTTAGAATTGCTTAAAAATTATATTATAAGTTGTATAACATTTAACCCTTTGGTTACGCAATTATTTTCCCTCTACAAAAACCTATAAGTCATGTAATATATAAACACCATGAAATTTTGTGGTTTAGTGGTACGCTTTTTAGTCATATGGCTTTTTAAATAAGAGGTTGTGTGTTTGCAAGGGTGTCTTTAAAGTGTAATTAAATAGGCACGAGCCTTAGAAATCCAGAAATTATGAGGCCTCCAATTTCATAACCTAATTATACACACACATACACACAAATTGTGAAAGAAAAAGTTAATATAGATTATTTGGTTAGGCGATTTTCTTTTCAAACTTAAGGTTTTTACATTCTAATCTCTGTTGGTTCAGCGGCTTCGGCACAACATTTATCATTTCATTGTTTAAACTATTTTCATTAAAAATATCTTTAAAATTTTAACATGCTTTAACTAATCAAGTTAATTACATAAAACAAATTGAAACATTAATTAAAATGTGAAAATTATTTTCGAATTTTTTGTTAAAATACCTTCTTAAAGGTGTTTTAAGTTCTTTATAAAGATAAACAAATATTATTTATTTTTAATCTTATATAATTTTAATCGTTTCAAAGTGATTTTTTACGTACCATACGATTCATATACATATGCAATAATAGATGATCGACATGTTTCAAGATTTTATAGAAATGTTTGTGTATTCAAAATTTGGGTTATCTTATCAGTTGTTTAGTTAATCACCTTATTGGTTGATTAGTTGATGATATTATTAGTTATCAATCTCAACCCTCGAATATGAAAGAGAGCCCCAAATTTTTATTCATATTCGGCCTCCAAACGATTGAGATGTCCATGTGTGTTTGAATCTTATTTGCGGCAATATGATTCAATAGAGCCAGATACGGGGAATGGCCTAGTTCACCACGCTTTATTCTTGGTAGAAAGGTGATCTGTTTGTTAGATGATCCCGTGATCCCCGGTGACCAAGCTTTTAGACCATCCACAACGTAACCAAAAATACCCACGCCCGTCCGTCGCCCTTCCCCAAGGACAGCTCAAGTGGGGCCTACTTGATTAATATATGTGTTGGTTTGTGTTTTTTCGGGGTTTTTAATATGTGTTTGTGGGAATGATAAGTATGATGTAGTGTTAAAAGTAAAATATGTTTGTATGAAGAATGAGTGGAAGTGAATGAAAAGCTCATGTGACATGTCAACCGAAACTGTTTGTGGGAAGAACATGTTGTAGCGTTACGAACATACTTATTGCTAAGTCAACCAGTTCAATGTCCGGTCCGGTTAACGACACATATGTTTATGCAATCCCAACATGATGGTTAATGTGGCCACTACACATGTTACCCACGTTCATCCGGTACCCAATCCGGTAACACCCACAATCTTCGCACACTTTGTTAATGGCTTCCTCACCCATTTCATCCACTTTCACCACCACCACCACCACCCACCACCACCACCACCACCACCACCAGTATCCACCACCACCACCCCCTTTTCCCCACATTCTTCCACTTTCTCTTCACAACAACGTAACAATCAACTCCACCATCATTTCCCCCAATTCTTTATTCCACCCTCTGTCTTTTCCCCAATTCTTTATTATTATAAACCCTAATTCTGCTTTTACTTTATTCTTTCTACAGCTTTCTTGCTTTAATAAACGGCGGAAACAACGTACCATCGTCATGCCATTGCAAGCCACCACTGAGAAGAAGCCTGTGCTCGATAATAGAATGTTGGTGAGTGGTTACTTAAGGTGTTTGATTTAATTACCCAATTTGGTAATTAAGGTGTTTGATGTGTTGTAGGTGTTTGTGCCTCCTCATCCTTTGATCAAACACTGGGTATCTGTGCTTAGGAATGAGCAAACACCATGTCCTATCTTTAGTAAGTAATGCTGTGAAGCTCATGATTTCTTGGTTATTTGACTATTTGTAATTGTTTAGGTTGTGAATTTTAACTTCTGCTAATAGAATGTGACTTGCTATGGATCATATATGCACATGATCTTGAAGCAGCCTCTGTGATTATACTTTAGTCTAAAACTAATTTCCCTACTTTTTTTTTGATTTTTTATATTTTTTATGCAATTGGTAATGTAAGTTGTCAAAATCTTGAAGTTTGTGATTCTGCAAATTTGTATCTAGAATGTGTCATGCAATTGGATGTACATGATCATTTTAGATTCTAGTTTTATTTAGTTCTTGATCTTATTTTTGAGATCGTTACTTGATAACTCAATAAATGTCAATACCATAAACGTAGCTTGTGTCGGGCACGTGGCCTGAAAAGGGGTTAAGGGCAAAATACCGGTGGAAGTTGAATTCGAACTTGAGACCTCTGCTAGAGAGTGTTTTTTTAAGTAAGAGTTCTGATATGTTTTTCAATTTATTGCAGAGAGTGCGATGGCTGAGTTAGGAAGGTTGCTTATGTATGAAGCATCCAGGGATTGGCTGGTATACACCATTTCATTATTTTTAATATATATATTACAATAAAACTTTATTAGAGATAATAAATAAAGATAGAACAGAGTTGACAGATAAGTCAAAATTGATTATTATCCATTATATAATGTTGAGATGCCTACATTTGCCTTTGTGAATTAGCTTTTGGCATATATGAAACGTGTAGTAAAATAAATCTTTCATCTTTTGCAGCCTACAGTTTCAGGGGAGATTCAGTCGCCACTTGGGGTTGCTGAGGTCGAATTTATTGATCCACGAGAACCTGTAGCGGTTAGTATATCTTAGTGTCCTTTCACTATGATTCATTTAAAACACGTCTTTTGTGTGCGTATTTGGTCTAGAGTTTCTCAAAAAGACTTGGTTTCATTCTAGAATTGTTCGGTATCTTCCATCCTGAATTCCAAATATGGTCATGATAAAAGCATAAATGCATAATAGTCATTTGTTATCGTTAACTCATAAGCCACATTTGCAGGTTGTTCCGATCCTGAGAGCTGGTCTTGCTCTTGCAGAGCATGCATCATCCATCTTACCAGCAACCAAAACATACCACCTAGGTAATTAATAAAATTTTAAATGTCAATATGTCATATGTTAATCCCCAAGTGTAATTTATTATGGCAATTTTACATAAGGTTCACATATACTGTCAATTTTCTATATCTGTTTTTCATTTTAATTTTTTATTTTTAAATCAAGGTGTTAGCAGAAACGAGGAGACTCTTCAACCGACGGTATATTTGAACAAGTAAGAATTCCAACCAGGGTCATTACTTATTACTGAACATATTTCCATCATGTTTAGATGCTATTCTGTGCAATAGCCAGTAGGAATCTGCCAAAAGTTTTATGGTATTGTATCATTTGATGATTTTCTTTGATTTTTTGGAGTTAGATCCATGTATAGCTTTTGATACTATAGACCATCTCTGATTATCATCAAATCAGTGTGAAATTTGCTATATTTATTTCCAAGTGAGACCAAAATGGTGTAATTTGGTATAATATTATTCACTCCATTTTACTCAAAAAGTTCACAAGTCACTTATTTATAAAATATCTAACATAAAAGTTGAAATTGATCTATATTATTGAAACGTCCTTTTTGAGATCCTTAAGATGAGTATGGTATTTTTAAAATATTTACGTAAGTTTATAACTACATACTAAACTAATGTTTGTTAATACGATAGTTATTTTTATAAAAAACAATGCAGGTTACCTGAAAAGTTTCCTGAAGGAACTCGAGTGTTTGTTGTAGATCCTATGCTAGCAACAGGTAAGTTTCTTTTCTGTTTGTTTCCGTTCATACGTTAAAGCCTGCCTTTATGTAAATTATTTTATTTTCACTGATAATTTCGTTTTTGTTTGTATTTTAATAATCTTTAGGGGGCACAATAGTTACAGCCATTGACATGATCAAGGAACGCGGAGTTGACAACCAGCATATCAAAGTGGTAAGTAGAGTAGCTGTTCATATTCTGTTTTATGTAATCACAATATTTTCATCGTTGAACTATTTATGTTGTATTACCTATTTGCCCCCACCCCTTAATCGTAATTAACAGTAGAGACTGGCATGTATTTAGGTATCTGCTGTAGCATGCCCTCCAGCACTCTCAAAACTGAGTGAGAAGTATCCCGGGTACTATATTACTCTACCCAGAAAACCTTCGAGACTTAAGTGACACGCATTATCATCTTTTGAGATTAACATTGTCATTTTATATAATCTCCTCAGGCTTCATGTATATGCTGGAATCATTGATCCAACTCTTACTGATAACGGGTAAGCAATTTCACAAACTCATTGATCATGTGTTATTGAGTGACTCGTGTGTGTTATTGAGTGATCTAAAGCTCATGTTTGAATGATGATTTCAGGATGATTGTCCCGGGACTTGGAGATGCAGGAGACCGAAGCTATGGTACATAAAACGCAACCAGAGAGGATTTTTTTAGTACATGTTTTGATTTGCAGTTTTACGTTTTTTTGGCACAAATTTTGCTGAAAATGTTGATGTTCCAGAGTCATTCGGTCTGAATATTAATTGTCACGTGGCGATGGTCAAGTGCTTGTATCTGTTATCGAGTTTCAAAACATTTGCTCTGAGTTTGTTTTTGGTAAAAGAAATTAATGACAGTCTTCTTTCTGGATCTCTGCTTGCTCTCTTAAGGGGCTGTTTGGTGCTTATTTCAGTTACAAATAATTACATAAGTTCAGATAAACAATCCCAAATACCTTCAAAACAGCTTTTTATGCTATCAAAACACAACAATCAAATAAACAGTTTTAATAAGCGTGGCAGTGTGGCGCCAACACCCCACAACAATCAAATAAACAGTTTTAATAAGCGTGGCAGTGTGGCGCCAACACCCCTTAGAACTGGGAATAGGAATAACATACAATCACTACCATCTTCATACTGACTAATATTAACAGACTCGAGTTAACCAATAATTGTGTGTTTAAACTTACTAACACGTGTTTTCTATCTATATTAAGCAATTAAACAGGTTTTAAGAAAATACAAAAGTAACAGTTTGGGGAGTGGTTTATATCTTGAACCGGTTCTTGATTAATCACCATCACCGTCATACTATGATTGTGGGATTTTGCCAAACATTGTCCTTTGGTCAATATTTAACGAGCATTTACAGTTATTTATTTAAAAAAAATGGATGTTAACAGCTAATTTATAGTTGTTGTCCCATGTTTACAGAAGAACAGTATAAAAACTCTGAAACCATAACCATCTATGTCAATCATTTTCCTAGGATTATTTGTTTACCACAATAATATGGTTTTCCTAGAATAACACTTGTACATAATGCTCTAAAAGATAAGTAGAAAAGAGAAACAATTACGCGATTACATAATCTTATGTACCATTGTTGAAACGATTGGTAATATAGTTGTCACGAAGAATCTCAGGACATATTGGTGTGAAGAAAGATAATCGATTCAGAATGCAGCAAAATAGACATCAAGTAAATGTTAAAATTTGGCATGTTCATAGGTTTAGGTAACGAAATCGTAACCATAAGAGTTTACATAGACTGGGCTTCAAGTAATTTACAACCCGTGACTTTACAATTTTGAGAACTGAGCAGCCCAAACTAGAACTAATCCGCAACAGCAATGGCAGCCCCAGCAGGATCGATAGGAAGTCCAGCCTCAAAAACTTAACAGAGACGCGTCTTCATCACTAACTAAATGGATAAAGGTTAGTAAGTCCGTACAAATGGAGTAAAAGTATTATGATAAACGAGAGTTTAATTGTCTTGTCATCATTGAAGGGTATCTTAGACCTTTCATCAATAATAAGACACTTATGTTAAACACCAAGCAGCATATCAAGGGTGGAAATATAAGTAAACAAATACCACTTTTGTAGAGATTGTGTGTATTGTGTGACATAATTAGGTCATAAAACTAAAAAACTTGGTTTAAAAGGATGCATGGAAAACGGATCAAAAGATGCAGAGTGTATCTTTTAATCCATAAAACCTTCTAACCCTCTTTATGAAAGAAACAGCATTATTATTGAACATTATAACTTCTACAATCATATTGACATGCTGATTACTTATTAATACATATTGCATTTGGGACGACAAGTTTATTGTGTCAACCCGATCCAGCCCCTTACAACCCAATCTCCCATTTGGCCACCTATGTGACTCTAAAAGGGCATAGAGATTGGAAATATCAGATAATGAGAGACAAGGTGACCTGCAATATTATAAAGCAGGGTATTCTACTGAAGCTAGGTCAAAAACAAAAGTCAAAGGTAAAATTACGCACATGAAAAATTACTATATTTCACTGTAATTTCTCCACACTGCACGAAATTCCTCACGAAATGTATTCAATCGAGCTTTCAGGTTAGGTGTCCGAAAGCTTGCATGCATGATAGTAGCTGAGAAACAGAGAAGAGTTAGTAACCAAACAGTACTTGACATTATTCAAGGAATAAGAAGTTGGAACATACCAAGAAGACCAATGGTCAATGCCCATAACAAAGTCAATAGGCCGCAAGAAACAAACCAAAGGATGAAACTCACTGTGAAAGGACAAAAGGGTAAATACTAAATCATAAAAAAAGAACTACAAATGTGACAAAGCTTCCCCATACCAGCAGAGGACACCAAAACAAATTGCCAACGAGGCCGTCCACATATATAAATTGCCCTTTTGGAGGAAGGGCGTCCACGAAGAACAGGCCTGCAGGTAGATGCATGTGAGAAATGCTACCATTATATACTTTAAACATTTAAGTAAAGAGGCTCACGTATGTGGAGGTCTCATTTTTGCAGCTAGATGCGGTGAAAACTGCCTCACAAATCTCGTTACTTTTTCACTAAATGTGCCTGCAAAACTGTAAACCATTTCATTACCAAATTAGAAGATGTCTAACAAGTTGCAGTAAAACCACTATAAAACAGAAATAAGGTTATAACTTCTCTTCATAGCTTTCACCAAATCACCTTAATTCATGTTTTTACATGTACAAACTAGCATCCACTTGAAAGAGTATTACAAGAACATACCGACTTTGTTTCAGGAAAGAGAGAAATGCAAAATATATATTCCAGACCCAGGTATTTTCCAAGTAAGATTTTATCACCATCTTTCTTTCAATTTTTAGACTACTTACAAAGTAAATTGCATTTACATAACAACATGTTTATAAATCATACATACACATATAAAATAAATAAAAAGATGTACTTGATAAGTACATGGCTTGACTTGAAAGAAATTATATCCTTTTATAAAAGAAGTACTATTTCATACCACACCGAGCATGTTGGGCTTAGACTCTTATACCTATTTCAATCATGGATATCTTAATTTTCAATATTGGAACTTCCAAGCATGCCACTCTTCGTGTATTGAGGTATCTCAAGACAAAACTAGGTCTAGGTATCTAATATTCTGAAACTTCCAAGCATTCCACTCTTCATTGTCATGAAGGGATGCCCCCCTTATCTCTCTAGTCTTAGGTTTGTACTCTCGAAAAGTTTAAAGCTTTAGTCAAGTCATATTTCTTAGTTCTCCGAAAGTAAGAATTGTGTTTCATTTCTATTTTTCTGAACCCAGGTTCATCATTGTCTCTAACGTTAGCTACACATGTGTTCCACAAACAATTCCATGATTATTATAAGCAAATTGAAGCTAAAAGAAAGAAACTAAAAATGTAGCAACTAATGTTTGAGTTCAATTACCACTTCTTCAAATTGTTTCACATATTTCAGAAACCTTTCAATATAACTCGTGGTTCCGTCTACAAAATCTTATAATCTTTTGAAAGGCCAGTTGGTTTGTCATATTGACATATCAACTTGCACCTTACAAGTTTTCGTAACTTATAATCATGTTCTTGATTCTCAAGATTGGTAGTATTTTATGAGCTACTTCAAAATTAATTATGATTAGAGATGATGGCGAGGAAGGAAAATCTGGAAGACCAAGGACATTAATCTGTACCAAAATGGTGAAATGATTTACTAAACAGGTCATAACAACCTTTTTATTGTGAACTTAGTTCGTTTCTGCATACTGCATCACAAAAGTAAAACATTTACAAAGATTGTGAGTGGTCCACCTAATCCCATTATCCTCTCCTATATTTAAATCAGAATTAGTGTTCCAAAAATAATTGGTCTTCTTTCCATCTGGTGTTGTTCTCTAACTCAAGTAAATTAAATTGCAATTGTATGCAAACTTTCCGGAACTTTTATGAGAGAAATCCCACTGTTAAAAAGACAGATAAGTATATTCTGGTAGATGGACAAAGCTGAAGCGGCCACCCTTTAAAACAACCTTGATTAGAAGTCCAAGATAAAGGAGCATAATTGGTCTACAAACTTCATCTCAACTCATATCCCTAATCACTATGGACATGGACTAGTGTTGTACTATTAGCCATGTCATTTACTAGCTCATCAAAATCATACATCATAAGTTTCCTAGAGTGTTCACAAAGATATGCGCATGTCAATCGTCAATAATAATCCACACCATTCAATCCTCACAACCACAAATATCAATATACAGAATAGTATAGGCGAAGAGCAATGTACCTATCATTTAAGAAAGCTATTGTTAAAGCTGTTGACAGAGCTGCAACAATGGCAAGTGGCCTCCTAAGAAATCCCAACCCTACACATTACAAATTTATCATCATATCATTTAGAAACAACTTTTATAAAAAGATCAAACAATTGGACCTCTTTTCATCAGCTGGCTTACCAAGAATAAACATAATCATCAAGAAATAATTCGTCCGATAGCTGCAAAAAGCCACAAAACCCTAAAAACCTTAGCAAATCATACACTGCAAACACTACAAAACAATGAATTAATATAAATACAAAAACCCTAGCACGTTCAAATCCCAAAAATCCAAATAAAAACAAGCGTGAGGTCCAATTCTTATGGAACAAAAATTACTCCAATTACTTCAAATATACACTAAACTTAACCAGTAGTAACCAAACAATACCAAAATTCAAAAAACACATAAATTTTTCAAACCCTAAGTTTCTGTTCTTAGAACGATTAACTCACACAACCTCTAAACCTACTCTTATAACCTCAACTACTCTAGCAATAACACCTTTACTACACAACTTGACACTATGTTTACAAAACCTAAAACTGCTTTTGCAATTTAACTATCAGTGATTAAAACAGTACTGATCACGATCAAACAAAACGATTAGTAGAGATGATGATAGCTTGATAAGAACATACTAGTACAGATTACACTTGAGGCGACTGTTCCACTTGTTGGATGAACGAGGAACAGTGAATTTGGAGAAGAATTCGTTGAGAGGACGAGGAGGTGTTGACCAGTCAACTTCCTTCAGTGCTTCGATCAGATCTTCAGTTGAAACCGTACCCCAATCCATTTTATGCTTCGTGTTCTTCGATCGATGAGCTTCAAATCTCGAAAACAAATTTTGATTTCGAGTTTCTGAAAACGAAAGTGAAAAAAGTGTGCATCACAATATATCAAAAGAATTTATGGTTAGGTGTGTTAACTAAGAAAAGACGTGTCGTTTAGTTAGATGAAAATCAAGTATTTTTTTTCTTTGTGCATGTTTGGATGTGTCAACTTATTGATTTTTTAACTTTTTGGAGGGGTAAAAAGACCAAAATACCCCTCCAGAAAAGTTAAAAAGTTAAAAAATTTTAACTTTTTAACTTTTCTGGAGGGGTATTTTGGTCTTTTTACCCCTCCAAAAAGTTAAAAAGTCAATAAGTTCTTCTATCCAAACATGGCCTTTGTCACCGCACTACCAGGAGCTGTTGCGTGACACATGTTCTTATTAATTTGTTCATTTTGAGAGTATTTTAAGAAGCATTATCGAGGTAATTGTTTAAAACAAACTAGGTTTTGCATCGCGTGTTGTCGCGATCATGCAAGTTTTAACGTAACCTTAAACCAAAATCAAAATCAAAATGAAGGTTCAAAACTATCAAATCAGCAAAATACACAAGGTAAAACACACCAAAACCTCAAATCCATAACACACCAGAACATTCAGAACCCAAAAACTAAATCAAAATCCAACACCATATACAAAACAGACGAAAATCAAAGCCGCAAGAAGGCGACACAATCTGAAATAGAAAACCGACGAAAATCAAAGCCCCGAAAATAGCAAACAAAATGAAGACCCAAACCTTAATAGCAAGATCCGTCAGGGTATCGATAACAGAAGAAAGAATGAATGAACACAGAAAAAGACAACGCCAACGAACCCTATAAACGAACATAATTGAAACACACATCAAAGACACATGTCCAGACACCAAAACTCACAAAAAAACCCCACCCCCAAACCTCAAACTCACACCCAAAACAAACCCTAAAAAAAATACCTACCCCACCGACCAAACATATTAATATGAATAGATAATGTGCTATGATTTGTTGTTTCTTTATAATAACATGTAATTTGAAATGACGTAACATAATGTGTGCAGTGATGAATCTAGCATAAAAAATTTAGGGTGTCTTGAAATGACTTAAAATAATTTTGGGCCCTGGGCGATTGTCCCTTATTTGAGCCGCCCTTGAAAACAAGTTAAATATACGCATAAACGAGTGTTTTTAACACAACCTTTTATTTATTTTTTTGGATTTGACAAAAGTGATATAATTGTTAACAATGTTTTTTTCTTTGCCGTCAATTTAGACAAATGGTTTTCCGCTCCGAGTTAAATATTTGACCTTTGCCTCGTTATTTTTTTTCACTTGATCATTTTACCCTAATATTTGTAATTTTTAGGGTGTTCGGGTCAAATTATGTTAATTTTGATGAAAACTACATGTATAACATTGAGTATGTAAAAAAGTAAACTTTCTGGTTAGTTGCATCCATAGACCTGGGCAAATTCAAATGATTCAATATTTTTTGGTTGAAAAGGTTTTGTTTATTCTGATTCTTAAAAACTTTTACATTAAAATTTAAAATGTAATAAACTAGGTTAGTATCCGTGTATTCCACGGTTTGAATAAATAAATTATTAATTAGTTATTAATAAAATTTAATAAATTATAAAACGATCTTTTGATATAAGATATGATTGACATAACGTACGAGTGATAAAAAAACGATATCATTTTCTGAAATTTTGTTTAAAATATTTTTTGTTTTTCTAAAAAAAAGTTGGTTTTTAAACAAAATGTTTCAAAACAAACCGTTTTAAAAAAAATATTATAACTTTTAAATTTAATTAATTTTATTTCATAAGAATTTAAAAGTCACAGGTTTTAAAATATATTTTGTTTTTTGAATGTTTGATATTTTTTGGAAAAGTTTTTATATTTTATTATTAAATTAATGTTTTTACAAAGTGCATTTGTAGGAAGATCTTTTTTAATTTAATAAAAAATATTTTTATTATGAAAAAAATTAAATATATCATTTTTAATTAATGTGATATTTATTAGGAGGGATAAACGGAAAATAAAATTTAGGAGTTCTAGAATTATGACAAGTGGCCTACAAAAACTTCCTTTATTAGTATTGATAGATATGAATTGCAAATATCATACCCATGAATCACTATATTTTTTTAAAGTAAAAGAAATAACAAAAACAAAAGAATGGTTCAGTTTTCAATAGTAAACCACAAAATGTTCGAACCGCTTTGTTTAAGAAGGACCAGTAATCCTCAATCGGCTAATTAACACAATGAACATCAATGTCGTAAAAATCGCTAAGCGTTTGTCGGACAACGAAGTACCGACAAGGGATTAATCGGTTTGTAGATTTTATATGTATTCTTTTATAAATTATGTATATAGTTAAGATTAGTATACTTCAAACATATATAATTAAAAATAAGAGTAACAATCAAGTACTTCAAATATTAAATAGTTCAAAAAATATTAGTTCAACTATTTCAAAGATCAAATAGTTTAAATTTAGGTATATGGCTCAGATTTATAAGTTAATGCGGAGGTTGGTCGCAGGTGGAGGTCGACTTTTAGGGGTTGGTCGATATGTGTTGTCAACACAGGCTAGGTTTAGAATTGAATAAATGGATCAGGATTATAAGTTAAAAATCATAAATATTTGCGTTGACCGATTTTGACCGCCTAGGAAAATTGATCCGATTACTACCGATTAGTGCCAATTACTGCTGTCTTGGAACGACTACCGACAAGGTAATGGGCCGACTACCGATTAATTCCCGATTAATCGGTCACCTAGGGCGATTTTTACAACACTGATGAACATTCTTATATTTGGTTTGCAAAACAAGCCATAAAAGTTGCAAAGTTAGTCCTACTAACCAAATATCTTACCAAAAAATTATTCAATCACCTGCTTTACAAAATAAATGTTAGATCTTCTTAAGCAACAACAACCTAATACAAATGAATTCAACAAGCTTATATTAGGTGGCCTCCTTTTGCACCTAAGAAGCACAAGGATTCTAATCATTAGCGCCAAAAATACAAAATTTATAAAAAAAACAAGTCAATGTCAAATATAATTTTTTTCGTTTATTTTTTAATGTCAAACAAAGTATCTATTGTTATAAGATAATTTTTTTTTTTTAAATCATGTCACAGATATGTATCCATCTTCTTGTGCAAGTGAATAGATCTTGTTCCCTCGAAACATACATATGATGATACGATTATATGAATGCATACATAGACATAGTTTTCAATTTTTCATAATGGAATCATTTGCAAATCAAAAACTCTACCATTTTAGACCATGAATAATAGTTAATGCCTATTAAAGGGCATTTTCTATCACATCAGCGCCAAGTCACCATTACTTTTTTGTTAAAAGCATAAGTAATGGTTGATGCCCTATAACACCCCTTCATTATTGTGGATTTGGTGATTTGTGTCGTTATAATAATAATGCCCCTTTAAACATAACGTCCCACCTTAATGATGATGAGAGTATTATGTGACGTTATGTATGAGTTTAACGATCCATTACATATGGTATTAGTAACTTTACTACTATCGTAATTTTCCCCACCACCCGGCACACAATAGCCCTCACCACCTGAAAAACCTTCAAACAAAACACACACACACAACAACACACAATCAATTCAAACCCTCTACTTTGACTTTATCGATCACTCATAGATTCAATTCACCACAACATTAAACAACAAAATCATTCATTCATATCATCTAGATTCTCTGTACATACACACACACACCACTAATCAAAATTCAAACACACACAGTAGCTGATCTTGTTGACTCCTACTTCAACTTCCAAAATTAGGGCTTGTTTTCGGTTTTTTCAATTTTTTGATCCGTTAGACGATGGCGCAATCTCCGTACAGAGTTCGATCGGTTGGGGATTACGTTGTGGGGAAACAGCTTGGGCGGGGGTCGTTTTCGGTGGTGTGGCATGCGAGGCATAAGATCGATGGGACTGAAGTCGCGATCAAGGAGATTGTCACTGGAAAGTTGAATAAGAAGTTGGAGGAGAGTTTGATGTCGGAGATTGATATATTGAGGAGGATTAACCATCCTAATATCATTCGTCTGCACGATATGATCAAGGTATGAATCGCTAGTGCAATTTGAGTGTTTTGTGGTTTTTGGTTTGAGTTTTGAGATGTAATAGATTGAATGATTGATTTCGTTAATAAGGATGAGTCCTGTGGTTTTGGAACATTTAATGTTGTAAGGATCACGGATCACCACTGGAGAAGTAGAGAACTGGAAGTTTTGGTGTTAGTTCATAACTTGAGTTTGAAGTTTATATAATCAATGTGTATCCGTTATTTTGGGTTTGAGAGATTATATAAGTGAATCTAACCTGGTTGGGTGCATAAGAACTTAGGTAAATGCCTTTTTGGTGTATAAGAGTTTATCAGATTTGTGAAGTAGTTTGTTCGGGTCTTTCATGGTTAATCTGGTGTTTGGCGTCTCTTGGAAGTAGCATATGCCACTTTTATGCGATAGGATTGTGGTGTTTGATCAAGGAACTGAGGAGGTATTCCGATGGATTTGTATGTTATTGAAAAATGCATGAGTGAAACAAGTAATGTCATGAATTCCCAAATCATCTAGTTTGAGGATGAATTGTGCTAATGCCATGTCAAATCTGCATAGTATTAGCTTGGAACTTGATGGTTATATTCCAACACTAAAAGTTTAAAACATAGTTTATAAAATGTTGCTTCCTCAATGTAAGTTAAGAAAAGTTCTAAGCTTGTAAGGATCCAAAGTGAGATATTAAAAAAGGATGTATCGTGATTTATTATATCAAAGCTGTTTAAATCCGTCATCCTTTCATTCTACTCTTCTTTTAGGGTTCCATCATTTCTTTTATATCCTCGTGAGAATCATCACCTCTTCCTCCCTCTATCTTTTGATTGCTTATTCTTTTCCCTGTTCATGTATGCTCTGTTTGCTCATCTTCTTTGCATTTTCTTATCTCTTCACATTTTCTGTCCTTTGAGGTTCTTGCTTCTGCCTGTACTTGCTTAAATTGTTCATCCTTTTTCTTAAGGCTATATGCTTTTCCTCCTTATAAACGTTCTTAAATATGATGAACTAATAATTAAGATTGAAGGTAGATAATAGTAAGATGCCAGCTTTCTATCTTACCTTACTAGTCATTATATTAAACAACAAGAGGCTCCTTAAAATTATTTTTGAAGAAAGAAATGAAATTAGAAGTTTAGAACATTTTTGAAGTTGGTGTTGAAGTCTCATGTGTGTGAAATTAGGAACCTGGCAAGATACATCTTGTTTTGGAATACTGCAAAGGAGGTGATCTATCTATGTTTATTCAAAGATATCAAGGTAGAATTTCCAAATCAACATCAGCGCACTTAATGCAGCAGTTAGGTATCCATCAGACCTTTTTTCCTTCTTAATTTTAAATACCGGTATTGGTGAGTAATTGAGCTTCTTATGATTGTTTTTCTTACAGCTGCTGGCTTGAAAGTCCTTCGTGATAATCAAATTATCCATAGAGATCTAAAACCACAGGTTGGTGTTGTTTATTGTTTGCATCATTCCATCATGTCTATTTTATAAATTAACTTTCTATGCATGGTCACATATAGTTACTTCTATGTATGAAAACATGTTCACTGAAACCTAACTACAAATAAGCAGTACCACCCTAAAAAGGATATCCGCTGTATCTTTGTATGACGCTAAAGTACCAACTTTCCTGATTTTTCTTATGCATTGTGATATTTTATGTGTGTGCTTGATGATATTTATTTCTTTGCACAAGACATGGTTATGTTTAAGCCTTAGTTTTTTCTTAAAGCTTAAATGTTTAAGTTTTCTTAGAAAATGTCAGTAGTTTTATGAATTATTGCCAACAAAGCTTGCAAATAAGGCGTTTAAGCGTTTTGTGTACATTTATACAAGCCCATTTTTGGGATGGAAATCATGTGATTGAGTGTTTGGGGGTGTTTGGGATTGCTTATTTTTTTAAAAAGTTACTTTTGGAAAGTAACTTTTCAAAAGTTACTCCATTTAACTTTTCAAAATATACTTTTCAACCCTTTAAAATCTACTTATTAACTTCTTCTATGTTTCCCAAACATACTTATTGACTTATTAACTTTTCAAAAGTTAATAAGTCAAAAGTTGGTTAAAAAGTTGATTTGCCAAACAACCACTTTATTTGGGCTGGGAATTCACAAAGTTCCTAACTTGTTAGAAGCTTGAAGATTCTATGGTAAGTGGCACTGAGAGGCGTCTTAGTTTTCTGGATAAATGATGGTGCACAATTTTAATCAATGCTTGCACTAGTCAATGATACTGCGTGACTAGATGATTTAAATTAGCATATTCTAATAAAAATCATAGACCTACTGATGGTTGCACTTATTGATGATGTTACATATATTTGTTAGGCTATAGAGATATTTTACAATTTATTCCATCTCAAATGTCAAGATATTAAATTTGCATCATGACCTATGAGTTCCTTGCATAAATATGCTTGTAGTTTAGTTATGCCAAAACTTTGGTACTGTTATAGGTTGGTTGTTCATTTGTATATTCTTTCCATGTTTTAAAGCCAAATAAAGATCCACATGAGCTTTGTTGTTAACAATTATGATAAGTTGTAAAGTTATCACATAGTGGTTGTTTTCTAATTTTTTTAGTGAAATCAATGGAGATTCCATAAGCTGATATGATTCAGTTTGAAAGAACATCATGAATTGACGAGGTTTAAGAATCAAAATTACTTTGGAATTCTGAGTTATTGAACTCTGTCTAGGACCCTTGTTCAAGTATTAGACTTTTGGGATCATAACAACCTATAACCTCAAGGTCCTCATCTGGTGCACTTATTTATCTCAACTTCAGCATTTATGTTTACTTCTTATATATCTTATCTGTTAAAACAGAATCTCCTACTCTCTACAAATGATAACAATTCAACATTAAAGATTGCAGACTTTGGCTTCGCGAGGTAATATAATCCCAGCACTATATATCATCACGAGTCGTGCCATGTAGCTTAGATTAAAAAAATAATTTTATTATATTTGCAGGTCTTTGCAACATAGAAATCTTGCAGAAACCTTATGTGGCTCGCCGCTTTATATGGCACCAGAAATTATGCAACTTCATAAGTATGATGCCAAGGTACTGTTTTATCCAAAAATGCAAGGGATATTATGATGTAGCCTGATTCAAGTCTAACAAGTCTCACATTATCCAGGGACCTTTTTGTAAATTTGGATTTATTCCAATTGAAGATCCCACGTGAATCACCACCATCATTTACATGTTCCAATGTTTTTGTTACAGTTTTGTTGGCTATGTTTTCTTTAGTTGTACTCTTTGCTTTCTAGGTAGTATCTTTGTTTTTTAAAAGTAGTACGTGGGTTATTCCAATTGAAGATCCCACGTGAATCACCACCATCATTTGCATGTTCCAATGTTTTTGTTACAGTTTTATTGGCTATGTTTTCTTTAGTTGTACTCTTTGCTTTCTAGGTAGTATCTTTGTTTTTTAAAAGTAGTACGTGGGTTAGTCTTTAGTGATATATGTAATAGTTTGTTCCTTAATGAAAAAGACAGTGTGTTTATGATCAATTTTTAAGTGTTAATTTTACTCATCGAATTATGAGTTGAGTTAATATTCCATGCTAGTTCAAACCTGGCTAGTTTGAATGGTGTTCTTGGAGCCTAGATTAGAGTCAACTGGTGTATCTGTATCTTGATTCTCGTTTAGTTTTGCCCTACGAGTAGATTGAGTGGTGAATCTGTATCTCGATCATATTTGTTGTCTATCCGTTTCATTTGATTTCACCTTTTTTATTCGTTGCCTGCTTTGGTGCCTATCATATTATAGTTTATTTCTCTTATGATCTACCTCCTATATTAACATAGAAATGGAAACACAGGCAGATTTATGGAGTGTCGGTGCCATTCTATTTCAACTTGTAACTGGGAGAACGCCATTCACAGGAAACAGTCAGCTTCAGGTTTGTAAATCTTGTATACCATTAGTGTAAGGATTTCAGGGGCACCATATATTTCCCACAATGATTTTAGTTAACAATCTAATCGAATATCGTTATGCCTTATCCTTTCGCACAGTTGCTTCAAAACATCATGAAATCAACTGAATTGCAGTTTCCTTCAGATGCGAAGGACTTGAGTCCTGAGTGCATTGATCTGTGTCGGAAACTACTGCGACAGAATCCAGGTATATGTAACTCAATACTTTAGAATGTTAACAGAAATTATACAGGAAATGAATGGTGTATGTTAGAGGTGTCATGATGGTCAGGGTGGCTAATAGGTCATTTTGAGTGCCAGTTGAAACTGCCTGAGTTGGGTTGATTTAGGCACACTCACTTTTTTGTCCTTCAAAATAATCATTTATGCGTTTATTAAATTAAGAACTTACAGAAACAATGTTATTACAAATCTTTGAATAAAATGCTCTAGGAGGTTGCGTGCAACTAAAATACAGTTTGGATGATTTTCAACATGTTTGACATTTGACATGTTCACCATTTAGCTGTTGTTATATGAACTTATTTGACCAGTTGTAGATTAATCACCACTTGTGATATATCTAGGGTATGTTTTGGATGCTGTAAGTATTAGCTGCTTAGGTACAGCATCTTGAAATATGTTACAAGTTCAGATACATTATATGCTAATCATCAGTAAAATTGTGGATTATTGTCTTTTGTATAAGAGAATTGCCAAAAATAAAGAATCAGATAAGTCTACCCTATAATATAATTAATAAAATAAATTACATGTAAAGGTGAAGAAGATAATCATCTTGAGCTTAATTTCTGTTATTTCTGCTCTTGATTACTTTGACTCACAGTTGAAAGGTTGACTTTTGAGGAGTTCTTTTCGCACCCTTTCATCCAAACAAAAGCTGATGAATTGTCAAGGTATTCTATAAGCTGACGTACTTTTTTCATTTATAAAAGCATTATTTTATTGGATCCTTCTGCATGTTAAATATTGAAATTTTTTTCTGGTATACATGCAGAGATAGGAGGCCACGAAGGACTACAGATGGGTTTTCATATCCTAAAGGCCCAGCTTTCAAGAACTACAAAGACAATAGCCAAGAAGATAATCTAACATTTAGTCTTGATGATGATTTGAATGGTTCTGATGGAAGTCCACCTTTTACTAAGAGTTCACCTCTGAGATATACTTATGGGTTTTCCCTGGATACTGAAATCGATAAAAGAGATGTGTCAAAAGACATGGAAATTTCTTCTAGGTATAGCAGCATCAAACAAAAACCAGATAATAATAGTTTTCTACCTGGAAATCGTAGATCATCAGAAGGAAATCTGAAAGAATCTTTGAGATCAATAGATCATAGACCTTTAACCACATGTTCCAAAGGTATGTTTCCATGTTTTCCAAACACAATCTCAATCATTTGGTTCTGTGGATGTTAGAGTTGGCAAAATTAGCAGGCCGGGTTGGTTGGTAACATGTAATTTTGGTACTGGTTGGCCCGAAACTTGTCTCCTCTTTTTTTTTTATAAATAATCAGTGTGTCAAGTATGATTACAAAACAGTTTTAATTCAATAATAATATACTTATTAAAATAACTCTTTTGGCGACTTTAGATGTTCAACCCATTTGACCGGGTACTTTTTTAGCTATATTTTAATACGTTAGAGATAGTAAATTGGTTGAAATTGCCACTCCCTGATCGGATGTTAAACTTATTGATCCATGCACTTATGGATGGGTGAGTTAGGGTTGCGATTTATCTCTAGCGCATCAAACGGGTAAATTTTTTTAGGAAAAGATAAAGAATCGTTTCAAACAAGTGGAAAGTTGTCCAAAATTGTATTTTTCTAATGTACAACACCTCTCATTCAAAAAATTGGACCATCAATGATATAATACAACTATATATCGCATTTCACATACTAATCATTCATAGAAAAAATCAAAAGTTCGAATCTAGCATGTTTGGAGTCAACCCAACCCGACTCGTTTCTGACCATTTCCGACCTGTATATTTTGCCATCTCTAGGTTCTATGGATGTTAAACTACATTATATTTTCCCCATCTTTCACTAATAGACTATTGTTTTATTTAACCGCACCCCTTCACTCACTTGCATTGAACAGTAGTGGATTCATTAGAGTTGATTGATCAAGATTACGTTCTAGTATCTGGTCCCATGGGGGATGCATCTTCTTTAGCAAGTGTTTCTAAGGCGAGCCAAATAATGGCATCCAGATCACCTTCTAGGGACATTCATTCAACATCTACTGCACCTCTGCCCATCATCGGTGGTGGTGCGAGTAAAATCTGTTCCACAGGGAGCTTTGAAAGTCAATGCTCCGCACCCACTGGGACCTCCCATGGATCAGTTGATATAATTGAACAACCACCAACTGACAGCATGTCAAGAATCAAATCATTGCATGGTTGTGCCTCTGCCATCTCGGAGCTGGTCAATGAAAAGGTATGTTTTAAACTTCCCTTTACTGCACATTGTATTCAAGTTATATCTAACATCTATTTATTAATCCCTTTTATTTCTCATTAAAAACAGATCGAGGCGGGACACAGACTAGAAGCATTTTCAATACAGCTTGTGATCCTTGCAATATGGAAGCAAGCCCTGGATATATGTCATACTCAGGCTGCTTCAGCTATTAAAGGAAGTCCAAGCCAAGAAACTACAACTTTCGACACATCTACCATGAAAGAACTTGATAGTCTTGATATCCAAGAATGTCTGGAAACTGCCAAGTCACCACAGGATGTTTGCTGTCATATTGAGAGAATATTTCTTAGTGAAGTTGATAATGCTGAAAAACTTGCCAAGGTTATAGAGCCTGGTATGCCTTATAGCACAATTAATGTTACAATTATTATACTTTCAAAAAAAAATTACATTGATAACTAGACAAAATGTGTATAATTGATTAGAAGAGGATATATGTTAAGCATTATGAGAAGTTAACGCTTTTCTCTCCTCCAGGAAATGAGGGGATGCCGGATGCAATGGAAACAATATTTCAGGCTGCCCTTAATTTTGGCAGAAATGGGGGTGTAAGTATCCATCTGTTTGCTTCTTAAGAATTACTTGCTATTTATGAATATAAAAAGAATTTTTTTTGTGCATAAAGTACCTGGCATTAGTCATTGTACTTACTTTTGATACATGTTGAGCGATTAAAAGATGGTTCTTGTTCTTTCTGGGTCATTATGCTGATTATTTGTACCCCCTCGGTTATTACGTAAACTTGCTGCAAAAGTTATTGTCCGGTTGGGGGTCATCATAAAAATACTCTGTAATGACACAAATGAGACAAAAATCCATCTTTTAACACCTTGAACATGCATAGACAGTACAAAGACTAAACAATAAACAGTAGTGAAGATAATATTTTACTGTATGTGGAACTAATTTATCACTTAGGTAGAGTGATTTGAGTCTAGAGAAATTGTGCTGTAGTGCTTGAACCTCAGAATGAAAGTTGTGCCTTGCACTAGACTCAATCACTTAAGCTCTCGAAGAGAGCGATCTTAAAATGAACATAAATTATGTGGACCATGCGGAGAGAGTGGTTCGTATGAACTAGTGGAGACCAAAGATGTCATATATTTGTGACAAAATAAAACTTTATTTTGAGGTCAACTTTGCTATGACACTTATATCTTTCATATATGGGTGTCGTGCTCTTGGCAGGTGGATGAGTACATGGGTTTTCCTGAAAATGCAGCAGTGTTGTATTCAAAAGCGGTGCGTTTGTTAACCTTTCTTCTAGTAGAAGCACCTTCACTGATTCTTAATCCTCCATTCTCGATCACAAATTCAGATCGTTATAGGCTTAGAACATATATAGACGTTCTTAACAACAGACAGAGCCATTCAAGATCTCAGAAGATAACATTCCTCAAGAATGGTGCTGGCAGTCATCGCTTGAGCTGATTGTTGATATTCACACCATGATTTGTAAAATTCTTTCATGTACAGCAAGTTATTCTTTGTGTGACTTTGATTTGAATATGATAGCAGAAAAAAAAGAAAAACGAAAAAGAAGTTGGAAGCTTGATTCTTGATTTGAAATTGGCTTGTTCATTATTCAGGCAGTTTCTAGCCTCTTATACTGGGTATTTATTTGGGTAACAAATTGTAATCATCTGCAAAGATACTTGAAAGTGGTTGTATCATGTTGGTTTAGATTAAAAATTGTTGAATACATAGGTGTTATCAGGGTTTAGTTTGAGTTGTTTCCCCCAAGATCATGTGATTGATTATTAATAAATCAAGCTCATAAATGTTATTTGAGCAAACAAATTCAAAAGTAAAAGGAAAAAAAGATAGCTTTTATTAATGTTTAGAAAACTTGTGTGTTTGGTTTTTTGAAGGTTTTAAAATGCTTTGATAGACAAGAGTTGTAATAAAGATGTCCTATGTTGTATTGATGATCAATTGATTGTGACACAGAAATATGAAATATGATTGATAAGAATTGAAACAAAAATATTGCTTATAACATCCATTCATCATAACTACATATGAACTTGTAATAATAACTTACATACATTCAAATGGGATAGGTATTAAATAGTTGTGGTCTTTATATTCAAAATCTGGTTTCATGATCTGTGAAATTTACTATTTACATGGATCAGAAGTCGTAAATATTTTGATTAAATACTCTTAAATATATTGGGACAGAATAAATTATTAATTTTATCAAAGTTATTAATTTATTGATGTTTTACTTTAATATAAAAAAATAAAAAAATACAACGATTCAACTGTTATAAGTAACGGAACTTTGTTTAACGGAGCTAACCCCAAATTTCAAACAACCACCACCCTCAAATACACCGTCATTTGCACGCTATTATTAGGGTTTTTCAGGGGTTTCTTCATCTGCAATCTTAATTCCCAATTTTTTCGTGTGTTCTTCGATCCCAACTGTTGACCAATTCTCATCGCACGAGTTGTTGTTGATGGAAGCTCAAGTAGGGATGTCTAATCACGGCGGAATCGTTGACGGCAGCACCACCGTGAAGTTTCTGCAAAAGCAGCAGGCGGTAGCGGTGGCGGTGTCGCCGTCTCCTTCGCCACGTCATCAACAGTCGGCGGAGATAGGGACGGTGCCGCAGCTTCTCGCCGGAGGTATCGCCGGAGCTTTTAGCAAAACGTGTACGGCTCCACTCGCACGCCTCACTATTCTGTTTCAGGTAATTCCATCATTATTCACTTGATCGTTGTAATATTTGTTAATTATATGATATAAGTTTAATTTGAAATGAAAATTTGACAGTGAACCTGGAGATCTTAGGGTTTAAAGTTTTTAAGTACAATTTTCGAATATCTCGCTTCTTTTTAGAAATTTTAGTGATACGTTTTTTAAACTGAATGTATAAGATTACAGACGTAATGTCTTTTTGTCTCAACATATATCATGCGAAACGACAAATATAATATTCTCTACAAAATTTGGATTCATTTTGTAAAAGTAATGTTATAGTTAAGGTTGCATATGTGCTAAGGTTGTTAAAAGATATGGAATTTGATGATGTATGAGGATTGTGAAATGTGGGAAGGAATATGAGCTTACCTCTTAGATGAAGTGGTAATCACAATTTATAAGATCTGTAAAAGAATTAAGATTAATCTTATCTTGATTAGGAGAAAATAAAAAGTCATTTAGCTCGCTAAGTGTGGGTTTGGAGAAAGAATGTTTACTTTGGTGAGTAAGTATGAAGCTTTATAACTACTGATCTGTATTTCCTGTAAAATCAGAATTTAATCTCAACTTTAATTTATATACTCGTTTGGGCTTTTTAAAAAATCCGTACTACTGTAATCTTTACATAATGGTCAATGTTGTGTTGCATTCTGCAGTTGCAAGGTATGCATTGTGAGGGGGCACTATTGAGCAGGCCTTGCATATGGAAAGAGGCATCACGTATTGTTAATGAAGAGGGCCTTAGAGCCTTTTGGAAAGGAAATCTGGTTACTATTGTTCATCGCCTTCCTTACACAGCAGTTAACTTCTATGCCTATGAGCAGTACAAAAACGTGAGTGTTTTTCTCCATTTATTCGGTTTTTAGTACTATAAATGTGTTGTGCTGTTCATGATGATGCTATATAGTATATAATATAGATCATGATGTATCACCATTAATATGTTTCTCTTTATCATTTTCAGTTGCTGAAGTCAATTCCAAGTATCGGAGATAACAGTAGAAGTGCAGCTGCAGATGCTTGTGTGCATTTTGTAGGTGGTGGTATGGCAGGAATAACAGCTGCTACTGCCACATATCCTTTAGATCTCATCAGGACACGTCTTGCAGCACAGGTGTAAACTAAATACCTCAAATTTTCTTATTACTATTCTTTTTCCTAATTGCAGTCAAGTTAAAGTATTATTGTTTTTGTAGAAACATGCATTACACTCAGCTAGATGTTATTTTATCAGTGTTCTAAAAAGCATTAGGCGGATCTAGGCTAAGCGGTCGATCAACTGTCTAGTGCTTAATTGGCGGATCTAGGCTAAGCGGTCGATCGATTGCCTACTGCTTAATTGGCGGATCTAGGAGGTCACTCGTACTCCTAGTGCTTAATTGGCGAATGTAGGTGGTCAATCAATTGCCTGCTGCCTAGCGCGTAATTGGTTAAGCAGGGATTATTTAAATGTTTGAATTACCTATCCTTTTATCCATATAATCACAATATGTGAAGTATATACTGTAAATTAGCAAATTATTGTTAGTCCTGATAAAAAAACAGTTAAAACAGTTGTTTAACAAGCTCTTTTGTACTCATATTATATTGTAGCAAGAAGTTGAGTTTCTTCATCAGAAATCTTGACAAAATACAGTTGGTTTTTGTAATTTCTCTTCTCTCAATCATATATGATTGAGCTGTATCATAGCGAATAATTCTTCATCGGCCACTTGAAATCATAATTTGCAAGACAAAATTGATATGCGGAAGATGAGCATTGTGCTCAGAAGATGAAATCACAACTCAGAACTTGCAAATGGAATTTGTTGTAGCAGGTAAGTTCAACATGCCTGAGTTAAAACACTTAATTTTTCGTTTTGTTTATAATCAGGGCACACAGCCCCGCTCGTCCGCTTAATCTGGTTTTTAGAACACTGATTTTTATCTAATTTATGTTAGTCTATGTTTGCTCTTGTATCTTATCCACTTAACTCCTGTGCAAACCTCAATCTTACATTTGTTTATTCTGTCGCAGAGAGGCACAATATACTATAATGGAATCTGGCATGCCTTGCGTACAATTTGTAGAGATGAGGGTGTTTTTGGCTTGTATAAGGGACTTGGACCAACCTTATTGGTAATCTTTCTTACTGTGCTACTGTTTTGAAACCTTTTGCTTACGAATGGGTTGATTTTAGTTTTGCTTTCCTTCAAACGAATCAAATAACATAAATTAACTTTAAAAGGGGAAAGGGTAAAAAACGGGCTAAGTTAAAAGGGAATGGGTCAAACGGGCTAAAAGTTGCCCAAAGTCTAATTTAACGCTCACAAACCATCTTGTTTTGACTTGTACTCAACCCACCTACCTTAAATTGCAGCCCCTCCTTTTCTTTTACCCGTTACACCTACTTACATCCATTTATGATTCGTGCAGGGTGTTGGACCAAGTATTGCTATTAGCTTTTCTGTTTATGAAACTTTGCGCTCATATTGGAAATCTCATAGGTACACACACACCAATACTCCATGCTCGTCAACCAAGAAATTAGATGGTTATTTACATGATAGTTAATGTAGCACATCAACACCACATCATCAAAAACTGGTGCCACGTAACTACTAATCCAGTAAAAAATGAAAGTAAGCTACATGTAATGAAAACAACATTTTTCTGTTTATACAATAACAAAAAAAGTAAAAGTAAGTTGCATGCTGTTGTGATTATCACCCAGATTAAGTTGCATTTTTTGCAACTCAGTGTTAATACCTTCATGTATCCACTGATAGGCCCAATGACTCCACTGTCATGGTCAGTCTCACTTGTGGCAGTCTTTCCGGCATTGCCTCTTCAACAGGTAAGCATGTGCAATAGTAATGACATCTAGCAAATAATGGCGGTGATCATTTTGAAACTTCTTGATTAACCCACTTTTGGTATAACTATTTTTCTTCAACAGCGACATTTCCTTTGGATCTTGTAAGGAGGAGAAAACAGTTGGACGGAGTTGGTGGACGGGCGCATGTTTACAACAGTGGCTTACTTGGGACACTTGGGCACATCATGCGAACCGAAGGATTACGTGGTCTCTACAGAGGGATTCTTCCAGAATATTACAAAGTTGTTCCTGGTGTAGGAATCGTTTTCATGACATATGAGACACTGAAGAAGCTTCTGTCTGAACTCTGAACCACCTTCTTTCTAGGTGAGAGGATTCAGCCTTGATGTCCCATCCTTTTTCTTTGTATTTGCCAGTCTTCAATTCTCTTCGGTCGCCATGAAGATGATCAGTTTTTTATAATGACACAAGAGCAGGATCATGTTATGGTTTTTGTAGGTTACTTGCTATACAAGCAGGGTATGCTGTCATTATTGCCCAAAGTTAGAATTCTTGTGTGTATAGGTCGTATTCTGGAAATGATCGTCTCAATTCTGAATCATTTGTGTTTCGACTTTTGGATGTAGAGCCGAAACCTGAGTTTTAATGGTATATTGTTTTTTCCCCTTTCATGGGGTTTTTGAATGCTTATTTGTTAAATTGACTAACCACTCAAATCTAATCAAGTCAATCCATTTATTTTGTTTGGTTGATGGTTTGGAACTCGAAGCAGGTTGTGTAACCGAACCGGCTATTTTTACCTATGTTATGGTTATAGTTTTTTGAATACACAATTCCTAGATTAGTTATAGGTGCATGAGATGTCTCAAATTCAAATCACTTGAGCTACAAAGATGTTTATGATAAAAGCGTTAAAAGTTAGTAAAGTACTCAAAAAGCGATTCGGAAAATGTTTTGCAACTTTTTTATTCAAATCTAGTCCGACCAGTGAACAAGTCACCATATTAATTGTTGTCCATCAAAACCGGCCAGCCCCAACCGACCTATGTGCTCCATTCCCAGTCTGGTCGTGGAAACATTGTTAATGAGCAAGATGCAGAATAGATAACTCATTAATATATTTAACATGCTTGTGAAAGTAGTTTTACACTCTTATTCCATAATAACAAATATTTCTAATAAGATACACACCAAACTATATGAAATTTTAGTGAATAGATATCCCTATTAAACAGGTTTGCAAGTTTATTTGTATCAAGCTCTAGTCTCAGGACCTTCACTTTGGTAGCAATCAGCCACAGCCACTCGAGTTTTCTTCTGCACATTCTTATACGAGTACCGCCTCGTTACAAACACATACACACATAGATTCAATGCAGTGATCACGGCCAGTAACAAATAGAAGTAGTCGATACGACTACTGTTCAAATCTTTCCCAAACCAACTCTTCCCCGACACTTTCGTAGTCACCCGATCAACAATTGTGATCAAGAAACTACTCAAGAAGTTTCCAGCCCCGATCACGCTTAGGTACAATGCAATCCCTAAGCTTCTCAACGAATCGGGGACTTGATCATAGAAGTACTCTTGAAGTCCAACCAAAGTGAACCCATCAGCAATTCCTATAATTATGAACTGTGGCGCTAACCAGAACACACTCATGCTGGTTGAGCCATGTAAAGAATTGTTTTGCACAACGGTTAGCCGCTTTCGTTCAACAACGGCGGAAATGATCATTGTTGTGATGGAAAACACCATTCCAATTCCTATTCTTTGAAGGATGGTGATGCCTCTTTCGGTTCTAGTTATCCTTCTTAACAAGGGGACTAGTATTCTGTCGTAAACTGCTACTGTAAGGATCATTCCGCATGCGCTTAGGCTAAAGATTGAGGCTGGTGGGATGATGAACCCATGGGTGATGCCGCGGTTCAGTAACACGCATTGTTTGATGAAGAATGTCGTTGATTGTGCTATGCACATAGCGAAGGGTAGTGACGTTAGCCATATTGGGATCATGTTTAAAAGTAGTTTCATTTCCTCTACCCTTGTCACCGTTGATAGTCTCCATGGATCTTGTTGTTTCAAATCTTGTTCTTCTACTATCGCGGCTTTATCAAGAAACCTTTAAACGGGAAAATCATTAATAGGAACACATAACGTAGTTAGGCTAACGATTAAGCTAAAGTACAGACTGTTTAAACTGTGTAAATAGCACAAGAAATTTGCTTACTTGAAGGTTTCTGTGTGGCAAAGTAGCCTTTCTTGACCCTTTTCTGATCTAGACACCTCATGCAACTCATTGTGGTTAGAAGGGTAAGGTAGATTTCTCTTAGAAAAGGCTGCAACACATACTTGTACCATTGGCTTTAATGGGCTTCCAGGCTTTCGATATCGATAAAAAGGTCGACCGATGATGAAGATCACAATCGAACAAGCCATTACTATGGTGAGAATAATATCTGCTTGACCCCAACCTACTTGATCTTGCATGTAGACGATAAGAGTTACACCGAGCAATAGTCCAGCACAAAGGGCTACGTTCCACCAGTTGAAGAACGACATCTTCTTTTTGCGTTCTTCTGAATGATCATCATCAAACTGATCGGCTCCAAAGCTCTCTAACGAGGGTTTGTGGCCACCGGTGCCCAAAGATATCAAATATATTGCAGTAAAGAACATGATTTTATGGATCTTCCTTGGTTCTAAACAATGGTCGTTACTCGCACAAGGTTTTAAGCTCGAAATCATACTAGACATCGTTAAGAGAATCAAACCCTGTAGTAAAAAAAATAACGAATTATCATAAATCACATATCGTATGATAAGATTAAACTTGTGTTATTTGTTCATGTTTTATTATAACCTAGGCCCGATTATTTGATTGTATACTATGTTACAAACGAATAATATAGCTAGAGTTATCAAATATAGAGTTGTATATTATATAAGTAAACGATAGTATATTATAAAGTTGTATAAGGTACCATGAGATAGATGAATGACGATAAAAGAACAGTGAAGAAACGTCCCAAGTAAGCATCGGCCAGAAAACCTCCAAAAAGGGGCATTAGAGTCGTTACACCGACCCATTCGTTAGCACTTTTAGCCGATGTCTTCAAATCTTGATGGAGAACTTTAGTAAGATAGATGATTAAACTTGTTGCAATCCCAAAGTAACTTAACCTCTCTGCAAACTCAATTGCTGCATAACATTGATGTCAAAAATGATATAGAATTAGCTGTTATATTCTTTAAACCAAAAACCCTATAACCTAACAAAAGTTATGATTTTGTTCAAGTCTCAACTTCATCACATTACTAGAAACGATACATCATCAATTTATTCAAATATAAGAAGGTTATAAGAAGACCACTAAGTGTTTAAATCCTTATTAACGTTCAAACTTTTGCTGAAGTAATTTTATTCTAAAAATGTTATACAACTTTTACAAGTTGTGATTAATATTTTTGAATGATATGAGGAATCACTATCTTTTGGATTTTTGGTAGATCATTCTCGTGATCAATCAAAATCCAACTTTACACTATGACCCTTTTGACTTAGATTTTTTTATGCCAATAATCAAATAATAAATTCATATTAATAAATTTTTATAACTTTAGAATAAAAGTTATTGTACTTGACAACTTTGACCTCAAATATTCAAATGATTTGGTCTTTTGTTTTTAAAAAACGGCTTCAATATTCCAAAGCTGCAAACAAGTTAGTTTTGGGATAATCTCGGTTAAGCTTGTGATCAACTTGTTTAACATAAAGAGTTTGAGTTCGTTTCGTTTTAAACTTTACATTTAAATCTCAAGTTTTACGGTTTATTCAGAGTACTCTTACAAAGTTGGACTCAATATAAAACCTCATAAAATAAGATCTTTTTGCATGTATGTAACAAGTGAGAATGCAGATAAAACTAGTATCATTACCGATAATGAACGAGGACGCTTTCCAAGCACCAGTGGAAGCACGAAGAGGTGTTCGACCTCTATGATCGAACGAAGAATCATAAACCCACTTTTGTTCATCAATTTCTACTTCTTGAGCCTTTTCAAGATGCTCCATCTGCATCACTTGCAAAGTATAGTGATGCAAAGTATGTTTAAAGGTTATAATAATATTGGGGAAGAATATTTGGTTTCTTGTGGGAAAGCTTGTGTTTTTGGTTTGGTTTATATAGTAGATTCTGCCTTATCTTCCCTTTGTAGTGGGTTAGAAATTTCTGGACTGTCACTTCATGTTTAGTGGTGAACCATTGATTACTATAAGAGGTGATAATTTCATTAGTTTATTTTTTAACTTATAAGTGATTTGATTTTAGTTATATTTTACTTTAGCACACTAGATGTGAAAAAAAACTAAAAGTAGTAAAACCTATCTATATAGATTTTAGGTTGAATAAATGTATTTGATTCATAACATACTTTATATGTAATATTTTTATCCTTAAGTCTAGTAATACCATATAGTTCCAAACAATGACACCTACGTATAGTTTGAGTTATGAAATTGAATGTTAACAATGACACCTTTATTCAAAGAAACGAATGTTGAAACCATACTTTTGACATTACTACAAATTTTCAACTATGCAGTAGGATTCGATTTTCTAAAGCCCTAAAAGTAGTCATCTTCTACAAAGAGAATAATCTTGTCTGCAATTATCGACAGATGTAAGACAAAAGTCTCTGAAAAAATTTAAAAAAAAATAAAAACAAATTCTTAAGAGCAATCGGTGATATTCATTGTGTTTTTGATTGCAAAATAAGCTTTTGTTTTTTATTTGGATATTTCTTTTGAGGTGTTTGTTGTTGTTGTTACCTTTAAATTTTTATTTGTTTTTAAACTTGTTGGCATTCTTGGATGATTCACTTTCTTTCATCATGTTCACTTGTGAACGTAGAACCATTTTATCACCCTCTTGAGCCCTCAAATACTGTTTAATTCTGAAGTGATTATCAAGTTGGACAAGACTTAATTCCTCTTTTTTATGTTTCAAAGTATGTTTGAAATCTTTCCAAAAAGAAAACAGTTTGTCTATGATCCTAGAAACCGAGATAGATTCATCCATCTTCATATCATGTTGAACAAATCATCACAGAATCCTTAACAGTTCATTATATTGTTCAATGGTAGACCTTATATTCACCATCTTCTAATTTATAAAATTAATAACCAGAAATTTCTTATTAGAAGAATCTTCTATCATATATTTGGATTCAAGGAAATCTCATAATTCTTTTTCGAATTCAACATTTTGATATATAGTAAACAGAGATTCATACATACCGTTTAAAATGTGACCATGACAGATGTAGTCATCGTTCTCCCACTTGCATCGCCTCCTTGCATGTTCCAATGTCTTGTCTTCCATCAAATCTTGCACGGGGGTACTCAAAACATACACAACCTTTAGAGTGGTCAACGGAAAATGCATATTTTTCTGCCATCTTCGAAAGTACTATCCTTCAAAGTTATTTAGTTTTGCAAACTTGCTTGTCATATCTTTCACTGAGTCACCACCCGTGATCTTCAACAGTAAACTTGTTTCAATCCTTGTAGAGGATTCGTAATATAATGATCAAGAACTAGAACGATATGAGAGTCGCGAAGGGTTTTTAGATAGAAATAATTTGGGGGTTCAATCCAAAATTCAAATGGATAAAACTCAGAGTAAATCAAGAACAATTATGAATTTTCGAGTGAGATTTCATGAACCAGAGAGAATTGATCAATTCGAATATGAACATCTGTTTCAGGGTAGGGTCTCCAAATGCTTAGGATTTCGATCCTAAAGAGGTTTTAGTATCAAAAATCAGAATAAACTCAAATAAATATGCACTCCGTACCTTCTGACTTATCTGATGAATATTATGATTATATTTATCAACTAGTTAATTTAACTACACTAAAATATCTAACAAGTTTCTACTCAAATGGTTGTTGAATTAATTGATGTTAAGGCCTATTGTTCATTGAGAATATGACCTCTAGAAGCAAATGTGTAAGACTTAACTTCTTGGCACTTTTATTGAAGAGAATTTAACTATTTATTTGCTATTTTATTACTTATATGTATTTTAATTGGTTATTAGATTTAACTAGTATTAAGTCCTCCGTGTTGCTGTAGGGGCGTAACAACATGCCAAGTAACACCAAAGGCCACACCACCATTAGCGACCACCAACGCCGAAAAACTCGTATAGAAAAACAAAAAAAAAACAAAAAATTGCTCTTGGAGGAAACGTAACACTAAGGACACACCACCGTTAGACGAAACATAAAACTTATAAAATAATAAGTAGGCCAGTCTTGGACCAATCAATGCGTTGTGACGGCCGCTAGAGACTTTCTCTAACCACCACATCACAACTATTTAAAGACTTTAAACTATAAAATCAAATTAACTAGCCAGAGGAGAAATTTTCTCTAAAGACTTTCAGTCATATCAAAAGTGAAACCTTTACAACATGCTCAACTTTAAACATGTTTGGGACGATGCCCCAGACCTCTGGGGGCTATGCCCCTTGGACTCCATCAGAGGAGTCGCTCCTTTGAACCCACAGAGCACATGGATGCAAGAAATTAAATTAGTCTCTAACAAATGTACAACTCACAACTCTTAACTCGTGTCGATGTTTAGCTGACTTACTTTTGATCTTAAGTAAATTCCAGATAAGTAAAATAATATATAAACTAAAAATCAACAATATCATTTAATTCTAAAATTTTCGTACTTAATTTAACAGAGAGAGTTTGAATATATAATCAGTACAAACACATTAAAACTATTTTATTATTTAATTTTTGTTCCTCAACTTAGATACACATTTGGAAATCAAAACAACACTGGTAAGAAAATTTCTAATGGCGTCACTACAATAAAATCATACAGATCATATGCGAATGCATATTAAACCTTTCAAATAATTTTGTGTTGGATCTAGAGAGGCTGTTGCAACCAAAACTATGTCACTTAGAAGATTTTGAGTACAACATACAAAGGACTTCCGAAGCCAAGTGTGGAACTTCCGAAGGAAGAAGGAGCTCTTCCGAAGTCTAAGTGTAAAATACACTTTCGAAGGAAAACTCCAACTTCCGAAGACAAAGAAGCTACTTCCGAAGATCAAGACTTAAAGACAAAGTTCTGAAGTCAACTTCCGAAGTATAAAGAAGTCCTCAAAGCCTCGGAAGCATAGAAGCATCTTCCGAAGTATAAGTGGCTTCGGACGAACTTGTTCTTCCGAAGCCAGTTAACCTTCGGAAGACACTTCTATTATCCAGTAGACATAAGTATGGTCTGTCTGACACTCCGCTACAAATCTCTGAGATACTGCATGGCATTTTCTCAAAAGCCATGTAGTTGAGCATACTTTAATCTACTGTTTACCTTTTTATGTTAAGTACAGGTGCCATCTTTAGTTGGTGACAAAAGGTAAGTCATGGACATGTCATGACTACCATATCTTAGATAATACTTTATCTAAGATACCTTAACTATAGCATTGTAGTATATGCTTTAGTCGTAGGTTTCCAGCTGGTATCAAGTATAACCGGCTGTAGGATCTAGTATACATAGTTTCTCATTGTAACTCTTGTTTCATGCTTGTAAGTGTCTTGTAATCTTGAGTTGAGAAGTAATATATACAAGTACCTTGAAAATACTTCTGTTTGTTCTTTGATTACTTATTATATTATTATCAACTCTTGTTAAAGGCATTGCTTCATCTTGTTTGAGTGATATTATAAGTGAGTTTGAGAGAATCACAAGTGTTAAGTGACAAAACCCGATCCTGCAATTGGTATCAGAGCTTTTTAGGCTCTTGATTGTGAGATCTTACCATCCTAATCAACCAGTTTTTCACTCCTCCTTATACCTCACTCAAAAATGGCCCTCATCAAATCTGAAGTTGAAATGGGAACGATGACAAAAGCTCCCATCATCGACCCTGAAAACTTCAGGTCTTGGAGCAGAAGAATGGAAGGCTTCATCAGATACTAGGACAGCAAGATGTGGCAATCCATCGTTAATGGCCCGTATAAGCCAAAAGTTGCTGGTGGAAATGGTGCCATGATCGAGAAGGCCGTTGAAGACTATTCCGATGAAGACAGGAAGAAGCTTGACATATACAGCAATGCTATGACTGTTCTTATGACTGCAATCCCAAACTCCATCATGGTGGGGTTTGAGCATTGTAAGTCAGTCAAATAACTCTTTAACGCTCTTGCTCAAATGTACTCAAGCTCTAATGATTCAAAGAAGGACTCACTGAAGCAGCAGTTTGAGAACTTCACCTATGTTGCTGGAGAAACTTTTAGCCAGCAATATTTCAGGTATATGGATCTTATCTCTTCCCTTCAATCTGTGGGAATCACTCAAGAACTTAGAGATCTTACTAGAAAGTTTATGAGTGCTCTACCCAATGAGTGGACATTCTACTGTGTCTCCATCAAGAGAACAGAGAATTTGAATACACTCACCATGACCGAACTTTATGGGATCCTTGATGGATACCGTTTGGAAATGGAAAGCAAGAAGGGTCACCAAGCAAGCAGACCCTTGAGCCTTCCTGCTAGCAACGCTTTAATGGTTGCTGAAGGCTCAGGTATCTCCCAGTCTCAGCAGTACCTGTCATACACCCAGCAGCCATCTTGTTCATCTGGGCCTTACATCACATTCCCTGAGACTCCAAGGTCTCATCAAGCTCAGCAAAGCTCCTTTCAGGTGGGTTGTGCGTTTGTCTCAGGGAGTGGACACTCCAATGATCATCAATTCTGCTTTGATGATCTTGAGTGCTTCAGTCCAGATGACATAGAGTATGTGGACATTGTCCAACAAATGGCTCTTCTAACCTACAGAGCGAAGAAGTTCTTTAAGAGAACTGGAAGGTAATTCCCTCAAAACCCAATCACTAGCAAGTTCGGGTTTGACAAAAGCAAGGCTAAATGTTACAACTGTAACCAGCTTGGCCATTTTGCAAGGGAATGCAAGGCTCCCAAGTCCAACTCGGGAACCTCACAGGCCTCCACACATCCTTCCACACCAAAGCCCAACGGAAAGTCAACTGAAACAGCAGCAATGGCTCAAGAAGTTGACTGGAGCTTTATGGTTCAAGATGTGACTCCTGCTCAAGCACTCATGGCAGGAACAGATGAAAATAAGGTATATGAACATCTCTGTACCCCTGCTTGTATTGCTAAGGTTAAATTATACCAGGACTACAATATGGAAATTAAATCTGATATTGAGTCTTTAAATGTGTTAAAATCTGTCTTTAAAAGGGCTGAATCTGACTACCTAAAGAAAATTGAGGAGTTAGAGAAAACCGTGTCCCTTTTATAACATGGACACACCAACTACAAGACTCAAATCAAGGATTTAATATCCAAATTAACTGAGGCTCAAGCCCAACTTGTCACTGCTGAGGCTCAAGCCAGGAAGTATGCTATTTCCGAGCAAAACTTCCAAGCCATACTTACATCATCCTCTCACTCCAAACTTTGTTATCAAAACAAAAGTGGGTTGGGAACCAATGAAATTGCTCCACCACACTCTTATGAGTCTGTAAGACAACCAAGGTGTGGTACTGAAGAGCAAGAGGTTCCATCTGTTGACCCACCTTCTAAAGAATCAAAGAGTGATGCAACTATGGAGACCATGACCATCACAGGGAAGGAACAGGTAATTGTGCCCTCCCCAGCCAATGATGATCAAACCCTGACCACCAAAGCCAGAAGAAGCAGGGCTAAAGCAGCCAGAAAAACTGCCAAGAAGGTGGCTGAATCCAAACTGAAGATAGACCCAAAGCAAAAGGGTGTATTCATATCAGCAGGATTTCAGGTGGTTGGACCTTCTGATTCAGGAAAAAAGTACAGTACCAGTACTCCTATCCTACCAAAGGATCAGAAGTTAAAGGGAAAGGTTGCTGATGAGGAGAAAAAGAATAAGAAACAGCAACCCTCTCATTCCCAGAAAATTAACATTGCATGCATAATGTGTGGTCTGCAAAACCACATGGCTAAAGATTGTTACTACAATCCTGCTAGCACACATTATGCAAATAATGTTAAAAGAGAAGGAGTCAGGAAAGGTTTCACATTTGGACCATATCAAATGGTTCAAGTGATGAAAAAGGGAAAGCTTGTTTCCGAAGCAAGGCTTCTCTCGGAAGAAAACTCTTCTTCCGAAAGGAAAAAGGCTTCGGAAGTTAAAGCTGCCAAGACTCACAAAAGAGTCCATTTGAAACCATCCCAGAAGAAGACTGCTTCGGAAGAAAAGGTGGTGAAGGTCTCTTCCGAAAAGAAAGAAGCTTCGGAAGAATGCCAAGCTACAAAAGCTTCATCAGGCTCATCTTCTATGATCAACCAAGGGATGGAATGGAGATCAAGGAAGATGCTGTAGCCCAAACCTCTTCTTCAAAGACATCTATTGAACCCCCATGCATAAATTTTGGTTCAATCATGTCACTCTCATTGGAAGAACCCAAGACCAACAAGGCTTGGGTTTCCAATCAAAACTAATTATCTCACCTTATGTGCAGGGACATCCATATGACAAGAATAACAACACTTGGATTGTAGATAGTGGATGCTCCAGGCACATGACAGGGAACAGATCTCTCCTTCAACAATTTCAACATTATGATGGAGGTTCTGTCCAGTTTGGAGGTGAGGCCGGAGGATATATTTCTGGCAGAGGAAGTATATCCAATGGAAAGTTAAAGGTTGACAAAGTTAACTTGGTTAAACAGCTTGAACACAACCTGTTAAGTGTTTCTCAATTCTGTGATCAAAAGCATCAAATGCTTTTCACAGAACATGAGTGCATCATCCTCAAATCTGGGATGACAATTCCTCAGGAATTGGTACTTCTTAGATCTCCCAGGAGAGGGGATATGTACAAGCTTGATATGAACAATGCTTCCCCAATGGGAGAAGTATCATGCTTTCTTTCCAAAGCTGATAGTGATGAGTCAACACTATGACATAAACGAATGTGTCATGTCAATTTTAAGACAATGAATAAATTGGCTAAAAATAACCTGGTACATGGTTTGCCTAAAAAGGAATTTTTCTGCAAAGATAACTGTGTTGCTTGCCTGAAAGGGAAACAACACATGTCATCTCATAAATCCAAGGTTGTTAACTCTATCACTACTCCATTACACTTATTGCACATGGATCTATTTGGTCCCACAAGTATAATGAGCATTGGAAGGAAATCATATTGCCTTGTGGTAGTTGATGATTTTACTAGATTTACATGGGTATTCTTTTTAAGAACTAAAGATGAAACTGCTGAAACTTTAAAATCTTTTATTCTTAAAATAGAAAATCAAGTTGATCACAAGGTCAAAATAATTAGAAGTGATCAAGGGACTGAGTTTAAGAACTTTGTTCTTGACTCATTTTGTAACTCAAAAGGGATTGCCAGACAATACAGTGCTCCTAGAACTCCTCAACAAAATGGTGTTGCTGAGAGGAGAAATAGGACACTTATTGAGGCTGCTCGGACTATGTTAGCTGATTCAAAGCTGCCTCTAACATTCTGGGCAGAGGCAGTCAGCACTGCATGCTATGTGCAGAACAGAGTTCTTGTAGTAAAGCCACATGGAAACACCCCTTATGAGTTATGGAACAAGAGGCCACCGTTCATTGGCTTTCTAAGGTCATTTGGCAGCAGGTGTACCATACTTAACACAAAAGACAATTTGGCAAAATTTACTGAAAAGTCAGATGATGCTATCTTTGTTGGATATTCCTCATATTCTAAAGCATACAGGGTTTATAATATTAAAAACCAACAATTTGAGGAATCCTCCAACATTGTAGTTAATGAGCACACTCCTTGTGTTAGGGGGAATGGCCCTGATCATATTTTTTATTTAGAATTGTTTCCAAACTATTCTAAACCATCTTGTGAGAATGTTTCAGCTGGAACAGGTGCTCAAAGCAATTCTGATGAAGATCAACTGTTTGAGCTTCCCAGACCTACTCCAAGTTCTCCAAGAACTACAACTAATCAAGTTCCCACTATTGAAAGATCTGACAGCATAACCATTTCAAGAAATAGTGGAACTTCAACAAGGGATTCATCTGATGATTTTCAAATCTCCTCAGGTGATCCTGCACAACACCAAGCTGATGGAAGCAGCATTTTGAAGGAACAGACAACTGTTAATGATGCTTCACAGCAAAGAAATGATGATGTTTCTCTTTCATTCAATCAGTCCTCATTGAATGAGATTGAAACAGCAGCTGGACCAAGTATTCAAGCCCCTGAGCAAAATATGTCCAACTTGGACTTATCTTTGCAACTGGAGGTGATTCCAAGACTTAGAATTCACAATACTCATCCAGCTGAAAACATCATAGGGGAAGTCTCTGAGGGTGTGAGAACAAGAGGACAAACTCATAATGGGAATGTCTGCTTGTACTCATGCTTCTTATCCCAATTGGAACCCAAGAAGGTGGAAGATGCCTTGAAAGATAGTAGCTGGGTTGAATCAATGCAAGAGGAGCTGCTTCAATTCAAAAGACAAAAGGTTTGGAACCTATGTCCGCTACCATCTGGTCAAGTACCTATAGGCACCAAATGGGTATTCAGAAACAAAAGAGATGACAGAGGCTTGATTATCAAGAACAAGGCAAGACTGGTGGTTCAAGGATACACTCAAGAGGAAGGAATTGATTATACTGATGTCTTTGCACCTGTTGCAAGACTTGAGGCAGTTAGGATCTTCCTTGCTTATGCTGCATCCAAGAATTTCACTGTCTACCAGCTTGATGTCAAGTGTGCCTTTCTATATGGGGATATAGATAGGGAAGTCTACGTATGCCAGCCTCCAGGATTTGAAGACCCACAACACCCAAACTATGTGTGCAAGTTGGATAAAGCTCTATATGGGCTGCACCAAGCACCTAGGTTGTGGTATGAGACATTGTCTCGATTTCTCCTGAAGAATGGTTATACTAGAGGTACCATTGATAAGACTCTCTTCATCAGAAAGTCTGGGAAAGACATTTTGCTAGTTCAAGTCTATGTTGATGACATCATATTTGGTTCCTCAAATGACCAAATGTGCAAAGACTTTGAGAGCATTATGAAGAAGAAGTTCGAGATGTGTTCTATGGGAAAAATGGATTTTTTCCTTGGAATTCAGGTAAAACAACTGAAGGAAGGGTTCTTCATCAATCAATCTAAGTATGTCAATGATATCTTAGAGAGATTTGATATGAAGGATTGTAAAGCAGCAAAGACACCAATACCCGGAAACCATGATTTATGCCCTGGTTCTGAGGGGGAGGATACTGATCAACATCAGTATAGAGCAATCATTGGTTCTCTGATGTATCTCACAGCAAGTAGACCTGATATCATGTTTGCAACTTGCATCTGTGCAAGATATCAGGCTGCTCCAAAGGTGTCTCACCTAATTGCTGTCAAGAGAATCCTCAGATACCTCAAAGGAGCACCTAAGTTAGGTCTCTGGTATCCAAGAAATAGTGATTTTAATCTCTATGGTTACTCTGATAGTGATTATGGTGGCTGCAACATCAACAAGAAATCAACATCAGGTGGATGTCAATTTCTTGGTGGAAGGATCATCTCATGGCAATGCAAAAAGCAATCTTGTGTCTCTACATCAACTGCTGAAGCTGAATACATTGCTGCTGCAAGTTGCTGTGCTAGCTGCTGTGGATTCAAAACCAGATGATTGACTATGGATTCAACTTCATGAGCACTCCTATCCACATTGACAACAACAGTGCTATATCCATCATTGAAAATCCAGTGAAGCACTCTAAGACAAAGCACATTGATATCAGGTATCATTTCATTAGAGATATTCATGAGAAAAATTTTATAAAACTAATCAAAGTTGATTCAAATGAACAATATGCTGATTTGTTCACCAAAGCATTTGATGAACAAAGATTTAAATATCTTATTACACCTATTGGGATGATAAACATTGATTAGTTAATCTCAATTGAAAACCTTTTCAATGTGTAAAGTCTTATGTCAAAACAATCTAAGCCCTGTTATAAAAGATCCTTTCCTAAATTTATCTAAGTATAAGTTTTTCCGAAGAGAAATTAGCCCTCGGAAGATATCTAGCATAACTTCCGAAGCAAATTCCTCATAGGATAATTTTCTTCTCGGAAGAGTACTAAGTCTCGGAAGAAGCGATTGAGTTCACCTCAGATCTACTTCCGAAGCACTTAATACACTCCATCTGAAAGCAACATGTACTCTCGGACGTAAGCAATTTACCTTCGGAAGTACATTTGCCTTCGGAAGAACATTACCTTCGGAAATACATTATACTCGGAAGAAAGATTTTACTGTGTAACGGAAATCTTTTGGGCCCCACACTGTAAAAAGTAAAGATTTTGTTAATGATGTCGGATTATTTAAATGGTCTAACCTTACCGCCCTTGTCACATCATCCACTGAACCCTCACATCATCTTATCCAAACCATCCTTTAAACCGCCATTTCACCCATTTAAATACTTCCGGTTAATCACTTACACTCTTTTTACCAAATTCACTGCCCTAAAAGCTTTCTTCTTCTCCAATTTACCTTACTCAGAACTATTCTACTGCCATCTTTCTCAAATGGCCTTAAACCCTCAGCACAACCAGGTCGCACTCCTTGACTCTTCAAGGGATGATGACTTCTTTGATATCATTTCTTTCTTAGCCCAATCTTCATACTACACAGCCTTGACAGTAAACCCTACCATCAACTCCAACCAAATGTCCGAATTTTGGGCAAATGGTCGGATTGAAACCCTAAACGGGGTTCGTGCTATTAGGTCAAGTGTTTGTGGCCAAGAGTTGGTCATCACTGAACAGATCATCAGGGAGCATCTTGAGCTCCATGATGAAGGCGCACCGACGGAATTCCCTAAATCTGAGTTAGATAGTTCTTATCTCCAAATGGGATACGGTGGAGATGTAAGCAGGTCAACGGTCTACAAATTCAACTTCTCCTACAAGTGGAAGTTCCTGCTGCATGTGGTTCTTCACTGTCTATCTAACAAATCCGGGGGATGGGATCAAATCCCTTATGAACTCGGGTGCTTAGTTCTTGGGTTGGTACAAAGCCTCCGCTTCAACTATTCAAGGTTTGTGCTGACTAACCTTATGGGAAATCTGCAAAGGGACACATTCTTTATGTATCCCAGATTTCTCCAGCACATAATCAACTGCGAGCTAGATCAGGGTAAGCTTGTCTGTGCAGCTGCTCTGTCTGCTCCCCAAATGAGGCCGACCATCTTCAAAGTCTTGAAGAGAGTGTCTACCAACTACACTGGAAGGGATACCGCACTACTTCCAGGTATGATTGAGCCAATGGCTCCTGGTGACATCCCTGTTCACCCCACAGGTGATGAACCCACACCAGCAACTACCCTCACCATTCCAAATCTACCTTCTCCTCCCATCACTGTCACCTACCAGAGACGTACCAAACGAACCCTTGTTCAATCTACTCTGATTGAACAAGCCCCTCCTCTTCAAACCAAAAAGGCTAGAGTGGAACAAGGGGCTCCTACTCAGCCAGAGGTCCACCAATCCTTCACTATTGACCTCAATATGGGTCTTGAGTCTCCTCAGTCTCAGACCTATGAGCCCAAAACCCCAGCTGATAGCCCTCAGGGTGAGTCTCTATACTCCCCTGAGCAGCCACAAAGGGACAGCTCAATGCCTTTTGACATTGATCAAAGTCCCGGGTCCTTAGGTCTTCATTCCTTTTCTTTCACTGACCTATTGACCAGAGCTGGTGAAGAGATTATGTCTCTCAAAGGCGATGAAGTTGATCCACTACACCCTATTAAGGATCAACAGAGCCTAGAGAAACCTCTAGTATCTAGCCCACACCAGCAAAGCCCTACTGAGGTGAGTCCCACTGATGTGGAGGGGACTCATGTAGATTCAGCTGCCACTACTGAAGGAGCCTCAATGGATCCTCAGGACAGTGGTAACGACAGTCAGACTGAATCTACGGCAACCATGCCCTTTGATGCCTCTGAAAGAGACATCATTGTGCAAGGGAAACCAGGGTGCCAACAAACCACATCTGGTGGTGAGGATGAACATACCAGGTATGTTACCTCATCTCCCCGTGATTCTTCAAAAGAAGATGAGGGAAGTATGCAACTCACCATTAGAGACCTACTTTCTAAAGTCTCAAACCTTGAATCAAAGGTTAAAACTTTAGAGGATAGGTCTGCCACTCAGCAACTTGAGATTGAAAGTCTCAAGGCCAAACTAGCTGAGACACAGATTGAGAGATCTGTTAGGCATGTACCAGTTCAGGTCTCCTTGACCTCTTCCTCGAGCTCATCTACCTCTCAAGATGATGCTACCAAAAAGGGGGAGAATGTTGAGAGACAAAGCCAAAGACAGGATACCATCAGTCAAGCTCTTACTTCTTTGAGCTCAAGACAACAAGCTGCCATCTTTCCTGAGCCTCCTCCAGTTGTCTTTCAAGTGGATCAAATGATGCTTCAGGATCTAAATAGGTTCTTCAACAAGTTCCTTCTAGAGTCCCTGATAGAACAGCCCAGTCCAGATATGTCTGTGATTTACTTTGGAGCTCAAGAGCTTCAGAGGTTGAATGCACCTCCTACCACTGTTGAGGAAGTTGGTCAACCTAAGACCCAAGTGGAACCTAAGATTGATTTCGAAGGGGAAACTAGGACTGATGGCCCAGCAACTAAACAGTTGGGACAGAAGGTGTGTTTTCACAGACTTCCGAAGCACAATTCAAAGCCTCGGAAGAACAAGCACAAACTTCCGAAGCTGAGATTGCTGCTGCGGAAGGACTATTTTCTCTTTCCGATGATCTAATAGTCACAGATGCAATTCTGGAACTTGCATCTGAGGTTAATAGGGAGGACTTTCTCAGCCAACCATTAGCTATAACATCTGCATTGACACCAGCTCCTACCTCTACCACCCAACCTGGATCTTCTATCCAAGAACCCCCAAAGTCTAGCACTTCCGAAGACATTAAAGGCAAGAGGAAGATGACTTCGGAAGAGCTTCTGGAAGAAGAAAGGTTGGAAAAGCTCAAAAGAAAAGTACCAAAGCAGCTGCAGCCAACCAGGAGGCAGTCAACAATCAAAGAAGGGTGGAGGTAATAGATAGACTTGTCAGTCTAGGGGCTGCTTCGGAAGATGTACTCCTGCTACCACTAGAGGAGCTGATAGAGCTTGAAAAGGCAACCTTGCTGCAAAGACAACAAAAAGAAGAGGCTGCAAGGTTGGCCTTGGAAGAAGAAAGGCTGAGAAAAGAAAGGGAAGCTGATCTGCAGCTCAGGAGAGAAAGGATCACTTTCTTACTCTCCAGAGGATTCTCTCAAGAGGAGTTGTCTCCACACAATAGTGATACGATCTTATGGCTCTTCAACAAAGAGCAAGATCAAATGGAGAAGGAGAGAAAGAGAGCTGCAAGGGAGAAGCTGGTGGAGAGGAAGAGGAAAGAAGAAGAAGCTGGACTGTCTGCCGCCAAGAAGATAGGTGAGAAAGCTTGGATGAAGAATTATCATAAAGCTCATGGCTTCTCTGGCAGGCAGGTGGGTCCAATGTCTGAAAAGACTCTCCAACGACATGTCAGTGACATCAAGGCTGACATTCGTGCGGGGAGAAGAAAAGAGATGTATAGAAGGGGACAGGGGATGACCTTCAAAGCAACCTCTCAACCCAAAATCCAAACCCAACCTCAAACTGAACCTATACCCTTTCCCTTCCCAATCAAAACTGAACCTGAACCTTTCACCCCTGAACCTACACCATCACACCTACCAACATCTTCACCTCAACCACCTAAACTACCCATCATCCAACCCAAAACCTTAGCCAGAACCCAAACTCCTAAACCTACCCAACAACCAATCAAACCATCCCCTCAGCCTTCCAAACATCTCTCTATGGAGGAATTCAAGGCGATCAAAACCAAGCTCATCAACTGCACAACTCTGAGCGACATCTCTTGTGAGGAGGATTCAATCAACTTGACTTATGTTGATGGATCCTCAAGTTCCCTCACAAGAGATGAGTTTCTTGATCTGCCCAGAGAAACTTTGGACCAAGCTGCAAAACTCCTTGGCCTCAATTCCGATACATTAAATGAAGAAGAAAAGAAGCTGAGGAGAAAGCTGGTGACTCCGCTGGATACAAAGAAAGGAGACAGGGTACCAAGACAACCTCTTGTACCCAGAAAGAAGATAGTCCAGTGGAGGTTCGAAGACTCTTCTCACAACTTTGTTGTTGAGAGAGAGAATGGTGAGATTAACAGGCTGAATGCCTCATCTCTGCTACACTTAAGCAGATTTGATATTGCTGAGTTAGCAGAGAAACCATTCTCCAATCCTTCAAACTCCGATGTAGCTGCCCACATCAGAAATCATCTAGGCAGCCTTCATATGGTCGAGCTCACTGCCAGAAGCAAGGTCGAAGAGGAGTTAAAACTGAGAGAGGAGGAGGAAAGGAAAGGATCAGCAACCAAAGGCAAAGCCTTTCTTCAAATGGTTGAAGGTCCTGAACTTGAGTCCATAGTTAGATGGGAGTATGACTACAACTCCCGTCAACTAACTCTCTTCAGGGGGACACAACAAAGGGTACATGTCATTCAAAGTGATAGACTGGATCTCCTATCCACGAATGACTTGTACAAACTTCTCAGCACTACTTCCGGGAAGAACAGAGAGACAGACAAATATCTTTTGTCCCTGGTGCTGAAAGTTTTGAGAAGCAGAAATAAGTGAAGTTTTGGTAGCATCAGCCTAGGGGGAGTTTGTTGGATCTAGAGAGGCTGTTGCAACCAATACTATGTCACTTAGAAGATTTTGAGTACAACATACAAAGGACTACCGAAGCCAAGTGTGGAACTTCCGAAGGAAGAAGGAGCTCTTCCGAAGTCTAAGTGTAAAATACACTTTCGAAGGAAAACTCCAACTTCCGAAGACAAAGAAGCTACTTCCGAAGATCAAGACTTAAAGACAAAGTTCTGAAGTCAACTTCCGAAGTATAAAGAAGTCCTCAAAGCCTCGGAAGCATAGAAGCATCTTCCGAAGTATAAGTGGCTTCGGAAGAACTTGTTCTTCCGAAGCCACTTAACCTTCGGAAGACACTTCTATTATCCAGTAGACATAAGTATGGTCTGTCTGACACTCCGCTGCAAATCTCTGAGATACTGCATGGCGTTTTCTCAAAAGCTATGTAGTTGAGCATACTTTAATCTACTGTTTACCTTTTTATGTTAAGTAAAGTTGCCATCTTTAGTTGGTGACAAAAGGTAAGTCATGGACATGTCATGACTACCATATCTTAGATAATAATTTATCTAAGATACCTTAACTATAGCATTGTAGTATATGCTTTAGTTGTAGGTTTCCAGCTGGTATCAAGTATAACCGGCTGTAGGATCTAGTATATATAGTTTCTCATTGTAACTCTTGTTTCATGCTTGTAAGTGTCTTGTAATCTTGAGTTGAGAAGTAATATATACAAGTACCTTGAAAATACTTCTGTTTGTTCTTTGATTACTTATTATATTATTATCAACTCTTGTTAAAGGCATTGCTTCATCTTGTTTGAGTGATATTATAAGTGAGTTTGAGAGAATCACAAGTGTTAAGTGACAAAACCCGATCCTGCATTTTGTTACATAAGTTATACTGTTGTAATAATGGTATAATATAATTCTCGTAGCCACGTGAATCACATGTTAATATTATATATATGTAATTAAAAAACATGTTTCAATCGGCATAATCCACCTCTACACTTGCCGGTAAATAAAGAAAAGTAACAATACTTTTATATTATTATCCACTAACAAAAAGTTTTATTGATTTAACGTGTATATATTTTATATTTACACTAATCATCGTGTTCGTCCACCCACACAAACATCTGATAAATAATATTGACATACTTTTTATCAATATTTTCATATTTGAAATGAAACACACTCTACTTTCTTTTGATTATTGTTATTTATGAGGTATTGAATGACGACAATAGTTTTATTTTTAAATATTAATACCTAAATACCTTATTTGTGGCTCCTAAGCGACACACGCGAAACTATATACCAACACCTCACGTCACTCCTTTTTAAGTTTAAAAGTAATCTAGATGATACAAAATAGTTTTTTCTCCATCAAAACCAGATATAAGTAGTTAGATTCTTAGCATTTCATTATAAACTCTATATAATATAATCAAATCTATAAATTATATTATTTCAGTTTTTTACTATTTTATATGGTATCAGAACCACACCAGACTCTCTACCAACCAGCCGCGTCACCACAAAAAGATACAAACCCTAGCCTGCACCTCTTAAGAAAAAACCCCAGACAGGGTGGCGTGCTGTCATTGCCACCGCCACCATGTCCGGCCACTGTTCGTTCTTTTTGAAGTTTTTCGTTTAGTTTTACTAGTTTTCTTTTATGTTTCTCTTTTGATATATCTCTCCAATCGAAGTTCATAGCCTTCTATTCCACTGCTTGCCGCCAACTCTATTTTGTTGACTTTAATCCTTACAACCTCGTGATCTTATTTATTTGCAACCTTGCGATCTTATCTTCCTAATTTAATTACTACTCATGGCCGCTGATCTCAACCAATCAAGTCATGGTCAGAACACATCTCCTTCTATGATCTACGAATCTCTCCACTCATTCTTGTCGTAGCTTGACCACGAGCATCGGCTTTCACTTGCTCCGCCCGGTTTTTAATTACGATGAAGATTTTTCACCGGGTTTAGGTCTCTCGTTTCAGATCTGAGATCCCATCTTACTTGTTTTTTTTCTTTTGTTCAAGAAGGACAACGATCCCTAGTCGCCGAAGAATGTCGCCTGGCCTCGGTCACCGACCTTTGGTATGACACACCGCCGCATGACCACAGTCGCTAGGTCTCTATTTCTTTTCTTTTGTTCTTGCCGGACCACGATCCCTAGCCATCAAAGCATGCGGCTGACCGTGGTTACCGGCCTACGCTTGACACATCGTCGCACAACCTCGGTCGCATGGTGTCCATTTTTTTTCTTTTGTTTTGTTCGTTGCGGCAGCAAGATTTTTGAATAGAAGATTGCAACAGTTTGGATTGAAGAATTTTGGTTGAATTTGTAACCGCGATCGAGATAATATTTTTATTGTTCTATGTTGATTTTTATTGTTTCCAGTCTGAGTGTCCAATTCTCCGCCGTTCTAACTGAGAGGGATTATTAGACTATATAATTATTAGGGTTATTAGTATGAACTCACGGGTTCGGATAGGTTTTTAGGGTTTTATTAGGATCTCTATATAATGTAACCAAATCTATCAATAATATTAATTTAGTATTTTATCTTATATTTCCCTGATTTTATCAATAACATAATGTCCTCACCTATTTCTCCATCAAGAACTCTCTTCACATGATGTTCGAGTCATAATTTTCAAGCCCTACGTGACCGTTTTGTTTTCTTAGCAAAAATTCTCTCATTAGATTGAGGTTTTTGTTTGATAAAGCAAATTAAGGCCTCTTCTTCAACACTTACCAATTGGTTGAAGAAAAAAATAAAATTAGTATTAGAATGAATCCCCTTAAATTTCATAATGCAAAGATATATGATTTTCTTTTCTAAGTTATAAAAGAATTTAAACAAGGGAATTGGGATCTTTGATTCTCGCCATCGCCACTGCCACCCCTACCCCCACCTCCATTGCCCCGATCCATTTGTCTTCGTTACCTCTAGGTGGCAGCGGTGGAGGTGGAGGTGAAGGTGGTTGCAGGGTGGTTTGTCGAGCGGGGGGTGGTGGTAGCAATGATATATTCCAATTTTGTTAACTAAATATATATACAAAATTAACAAATTCTAACTTTTTTGATATATTATAGTTCTTTCAAATTTCAAACCTCTAACAAGTTTCAATCTCAAAACGGTATTTTGAATTTCATATATTTCATAAATATTTGTGAAGCAATCACCTTCTTAGTTATACTTAAATACTATAAGCGATCTATATATGGATTAGATTTTATGAATACATTATCATTAGTTATAACTCTATTGTTATCTAATTTTTATTAAGATTTAGCCAAAAATCAATATTAATTGTTAAGAAAGTTTCAGTACAAACTAGTACTAAGCTTCCCGCGTTGCGACGGGTGACGTAAAATCATGCCAAGTAGCACCAATATCCACACCACCGGGTCAGCAACACCGGAAAAAACTCGAATTAAAAAGGTAATAAAACGAAAAAAATAAAACCGAACGTAAGAATAGACGTAAAAATATTAAACGATACACGTGAAACGTAAAACATTAAAAACAAAATAACTAAGTCGAATTAGGACCACCCGCACGCTGCGACGGGGCCGCTAAACGGGAAGAAATAGGTGTAACAACGTTAAACCACATGTGCACGTTACGAAGTGTAACTCTTAAAATTTAGAACAAAACGTAAATGAAAATTTTGTTAGAGATAAAAAATATAGGGTAACAAAGTTGAAAGTGTAATTTTGTAGGATTAAATTGTAAAAAGTGTAAAAGTATTGGGTATTAAATAAAAAACAATATAGTTGTATCATATGCATAAAAATATATACATTTAAGTTAGTAATTAGAATATATATAAAAATAATAACATGCTCTGTTTTATAATTATAAATAAGACTTTTGATAATAAGTCTAAGAGTTTGAGATTAGCATGTTTACATGTAAACGAATTGTATTTTTAATCAATTTGTTCCACGTAAATAGTTCACATCTCATTACCTATATCTTCATTCCTATAATTATATTAAAGATCACTAGTTCAATCAAATAATAATTTCTTGTAACATTTATATTATACTAATTACAAATTGTATATGCATTGTAAGTTGTACTATGTGTTTTATGGGTTGTACCCCCTTTTTTTCTTTTTTTTTTTTAATATTTAACCTTTTTATTTTAACCCATTACTTTTACTTTTATAATTTAGTCTTAATATATTTTTTTTACTTTCAAGTTTGGTCTCCTATACTTTTCATAATTTACAAATTTTTCGTTTTACGTTTTGACTAAATTTACGAGTTAACACGCCGAGCGTTCATGTGTTTTTCAACGTTTTTTCTCTTATTTTATTCAGTATAACGTCCCGTCATAACACGTTGATCCTAGATCGATTTTGCTTATTGTTTTATATATTTTATGTTTCGCTAGCGTCACTACATGGTTCAACATTTTTACGTCTACTTTTCATTCGATTTATTTTTTACGTTTTTTATTTTTTATTTTTTCGTTGTTGGTGACGCCTCCCGCTACAACGCAAGGGGCTTATTACTAGTTATCATTATATTTTATCTCACAACCACTTCAAAAAAATATTAAAAATTTAATGGAAGTGAATAGTGTTTACACCCAAATATACAAATAAACAATAGTATTTTTTTTTATCCACTAAGAAACACTCATAACTATCCCTTATAATATAAAATACTTGGATAAATTTAAGAAATGAGACGTGAATGCTCTCACATAAATCTACACGTAAATGCATGTTTATGTGTATGCGTGGTCACTGAGTCCGAATTTTTATATTTTCACGTTTTCTTGTAGATACGTTTTTATTTGTATTATTTTTTATGATGTTAGTTCTTTACTTCCCACACAAGTGGGTAGGGAACCTATAGTTATTTCGTAATAAAAATTGTTCATAGAAATAAAATCAAAATTAGATACTCATTTTAGACCTTTTAATAATTCTCCACAATAAAAAGTTAAAGACTATCATAGTAGGTTTAATTAAATTTTAGTGGTGGAGGATTTTCATAGATAAAATAATTTTGACATATAAAAAAATTATGATTGTTTTGACTTTCATTGTTTATCACAATTAAAATATGCATATTTGGGATCACCATTAAGGCCAACTATAACCACTAATTTATGATTGCAAATGGTCAAACATGTCATCATAGTGTTGATTCATACATTTTGCCATTTTAGAGTTGAAAATATCATGTCTTCATTGCATGTTTGTATCCCATCAAATAATATCATGTATGTGCCCTTGGTGTTCTAGGCTAGTATAAGGTTTTATGGTAATGGAATTTTAAAAATAATTAAAAATATGCCTTTGGTAAAAGTGGTATGGTTGAAAAGTATAAGGTTATGTTGAATTTCATAATAAAAAGAATTACCGTTAAAAAAATAATATGTATTTAAATTGAATAATAATTGAATTATTTAAAAGTAAAAAAAAAGCTTTTTTTTTGAAGTTCTATAACAAAGGAGATGAGAAAGCTAGACAACTTATCAAAAGACCTAACTAATCGTTCAATATTTTAACCATCAATTGAAAAATTAAAATAGTTTGTCCTTGAGTGTTCTGGTGACTATGTTTAAACATATGTTTAAATATGTTTAGAAAGAAGGTGGGGTTTGACTATATTTTTTTTGACTCTTTGTATAAAAGTGATACAAGAACCTTTTTTTTTCTGTAACAACACAAACACTTTTATGGTGTAAACATAGATAACATAACAATTATGTCATGTGTCACCACCCGTGTTGTAATGGGTCATCGTGTTGTAAAGACATGCTTCAAAAATCATTCTGAAGCTGGTTGTGTATATGTCTGTTATGTAATTCAAAAATATTTGCGTGTCTTAATTTGTTATGTGTTGATTTCAATAGTTGGGCTTCAATGTTATTTTCTTTATGTCTTTGTTCCGATCATCGTCTTTGTTTGATTTCAATAGTCGTGCATACATTGTAGCTCGATTGAGCTAGAGTGCTAGGTTTTGAATTATTTAAATATTTCTTTTGGGGACACCAAATGTTCATTCTATGTCATTTCTTGCTGATTCTTGAACTTTTGTAAACCTTATTTGTGTCGGAGCAATCGGGGCTCAGAAATGTTATTTACAGGGTAAATTTAAATTATTAATTTTTTCGCAATTCAAAAAGAGCTTCTAGGTTGGCACATCGCGATTGGCATCGGTAGGCTCAACGGTAGTTGGGGTTCATTGCATTGTTTTGAAAACCGGATGGGACCGGCCTGTCTGACCCGGAATATGGTCCGGTTTGGTGCTTAAAACATTGGGTACCAGTAAGACGTCTGATTCACTTTCGGGTCCGGTTTCAAAAACATTGGTTCATTGTGTCGCGCAACGAGTAGCAGTGTCCTCGCAGTTTTCGTGACCTCACCGAGCTCCGCGGTGAAGGAGTTAAAGTTAGTCTAACACCATATATAAGTTAGATGTTCATTAAACTCAATTGGTTCAATCCACAAATTCTCGTGTGATTACTGAAAGCCCATAAGGGACGGCCCAAAGCTAGTAGCTGGATATTGGTTAAAAGAAAAAACAGGCACAAAAGTGAGAAGCCCAGGACAAAGAGGGGTACATTGTACAAAGCAGGTTAAAACTAAGTTGGAAATTGGTTTGGGTTGAGCCAATAAAAGTCGTAACCAGTTTTTGGAAGAACTGGTTCCGGTTGAAATCGGTTTGGGTGAGGGAAAAGACCGGGTTTATGTAAGGTTGAATCCGGTTTAAAACCGGTTCTGTTCGGGTTTTACCAGGTTGAAACCGCTTTCAATAGGGATCTTAAGCCTACGGGTAGGGTCAGGTTGAGACTGGTTTGGCAAGCAGGTCAGGTTGCTGGTTTCCGTCTCAAATCAGTTTTTTTTGTTAATCTCTAAGTCAAAGACACACATATCACGTACGCAAGGCACACATTAGTAAAAAAAAGACAGATAAATCAAGGCGAGAGGTGAAAGCACACACCTAACGTACGCAAGGTACACAATGGTTAAAAGAAAACATACACGAAAGCCAAGGTGTGAGGCGAAGCCACTCCCATCACATACGCGAGGCTCACTCATATAAAAAAAGACACTTCTAGTTGTTTTAACACAAAACAAGAGAAATTCATATTAATCTATATCAATTTCTCTTTATATATTTATAGCATATGCATTCACATGTAGAAATTAAATACAAGAATTAATGAAAAAACTATGTACTTTCAAAGTAATGTATATGATCCATATGAACATATCAATACGTGTCACTAGGGACATAGTTCCCTATGGTGAAACACTTCTAGTAGTCGTGGGTGTTGGTGGTTCCACTATACTTTTTCTTCTAGTGGCTCGAATGTAGCACACAATCGAAACCACAAACGCCATGACTAATCCACCAAGGATCACCCCGCCACCAGCAATGGACTTATCGACTGATCCATGATGGTGGCGGTGGTGCTTCTCGAGGTGCATTTCATTCTCGTGCGCCACACTCCCACCATGCTCTTCATGATCACCCGATGGCGTAGTGGTAGGTGGCTCTGATTTGCTTACATGGTGATTACCAAGTTCATGACTTTTGGGTGCTTCGGCTAATTGTGTATTTCTATGGTTCAAATGGCTAAAATCAGGCGTTTCAACCGCGGTACGCTCGATGCCTGAATATCGTGCCGATATGGTTAGAAATGTGTGTGCTAAGATCAAGAAAATAAGAACAAATCTAGCCATTTTTGCAATGTTTTTGAAGGGTGTAATGTAGGTATGTTATGACTATTAGGTGTGTTGTGTGGGTATATATATGTGTAGGGTAGCATATCTTCACATGATCACAGCTGTGAGGGAAACATCTATAGGTTCCATTTGATGATGTCAACGGTGAAGGAAATTTCCTTTTTTCGGTTTTATTTCGTTTATTTTTGAAATAATTATAAGGTGGAACAAGATGAAGAGCTGGTCATTTTTTCTCTATCGACTACAACTATAAGGTTCAATATATATTTTATAAGAAAAACTCGGATTTGTTAGAAATTTTGACAAAATCCAGTGACGGATTAACGACCATTTTTAACCTCCTCTGGTTTTGTCTATTAAATTTTTTATGGTTTTTGACAAATTGTTTCTGACAAGAACTATTTTGTAAAAAAATCATAAATTAATGTTGAAAATTTATAAGAAGAATATATTAGATGTCCTGTATAAATTAGAATTAAAATAATATTATAATATTTGGAAATAGATTAAATAATGGTTTCTAAATATTTGCATATTGTAGAGAAGGACAAGGTTACACGTGAAAGGAATAGAATATCTTGGAATACAACTGTTGTTAGGGGACATGATGCATTGTGTTTATGATACAATTAATGATTAATGCAATAAAATAATAAAAATATGGGAGAAATTTAAGATCAACACCTAGAGAAATGAGGTAAGTTCAAATTAAAGTTTATTTTATGATGTTATACATACTTTTAGTTAGTTTTAATACATACCTTTTATATGATAGTATTTAATACAAAATTTACTAAGGGGTGGTTAATTATATATCATTAAGGACCGTTTGGTTCGCAAAATATTTTGCAAAAGAATTGAAATTGGAACTGGAATGTTGTTAAAATTGATAACATGTTAGGTTGGTAAATTTTGAATAAATTAGAATATTAATTCTGAATATTTCATTGGATTGTTAAACATACTATGGGTAAGTGAAGGAAATGTAAATTCCAATGAACAAAAGAAAAATTTTTAATTTCAATTCTTTCATCCGTTGATCAACCAAACAAGATTTTGGATGGAAAGTTTTTCAATTCCAATTCCAATTCCAATTCTAAATTCAATTTTAGATAATTCTGTGAACTAAACGGGGAGTAACACATTTATTATATAAATTTCCTATTATTTGAGACTAATTAAAATATAATACATTATGGAGTGACATGTTTAATACAATTTTAAGTATAGACGCATGATAAGTGTATAAAAACTTGTTTCTTGTTTGTCTTAATATATATATATATATATATATATATATATATATATATATATATATATATATATATATATATATGTATATATATATATATATGTATATATATATATGTATCTATATATATATGTATATATATATATATATATATATAGGGGAGAGATCAAATGAAAACCACCTTTATAAGTGAAAACCATGAAAACCAATATCCACCAATCATATCTTTTCCTATTTAAATTTATTTATTTTAATTAGAAGGCTAATTATGTAATTTTAGCATCCTATAATTTTAGTAACATCTATTATTTTGAATCCCTTGATTCTCTCCAGAATCAATTGATATTTTGACCATATTAGAATATAGTTCTTAATAATCTCTGCAATATTTCTTAATGATATCTATAAATCTCTACTAATCATCATATGAAGAACAAATGATCGACTTGTTGATTTAGTCTTTTGATCTTTTGATGAATCGAGAATAGACAAATGTTGCGAAGGAGCTTGATATGGATTATGCACGCAAGTCAAAATTGGTATGCAATTACAAGTACGTGATTTTTACTTAATGATTTTAAAAGGTGATTGAAGGTATGTGATTATTACGCAAAGAATCTAAAGGGAGTTCCTAGTTTTGATGATATACGACTCCAAGATTATTATTTTCATGATTTTCATATTCGCTTCAATCATTATTTATAATAAACCACATCAAGTTATCAATGAAATCATGATTTTTTTCACACACACACTAATGTGTGTTCTTGATGTTCTTAGTTTTCATGATGAAAAAGATGAAGAATTGAAAACCCTCGTAAGTTACGTATGCGTAACTCTATAACAAAAGCAAAAGTAATATTCTAATAACCAATGATGCTGGTAGACATTGTATTCTTCCTATTATTAGGTTACGTATATGTAACTATGACTCTACGAGTTACATATGTAAACTATGGGTTACATTGAGTTACATATATGTAACCTATACTTATATATAACATTTTCAATTTCAAAGTTCTCAACCTTTTTTACTCGTATGTTCTGTTTTCGTTATTTTGTAAAAATCATATGTGTAACAAATAGGTTGCTATGTATATGTAACCAGTTATGTAACATGTTACATATATGTAACATGTTACGTATATCTAACAGGTGGTGATTATTAGGTCACAACACATCTATATATTTAAATTTGGTTGTTTTTAAGAAAATATGGAATATCGACTATTATTTTTATATTTTTACAGTGAATTGAAAGTGAGGATGAAATTGATGATGAACTTCAAGATGATGATGATAGTGAGGATGACGACGATGATGATGATGAATACAAAAAACAAATGAACATAAAGAACACTATTATTACATATACATAACATTGTTGTTACATATACGAAACACTAGTGTTACACATACTTTATTTACTTTCTTCTTACGTTTGGTGACATTTCACTTGCATGTGCATCGATTGTAATGTGATTCAGGTTATGGTTGCAATAAAAATACTTATTTCATGTCATTGTACTTTTGTCATTTTACATATGTATTTCACATATTTGTTTATGAATAACTTACATATATGTAACAATTTAATTTACATATTTATGACTTAGTATACTTTTTTCGGTTTATAAACTTAGGAATTGTTACATATATGTAACATAGCAAATTTTACATGCACCAGTGCTTCATTTAATTGTGGTTTAGAGAGAAAAATGGATTAGTTAGGAGAGAGGAGAGAGAAACGGAAATTATGGAAAGTTAAAAGATTTTTTTGTTTCTATTTTACCCTTAATACCTTATTTAATACTTATAATCATTTATTTAATTACCAAAATACCAACACTTAATCTCAACCATAGATCTAAAAGATCAATGGTTAAATAATGGTTTTTTTGGTTTTTAATTATAATGTGGTTTCCAATGGAACCCTCCCCTATATATATATATATATATATATATATATATATATATATATATATATATATATATATATATATATATATATATATATATATATATATATATATATATATATATATATATATATATATATATATATATATATATATAGTGTGAGAAAGAAAGATGGTTATATGCTTACATGTAAACCCATGTAAACATTTGTTTGGTAGTGTTTGCTCCACTTATAACTATACGTCCTCTATCCTTCATTGACGTCTCTCCTCCTTTGAGACCCAAATCAAATCGTCGATCCAATATACTAGGAGGGGGACACTATGAATATGAAGGAAGTAGAAAGAATTTTTCATGAAATGTAAAAAAAATTTCTAAGCATTGACAACCTTTTTTGTTAGTGTTATACTTTTATTAAAGTTATCATCCAAATCTTTTAGTTTGATTTGAACTAGATTTCAAAAAGCTAGATTTGGGTAGGTTTTTATATGAGAACGTCTTTTGTGTAATTAAATCTAACTAGAATTAAGCATCCCGCATTGGAGCCAGACGTAAAACCGTGCCAAATAGTACCAGTGTCACACGACCAACAACTACCACCGACGCTAAATTTGTGATGTGTTAATGCGAAAAAATTAGACCGAAACGTAAAACGTAGAAAAATATAACTAACTAGATCTACGACCAGCACGTTACGATAAACTTGTCAAACGAAAAAAAATAATGTGAAAACATTTCACACACGCACGTTGCGCCGTGTTAGCTCACAAAATTTAAAACAGAACCTAAAACAATGGTAAAAATATTGGACCACACATACATGTATCGTGTTAACTTGCAAACTTATAATGAAACGTAAAACGAAAATTTACGAAATATGATAAGTATACTAGATCAAAGTTGAAAGTAAAAAAGTTGTGAGATTGAAATGAAAAAGATGAAAAGTTTTGGGTTAAAAGTAAAAAAAATCAAATTTTGTGAGGTTACATTGCATAAATAAAAAGCTTTAAGTTAAAAGTAAAAAAAATATTTTTTAAAAAACAACCTAAACATGAGATACAACACTATAATGCATAAACAATTTAATAATTAGTATAAAGGTTATTGGATTTTAATAATATCAACTTATTAGCAAGGATTAATCCCAACTCAGCAAATGTTTACGGACAATCTCAACTTTAAGCTTATTTTCCTGTAATGATCCCTTACTAACTGAGAGTTAACATCGTTAGTTATTTTATGACGTTGACTACTTATATGGCTAAAATATTAAGCAGAAAGTTGAAACCAACTGTCAGGTCCGTCGATCTAAAACTTCTGCAACCTGAAACCCGTTAATCTTCACCTTCTGATCTGAACCACTTGACTCGTTAAAGGTAGATTTCAAGTGATGATGGATGCTAGACACGGAAAAAGGACCTAATAGAGGTTGGGCGGCGGCAGAGTTATAAAATGGCTCAAAGTTAGCCCCATTTCATAAAAAAACTAACGGGCGTTAACTTTCAGTTAGTAAGAGATCGTTGAAGGAAAATAAACTTAAAGTTAGGAGTGTTTGTAAACATTTCCTGAGTTGGGATTAATCTTGGCCAATAAATAAAAGTTAAGATTATTAAAATCCAATAACCCTTAGTATAATTTAAATTCTTTTGTTGGTTAATATCTTTATTTGTTTAAACTTAATTCTTTTGTGGGTCAACTTTTTTATTTTGTAGTATACACATGTCACAATTGATCTTTTTAATATACTCTTTGCTCGTGGCATCACTCGGGTGGAAGTTTGTTAGTTATTATGAAATACTAACAGGAGTTTGACTAAAAATAAGTTGGGGGGGGGGGGGGGGGGGGAAGTCAAGAGATCCAAATTAAGAGAGGTCAAACTCAAATATATAAAATTCTTAATAATCCTAGAATTAATGCAACATTCTTGAATCTTAATGACGTCATAAATTGTAAGATAAGTCTTATGAATTAAAATATTAGCTAATTAAGTAGCAGGTTTTTTTAATCTCCCCATTTTTAATCCAAACAAGTTTTTACCTATAAAGAAATTCATGTAGCGTCACTATGTTGTTGCTTTCTATAGAACTGGTTGTCGTTGCTCCAATCAAGAGCTGGAATATGCCAATGCTCTTGTTCAAAGCCAGTCGGCACTGGCTGTTGATATCCGATAGAAATCGGTTCAACCAATACCTTGTTCTTAAGTTCGGCTATAACGAAGCAGTTCAATCTCAAATGGTTTGATGGCTGCAAACCATATCGATGAATTGAAGGGTTCGGTTTTCAGTTTAACTGGTACGACCTGTCAATTTCGTTTTCATAATCATGGTTTATATATGACAAATATTATAAGTCACCCCTTTCTACACTATAATTCATCAAAGGAGTCTTAAAAAATGTAACCTATAGAATGAGTAAAAAAGTTAACAGGAGAAATAAACAAAAGTAGATTATTATCACTATGGGCATGTTTGGGATTGCTTATTTTGATTGAAAAGAACTTTTGATAAAAATAACTTATTAACTTATAACTTTTCAAAAATAGTTTTTAAAAAAATGTTTGCATTAGCTTATAAACTAAAATGTTGTAAAATGAACAAAAAAACATACTTTAAAAATGATGAGAGTTAATAGAATGTAGTAGATGTGTATAATAGGAAATTAGACCAAAAATAATTTTCAAAAGTCAATAAGTAATTATCCATTTACTTTTCAAAACTTTCTTTTTACCTTATATGAAAAGTCAGTTTCAGAAGTTATTTTGGCTTTGTCAAACATTTTTATTTATTTATTAACTTCTTAGAAGTCAATAAGTCAAAAGTATGGTGAAAATAAACAATCCCAAACATGAACTATATACGTTTAAGAAATCTATCTACAGTTCTAAATAAGGATATTGTTTAGAAAGCTATATATTTTTAAGAGAGCTATATATGTTTAACAAATGTATATCATTACTACACTTAATCATTATTAATATTATTATAATTATTTATACTATATATGTTTAATTAAGATAGCTATCTACAGTTCTAAATAAGTATATTGTTTAAGGCACTAAACACGAAAATGGGTTTTACCCCCATTGGTATGCCTTATACCGGCCTCCTAGTTTTATCTGTGTTTTTTCACTAAGCTTTTTGTTTGTTTTATTGTTTTCTTTTTTAATTTTACGTTAACTTGTTAACCTCCTACTGCTTTGATCCCGTTTTATTTGCCTAATTCTTTTTTGTTATCTTTTTATTTGCTTAGGGTTTGAGGACAATGGACATTTTATTTTTCTAATGTTACAAACTTTAACTCCACCTTTGTTGCATCAATGTTTCAAAATATACCATCGTGATATACAACTATAAGTATGAAAAAAATGGTAGCCTTGCATGCGTCCCTGTTGTAAAGCACGGGTCATACTCTAGTTATCATTACCACTACCATTGTTTATAATATATTAGTATTAATATATACATTTTAACACAATAAAACTCCTTTCAAAATTATAATTAACTTCCATTTTTTAAAGAAGAACCAATAATGGGTTTGAATCTAATATTTTTGTGATTTGTCTTGTGGCTCCCGGACCCTCAATAGTCAAGATTGAAGATTCTGTGTTGATTTGCATGTAGTTTCTTAGAACGTGGTGATATCATCACGTGCACATGCACGTGCACATTGAAATAAAAAGAATAACATTTAAAATTAAGTTTGAGTAAATTGTCATTTTCGTCTCTAAGCTTTGGTGCATTTTGTCATTTTCATCCAAAAACATTTTTTTTGTGCTTCTCTGACATTTAAAACCTTGCAATTTTTATCTATTTTCGTTAACCCCGTTTATCTATCTGTTAAGTAGCCATCATGTGCAAATCATGTGAGGGGTATTTAGGTATTTTTGCACCTCACCTAGAAAAAAGGAAACCTAAACAAACATTGTTCAGTTTCCCCGAACATTCAAACATTATTAGATTGCTTCGAATATTCAAAGCTGATGTTCACTTAACGGATAAAACAAACGGAGTTAACAGAAATAGATGAAAATGACAGGTTTTTAGAATGTCAGGGACACAGAAGGAAAAAAATAAAGGTTTTAGATGAAAACGGCAAAAAAATCAAACCTCAGGACGAAAATGGCAATTAACTCATTAAGTTTTTACATATTCTTTTCATACCAATATCTAAAATTTGTTTTGTGGCATGAACGTTAAATTTTTGTAGTAAAAAGTGTAAATAATAAGGGACAAGAGGAGGCGACATGAGTGGCATTGTAGTGGGAGACATCGGGATCGACTTCTTTACAAAGGACTCACACTACGAAAGAGGAAGAGGATATACAAACTTTCGCAAATGAAAGTTGTATAAGGCTAACTTTAGTGTTTTAATCGTAATATCGCGGTGGTATGACAAGGCCTGAAAATAGAGAATTTATAGCGTCACACCATGAAAACATTGAACTAGTGTGGAAGAATTCCACCACACCACCGTGAAAACAAACAAGAGCTATTATAACAACCGGTATATATGCATTAGAGAGCAATAATACAAGCCGGAATGAAATAACGTATAGTGAGTAAATTTTATGATTAATATCAGAAAAACATATAAATGAATATAGACGTGGCACATGTATGCAAGTGAATTTTAGAGAGAAGGTAATTGCGTCAAATTTGTTGCAACTATATGACAATAACAACACAAAGGTTGGACACAACACGTAAATGAGCTAGATGCACCCATTGTGATCGAAGAAAGGTACATGCATAATCAACACTCATTATAACGACATAGACATGCACAACAGTGCACCCAATAGTAATGTTAGGCACATCCTAAAGTTAGACATACCATTATACAATATAGATTTAGACGTGCTTTGTAATCATATAATGTAGCAGACTTAAAAACGTATTGCTTTCTTAGAAAATAAAGTATAGAAAAACCATAAATAAAACAAAATATAATTGAATTATTGATTTTATGAAAGGTAAATTCTATGAATACCAATTACAAAACTCTAATGTGTATATGCGTACATAAGTTATAAGCTTGTAATGCACATTTTTTTCTCTTTCAGTATTAATTTTACATTTACATTCCTACACTTTAATAAGTTTATTTTTTTATCTTTTTCTTTAATCAATTTACACGTATACCGACTGTAATTTAACCAACTTATTATGAATCCTACTTGAAAAGTTTTGGTTTTGATGTGCACTAGCGGATGTAAACAAAAGTTATTTTAGGAATCCTACTTGAAATTTTTGGTTTTGTCGGTGTTGACGGACGGCAAGTGACACCAAAACTACACTTGAATCCCTAAAATAAAAAAAATTGTTCCATCATACTTCTTCGAACCAAAAAAAACACCAAGCTCAACTTATTAAAAGCTCTAATTCCAACTAGACCTATGAGTAACTTATCAAATTTGGGCTAACTCCTTTATTACCCAAACAATATATACATGATAACTTATTACGTTTGTTATATATTTTAACGTTGACGTTGGTGAATATTTACTTGGTGATACTAACAATTAACTTGTCATTCAAAAAAATATATAATTTTAGATATATGATAATTTATTAAGTTATTATATATTTTAACGCCATATTAAAATTATTATACTTATATAAAATAAACTTGTTTAGGGTCATGATTATAGTCAATCTTGGGCTCAAACTCTAAACCCTAAACCTCTAAAACTATTAACAAATGATTTTCAATATAGACCCAAGCTCATATAAGCTCGATTAAATATTTTAACAAACACATCTGAGTAGCTAACAAGCGGCTCTTTACAAAGATATGCATCACTTTTCTTTTTTACTATCCTCTTGTGCAGGGGCGTCTCAACGTTTTTAGAGGCCTAAAGCGAAGATGAAATCGGAGGCCTTTTAAAACTTTATCTTTAAAAACTCTTATGTTTTGAAGCATAAACATTAGTTAATTCATGATTCCTAAATCAGTTAATTCAAAGTAAATCCTAATTGATTCAATCATTTTATATTTTAATAAACTATAACTGTAAAATGCTAAAACAAACAAACAATTAGCAATGTGCAAATCAAATAAAAAGAAGCATATACAAAACTAAAACAAATTTAGAACAATTATCAATTAACAACTTGTCCCTAGGACACAGAATTAAAGAAAAACATTAGGAATACATTAAGCAATTTATCTTATTTAGGGAGAGAATCAATCAATCAGAGAGCCCGTTTAGCCTAGTACCTAATCGTGAGTCCGTTACTACACTAGATGTCCAGATGAAATCGAAGTTTAAAGGCTTCTTAATTGCAACGAAATCAAATAAGCAAATCGTGACTCCACCGGATGAAATTAGAAAAGTAAATGAACGTTGGGGGGATTCTCATTCGTGATTCCAGTGAAGAAATTGAAGTTTTGAGTGGCTCGGTTCGTTTAGGGCAAGCAAAATCATAAGTCAATCATGGGTGCGCGGTTGTTCATCTTAACCATTTGGCTTTGTTCGTCTCTTCCTTTCAACTCCCCCCACTCCAACCCCCAATCAGGATTTCACCAATAGCCTGTGTTGAATATCTACAACTTGCAGACCTAGGTTTCCTTCTTTCTTTCATTCATTCAGTTTTTTTAATTTTGTTTATTTTGGGCTTAGAATGAGCTATACAGTAAAATTTATTTTTTTGGTGGCCTATTAGAATTAGTGGACCTAAAGCTCTAGCTTATTTTTTTAAGCTGTTGAGACGCCCCTACTCTTGTGTTAGTTACTTTGATTATGCAATTGAATAAAAGACATTTCAAATAACTAACAATGATAAATTGACAACTATGCATGGGAACTTATACGTTTGTTCAAGAATGTCAACGATATATGTTATAAAGTTCTATAAAAATATTTGCCTATACATTAATCATCTATATATATAATACTTAATAAGAATGAAGCAAAACAAAACATGTGTACCATCATTTAATTAGTATTTCTAAATAATAATCTTTTAATAAAGTAGTTATAAAAATGTAATCTTATAAATTCTAAAAACAGGAAGCGTTGAACGGAATTTATTAGTGAAAGACAGAATAATATGAAATACAACTGTCAAGGGGACATGATGTATTGTGTTTATGTGGCAATTTAATGATTTTGGAGTTAAATAATAAAAGTGTGGGAGAAAAATAAGATCAAAACCACGATGTGCGGAGATCTCTAGCTACGTAATGCATTCAAATGGTCGGTCTTTTTAATTGATAATTTGATATATGTTAAAAACAGGATTTAATGCATTGGTAACGAGTTATCATATGTAAAAATGTCATTTACAAATTACAATATATGATAAAATGAATTGAGTTAAAAAAAGTATCTCTTAACTTTTTAAATTAACGTGTTACATTATGATTTTTATGATTCTATATAGTTATAATGCAGTCACGGACATATCGGTGTATACGACGTCTGTGGCTAGCTCATTCGTGAGTCCATGGATAGATAGACCCGTGCAATGCATCAAGTTGTAGTTGTATATATAATCTTTTCATCAAAAATACAATAACATGTGAAGGGTTTCCAAAGCTCGTTGTGGTATTTTCAAATGTATATTTCAATAATTTAAAGTTATGATAGTATCAAAAGAACTCAAAACTTGGTTTGTGTAGAATTACATTATGGAGAACACAATCATCATGTTTTATTTAATTGTTTGTTAACGCACCTATAATAGCAATCCATTCATCCATTGGGTGATTTTGACCCAACTTGAAATAGTAACAATAAGCATGCAAGTGAATGTTTTACCATAACCACGTCTTTTATTTTTTTATGGACCTTTAAATACGTAATACTCGTTTATGTTAGAATAATAATATGTGTGATTGAGTGTTTTAAGGAGATATTCATGTGTAAATTTAGGATAATACGTAATACCTATATAGAAGGTTTTAAGAGACCACATGAATAACTGATGTGTTGTGATTTAATTTGAGACGGACGAACGATTAAAAACCGCTTACCTAAATTAAAACTAAATGTGGAATATAAAATAAAAAATATCAAGCAAAGCCAAATATATATAAACGTGAATTGATTTTGAGGAGAAAGTATTTTCTTTTTTAATAATTGCAGTATGAATTTAATATTTGTTTGATATATGTCCACATAAATAAATTAAACGAGTAAAGTTACATGCGCTCCACTACAGGACGCACGATGACAGTCACGTGATTAAGGGCATGTTTGCGAAATTTGTAACTAACGTCGGACATTAATGCTCGTAAGTAAATAAAAGAAATACATTAAAAGAATAAAACATCTTGTACGTTCTGGTATAGTAGTTTAAACTAAATGATTTGAGCAAAAGACACACTCGTCCCTGCGAGGTACCATAACATTAATGTTGTTAATAGCACGTTGCAACATGTATGGAAACATTGTTACATTGCGACCCAACTAATTTAACTATAGCAACCTAAGAGAAAGGGTAAAGGAAAACTAAACAGATAAAAAAGACAATTAAATCACTAATTTAACTATAGTAACCCAACTAATTTAACTACCCAAACAGCTTGGTTCATAACCATGGTAAATATATATATATATATATATATATATATATATATATATATATATATATATATATATATATATATATATAAATGCACATAGTTTACGGCTAATGTAAAAAAAATCACTTTAATGGACGAATCACATGCTGACACGTGTCAGTGGCGGTGAAAAGCCCACCGACAGAATATATACAATGTAAACTGTAAAGCCCTATGTTTAATTGTTGAATTTTCAATTAGTAGACAACAAAAGTCAAATCATGAAGATTTAGCAATCACAAGTGGAGGCCCACGAGAAGAATTAGAAAATTTACAAAAGTGGACTATTTCATATACTTGAAACTGGGCTCAGGTGGACTACAACAGTACAACCTACAATAACAAAGAAATGAAACTCTATTGGGCTGCAACTAATTTAAATGGGCCACAAACGAAGATCGGTTAAACTGATGGGGAATTAAAACGGATGAAACGGTAGAACTTGAAGGTGTTACGAATTAGAGGTGAGCATAAAAACTGGTTCAGGTAGTACCCAATGGGAGGTGTACCCGGTTGGATCTGTTTAACACCGTAAGGTTGGAACCGGTTTTAAATTTTGAGTTTTCTAGCGAGTTGAACCTGGTATTGGACCCGGTATTGGACACACACGCTAGGAAAGAAAAGAAGCGAAAAAAAAGAAGTAAACCCGGTATTGGACTCGACCCTACCCTACCAGGTATAGCATGTAGGGTTTTCAAGTAAGTGAACCTGACCCGGGTTCATACCCGGTTTCGCCTCAACCCTGGTAAGAAAAAACCTAGTTGGGCCGAACCCGGTTTCGGTACGGCCGAAAACCCGATTTCCCCTCCTCTATTACGAATCGGAAACCGGAAATTTTATTGGAGCAGAAAATTTTGATCTTGAAGGTGTTCGAGGTTCGGGTGTTAAAGACAAGCTTTCGGTTTTGCGCGTTTACACCTCTGTTGATGTGTTTTACTATTCGTTTTTGTTTTATAGTTATACACAAACATACCATACTTGGCTAAACTTATTTTATCACTTTTATTTGTTGAGTTTTTGATGAGCGTGTGTACTTGATATATTGTTGGTAATTTTAGTGTTATCAACATACGTTTTAGTATAAAAGATTAACTTGTTTATCGAGTAAATAACGTAGAGATTAAACGAGTTAGGTGTCGTGGGACCGCGGGCTCAATTTAATTCTAAATGTTATTTAAGCTTTGTGTTAACATTAGGCTTATGTAAATAATTACTTAAGTTTAATTAGTTAATGTTGGACTTCTAAATTAAAATTGCGCTTTTAATGATTTGTTAAAATATAAAACAACCAGCCCATTATTGGTCTTAAAAAGAAAGAAATGGATCAACGAGTTAGGTGAGATACATACGTTTACAAGAAAACTTTGAGATGCATCACAGATTCAATCAAAATTTATACTCCATTAACAATATTTTCTGTCTAATCTGATAAATCATTCGCATGCAACCTACAAAATAGGTTTATCTGATAGTTATTCATGATTCAGAAAACAATCCAAGTGAGTTTTATTTGAAGATTATATCCAAGTTCCAGATTCATCAAGTTTCGGGTTTGTTTATTTGGTTCGTTTTCGCGTTCTAGACTGAAATATTCTACATATATATATTGCTAATTGTGTTAATTGTCTGAGTTTCATACTTAGGTTGTTAAATTTTGGTTTTTCAAATTAATGCATGAGACTAACACTAGTAATTCAAAATTTAGGTATTACTAATCAGTTAATCAGGTGTGTCCCCATTAGTAATTAGGTGGACCGAATCGTTGCATGTGTTACTGATTGTCTTGACATTATTAGGTTAATTGCTTGCTATGATCGTAAGGTAGGTTTGCTTAACATGATTAGGGTTCTTTATGTCGTAACTTAGATAAAATTTTGGTTTCCTTCACACTTTTAGGATTGTTATAACTAACTCCTGAGGATTGTGAGTTTGAATTATCTTAACCGAGTTCAAGCCTTTTAGCACTTCAATACAGTTTGATCTTCGCTCTTCACTTCATAATAATTGGGTTGTTTAAAGTCTCGGGTCTTCTAATGTATCTGCTTTAGTGACGTTATCACACGTTTAGTCATTTCGATTAATCTTGTCATTGTTAGAAGGATACCTAACTGATATATCTCTCAATTTGATTCTCGTTATTCTCATTCATTGCTTGTGTTTCCTTGTTTATTTGCGTTTTTAATCATTGATTATAATCAATTCATTCAATTTACATGGTTCAATATTAGCAACAATTTGCTATTGGTAGATAATACATAACGGTTCAATATATGATTTTTTGTCCTTACTAAATTGTAAATACATTTGTCTAACGTGTGTAGTTTATTTCTTTCGCGAAAAGCTATTATAAAGTTTAGTTATGACCATTTAAAAAATATACACACATTATTAAGCTTGCTTATATGTCAATTATTAGACTACAATTCTCCCGACTCGTTTCCGAACAAAAAAATTACATCAAAACGTAGCGTTACTCTAATTTATATCGTCGAATGAAAGTATATTACACTTGACCTCACTCATTTCCAACATAAACGTTTTATATTTGACACAACTCGTGTCTTGATAAAATTACATTAAAATGTACGCAAACTTGAATTTACACCGATACGTACATAAGAATAAGGATGTAAGAAATTAGTTTTTCTAACTAATATACAACAGGTGAATTTGAAACTTTATAAACTCATGAGGGTCAAAATGATAATTTTTTAAAATTTTATAATAAATTTAGGGGCTAAAAGTTTCAATTCAAGAAACTTGAGAGGGCACCGACCTTGCTTTATAGGTATATAGTAATGTTAAAAAATCAAAATTAACAAGTGAGGTGCAGAAAAAAAATAATTTCACTGTGAAGGTCGCATGTCTTACCATCACACAGAATTTAATTTGGACCTTCTGGAATGTTCTACAGAAAATATTGGAAAATCTTATAAATGTTATTATTTAAAACTAGTTTTGGTTTACGTTATGGTTACATCATATGAACTAAGAAATATTTTTAAATGTAAATCGAAAGGGAGTAAAGGTGCAAAATGTAGTTTTTTAAGATTCTTGATAGCTAAGAAAAATAAAAAAAGAATTCTCATGTAAAACACTATATTTTCTGAAATGACACGTGGTGATATATGTCATGAGGTGGGAGCGTAATGATATGCCAAGTGTGAAGCTAAATTTATGTTTTTGATATTTTCTCATTACTTGCAAAGGTTAAAGAAAATAAATATAATAACACTTGCATGAAATTAGGTATATTAGATAAGGTGATAAATTGGAAAGAGAATTGATTGTGGGGAAGCTTATGTAATTGCATGAACTTTTCAAAAGTTAGTAGATACATCAAATTTTGATTTTCCTTATAAGTTTTGTAAATGAAGTGATTTTATGTAATCTCGTCAAAATTCAAAGTGTGTGATTGAGCTTGATTTTAGCTTTACTTGTGTATAGTTTAAACTTGTTTTGTAAAAATTTATACTCATATTATATTTATCAGTCAATCATCAATTGCATTAAATTTAAAGTTTATGATATTAAAGCATTAGTAATTAAACGTGATAGGACTTGTTGAACCCCCCCCCCCCCCCCCCCTCCAAACCCATGTGATTGGGGCGTGAGAGAAGAGTTTTTGTTTTTTTTTTTCAAAAGATGTTTTTACAAAACTTATTTACCAAAAAAATTGTTTTCTTCAAAATATTTTGCTAAAATGATGTTTTTATGAAATTCAATTAAATCTCATTTGCTAATTTCTCTTCTCTTAATTATATTGGTAACTCCTATATTATTTAATTATTATTGATTTAAATATCTAATAACTATCATGTTTATATTGTTTTTAATTTTTTGTAATTACAATCATCATTTTTATAATGTTTTTTTACTATCACACACTAAAGTAGTGATAGCTTACGTGACAATATTTTTTTAATATTGAATTTTAATTATATATTATTAATAATGTATGAAATTATATATTCGCCTAAACAAATGGATAAGCCAAGGTTTTAAAGTAGAATCCAAATTGAGTTGTGTCTTGTGAGGAAGTCAAGGAACATGCGTCTGTTATGATCTTACTGCAGTACACGTGGCACTCACTGATTGGTTACTTTTCTTGTGTGCCCATCTCTAAAATAGATAAGTCGTTAACACCTGGCACCGAGGTTTTCCAACAGAAAACGGCAATATTACAAACAAAGCCCCCTCAACTTTACAAGATCTTCATTTTTTATCCCTCAAGTCCAACATGTATCTAATAGACCTCACAAAAATAATATTACTCGCACTCACACGAGATAAAGACCTTTTGTACTCTACAATAGGTCAGAGATCTATGCTACCGGAGATAACTTGTTAGATAAGTCGACGCCTCAACGGCCATTTAGGTACAAAGTATCATTTGAAACAAAAATAAGGCGTAAAATTGAAACTCTTGAATGGTTCTCTTGTTTTTATTTAAAAACAATACACAATTCTGTGTCCATACACTACAAGAAAAGAGACTATGACGTTTAAAATTCGTTAATCTGTCGTGTCGACGTGTCATTACTTTGTAAATCATTATTTAATCACATATGGATAGAAAATTCAAGTAAGTAAACACTCTCCATTTTAGGTATCCTAAATCATCTTTATAGATATGTTAATTACTCTATAAATATTTGAAGTATATCTTATAATTATTAAGTATATTTCTTATATTATGTAAAGACGGCTCTTATAGGACATCTATTAAAGACAATTTAACACCATTTTGAAGAGACTTCTCCTTACCACCTCCCGTATATCTCTCATTATTACTACTTATTTTGCCTTACACTTATGATTTACATATATATGTTTATATTTGACACAAGTGAGATAAACATAATGACATCGACGTCTGATGGTGATTCCTAACGTAGCACTTTGTGACTCCTAACGGGGTTTCCTACAAATTTATTCTTAGCTCAAGAAGACACATAATAACTTGTGACTACCTTCAAGATCACTTCAAACTAAAAGTGTTCTCCTAAATCACACTTATGATTCACATATTTCTTTCACCTCACTTCTGTAAATAAAATTGCAAAAGTTTAGAGCCACAATCTTACTATATGCAAGTAGATTAGTGATTACAAATCCTGTTTGGCAAAACTTCATATTAAGAGGGGTATTTTTGTAGAATGTTGATAGTCAAGGACCAAAAGCAACAAAAAAGGTTAACAAACCATGGCATGGGTCATGGGACATCAGAGAGATGGTTATCAACATCGAAAAAGACAAAAAGAAAGTTCCAATGATAACTGCAAATACGCGTTATACTTATGTATATAATTTTAGGTTTAGTATCATACTATCATTTAAGAGACAACAATAATGATCTTTAGATCAAAATTTTAAAATAAGATACTTAATACATGTAAATATGAGAGGATTTTAAGTTCAATTCTCACTCTAAATAAAAATATTCAAGGTTGAGCTAAAAGTTTTTCTACTTAAAAGTTTTGTTCTGAGAGTTTTGGGGGGTGTAGTTCTGGCTGGATAACGAATAGTTAGGCACGATAAATATAACATATATTTTTGAAGCAAGGTCGTACATTGATGTTAAATTTTTTATAATGAGAAGTAATAAACATATTTAAAATAGTAACAAATTCTATTAATTGTTCTTTATGTTCTATAGAAATTAATATAAAGATAATATTTATTCCTTTCTAATGACATATAACATATATGTGTAAATCATGCGTAGCTAATACTATCTACATATGTGTAGGTATAAAATAAAAAAATTAAAAATATGAAATTATGTTATCGTAGTTCTAAACATATTTTTTGAGTTTTAAATTATTTGAACGCTATAACTTAACGATATAGTAACAATATATAATTAACTATACATATATATATATATATATATATAGATATAGATATATAGATATATATTAAAACATTTATATATATAGCAATAACATTTATTGAATTATGAATGTTTAGCTTAGTAAACAATTTAAAATATATTTAGTTCTTATTATATGTATATGTCATTATAGGTTGTCAATATATAAACCTACATAAAAAGGTTTCACTATACAGACATCATACGATTAAAAAAGTTTTTTTTAATATTTTATCTATTTTTAATTAAAATAGAACTTCAATCAAAATTATAATTAGATAACAAATTTAGTTAACTGATCTATATTACAAAAATTCTTATCCCTCTTACCCTTTGTTTTCTTTCTTTTAAATTAACCATAATTTTTATCATATTTCTATTGCACGCTTATGATCGAGAAAATTACATATATCTTCTTGTAAACTTGTAAAATTACATATTTTTCTCAAAACTCAAGTTTTCATTGTGTAGTGCATAATGATCTTCAAACATGATTTAGGAAAATATATAACTCTGCAAGTTTAAAAGAAGATAAATGCAATTATCCCGCTTAATAAACCTTTTATTTAAACTGAATGATATTAAGATAATCTTTTTTTTAATAAATAACTATCTTTCTAACTTTTCTTTAACATATATCAGGTTAAAAACATATTCTTGTTATAAACTTGTGACTCCTACAATTTAGAATTAATGCTTTACTTTTATTTGTTGTTTGTTGGATACATATAAGAGAAATGTTAAAATAGAAAGTTTTTTAAGATTAAAAAGTGTAAAAAGTAATCTTAACCATCCATCTACTAATCAAATTGTAGAGAATAGTTTGTTAAAAGAGTATTTTAGAAATAGTCACTTTTTTAACTTTTTGCAAGTTCCTCCATTGTTATAAAACATTCATAACTTTTATGTGCGACATTATTTTTTTATTTAAAAAAACTACTCCATAAAAACGAGCATTTTCTTATTTTTAAAACGAGTACAATATTTTTATATAAAAGAGGAATTTTTTTTACGTTTTTAAGCTCAGATCTCGTCATTGTGTATTAGTGCAATTCATTGTGTCTTTTTGTTAGTTATTATGATTTTCTAGATACTAATGTTTTTTTCTAAAATGATGAATCTAGAAAAATATAATGATAGAATAACATTGTTATGTATCTCTAATATGTAAAATATAATAATCAATAAACAACTAATTAATCTAATACATTAAATACAATAACAAAATAACACAATATCTTATTATGTTTTTTGATCGTCATTGTGTTATCTTGAACACTATAAGTTTGAAAAATACATTGGTGAAATAACATCATTGTATATTTCTAATGTTAAAATACAATGATAGATACCAAAAAGTTTATATAATCTATTAAAAATTAATAACAAAAATAACATATTGTGTTATCTTTAACACTATAAGTTTTAAAAAATAGAATGGTGAAAGTATATCATTGTGTACTTGTAATTGTAAAACACAGTGATTATAACCAGTTTATAATCTATAAAAACAATGATAAAAATAACATAAAATGATCTAAAACGTTAAACACAATGATTAATACACATAACAAATGATGTAAAATATATGACACAATAAACGTAAATATACAATGTGCTGACGTATTTGACACAATGACCAAATCTATTTATCTTTAAAACTATAGAAAAATACGTGTCAAGCACACAATTATTTTTAGTCTTTTTAGATTAAATATGTTTTTTTAGTATAACTCTACTGTCACACCCTCAAATTCCACTTGCGGGGTTTTACCGCGAGGCGTGTGACAAACCAGGATCTCAGACACGGTCATATCAAACGACACTAAATGAATTTAAAAATAAACGTTTGACTTAAATCAGAGTAGCATAAAAGAAATAAACATCAGTGCGGAAGCATAAAACTGAAATGAATAACAGTGCGGAAGCGAATAACGAAATGTAAACAATACTGGAAGGTATAAGTGCTAAGTCAAAACAAAATGTTCAATGCAAGTAAATATGTTTGATGATGCATGTCCTGAGTGCGTTCCTTAATCGTGCATCATAAGCTTAAGCTTTCCTGTTACCTGAGAAAACATGCTAAAGTATTTACAAATGGTTTCTAGTATTATTGTTTATCGCCTGTTACGTTAGTGCAAACATTCTTGAAAAGTCCTTACATTCTCGAACCGTTAGTAATGTGTAGCGAGGTAATTCTGAGTAGTACTACTGGGTTTGACAAACCCCGCCCGGGCTAGTCGCGCTAGCTTGATTGGAGGTCAAACGGGTGCGTTATTGACCTAACATTTGTCATTGTCTAGTGAGACGTGACGGGAAGGCAACAAACATACGAACATACGAACATACAAACAGTTAGCCTCGGTTCGAAACGCTAAGTAACTTGTTTATAGGCTAGCTACCTATCGATATGCTTTAATTACTTTACCATTCAAACAGTTACAAACATTTTTATCTGTTACTAAACCTGTGAACTCACCAACTTTATGTTGACACACTTTAGCATGTTTTCTCAGGTAACAGGAAAGCTTAAGCTTATGATGCACGATTAAGGAACGCACTCAGGACATGCATCATCAAACATATTTACTTGCATTGAACATTTTGTTTTGACTTAGCACTTATACCTTCCAGTATTGTTTACATTTCGTTATTCGCTTCCGCACTGTTATTCATTTCAGTTTTATGCTTCCGCACTGATGTTTATTTCTTTTATGCTACTCTGATTTAAGTCAAACGTTTATTTTTAAATTCATTTAGTGTCGTTTGATATGACCGTGTCTGAGATCCTGGTTTGTCACACGCCTCGCGGTAAAACCCCGCAAGTGGAATTTGAGGGTGTGACAGATTGGTATCAGAGCCACTGGTTATAGAGAACTAGGATTGCATTTGCATCTAGACTATAGCCTTAGACACAACACTAGCATGGCACAAACACTATTACTTGTCTACGACTTTTGGACGTACATTTCATGGCATACTCGCGTTATGTTACAGGATGTCCACATCATCATCATCTGAACCATCGATGTCACCTATATCACCCTCGGATAGTAGAGAGACCGAGGATTCCGCTAGTCTGCCTTCGACATCTATACCTGTTTCTTCACCCCCAGAGTCTAAGAGACGCCGACTTGAGCCTACCGTTGCCACTACGGGGCACGGGGAGCCCTTAAATGCCCATGACTCACCTAACACCCACGATTGGGACTGGTTACCAGGATTGATTGCCCGATGGATTAGGGAGGAGAACGTGCCCTACCCTCCTACTCCTTTCACACCTGCTACTACTCCTATCCTACCCTATATTCCTCACCCACCCGAACAATCATTCGCCGCCTTTGTAGCTGCGATGAAACGTGAGGTACGTTATATGCATCAGACAACCGGAAGGGTTAAAACCCTGTCAGAGGACCAGGCTCGGACAAATAGACGCGTAGAACTTCAGAAAGAAAGCCTTGAATCCACTGACAAGTGCCATAATAGACTCGTTAAGGAATTCAAACAACTAGTGGCCCGTGTTAACACTTTAGAGGCTAAAGCCGTGGAATCTGAGCAGCAGCGTGTTCAAGCAGCAGTGACAATTGCGGAACTAGAGGCACAGGTCGAAGCTCTTGTTGCACAACAAGAAGAAGAGGAGCCCGAAGAGGAACCTGAAGAGGAACCTGAGGAAGACCCCGAAGAGGTTCCAGAAGATGACGAAGAAGATGCAGTATCAGTTATCTCTTCAGCTAGTGAAGATGCTTAAGCTTTTCATTTCATTTCCTTAACCTAGGTGGGAAGGGTTGTTCCCATCCAACTGATATATTTTGAATATTAATCGTTTGATTTGAATACATTGTACTTCTTACAATTTATTTTTATCGAAGATTTATTATTTGATTATTGGTTGTTGTGGTTTTGTGAAATGCATGATTATTTACATTGTACATTATGATGATTATATATTATATATTTTCTCATGTTCGTGTATTGTGAATGCGAAGAATCATGTCTGGAAGAAGAGCTGGACGTCCGAGCGGACAAGGAAACATCAACATGACTCAAGCTGAGTTAAATGCCATTATCAATGAGCGTGTTGCTGACGCGCTTGCAGCATATGAACAGACCCGAAATCAGAACCAGAATAACCAGAACCAAAATCAAGGAGGTAACCTTGAGCCTAACGGACCCATTGGTTTTTTTTTTTTCCTATGATAACTCATTATCGAATTCTAAATTTTCGTACATCGTCATGATCTTTTGATTCAGGCCAAGCAGTCTGTACATTCAAGATGTTTATGGATTGTAAGCCTCATTCTTTCAGTGGTTCTGAGGGTGCTGTCACACTACTTCGTTGGTTGGAGAAACTTGAGTCGGTTTTCGCCATGTGCAACTGTCCTGTTGGAAACCGTGTCAAGTATGCCTCTGGCACATTAGAAGGACCAGCATTAACTTGGTGGAACTCACAAGTCCAGATATTAGGACTTGAGGCGGCTAATAATCTACCATGGGATGACTTCAAGACTTTAATGAAAGATGAGTACTGCCCGAGGAATGAAGTCCAGAAGCTGGAAAGTGAATTCTGGAATCTTAAAATGGTTGGCTCCAACATTGAGGAATATACGACTCGTTCGCACGAGTTGGCTACTTTATGTCCTCAGATGGTAGACCCAGACTACAAAAGGATTGAGAGGTACATTGATGGGTTAGCTCCTCAGATCCAAGCTAGTGTCATCGCTGCGGACCCTGAGACTATTCAGCATGCTATCCGACTAGCTCACAAACTCACCGATCAGGCAGTGGCGCAGGGCACTCTGCCTAAACGTAGCACTACATCTGGCTCATCTGACTACAAGCGAAAATGGGAAAGTACCACCAGCAAATCCTCGAACTTGAACAACACTCAGCAACAACAAGCCAGAAAGTTTGACTCTTCCCGAAGCTTCACCAATAATAATCAGAACAACAACAACAACAATGGTCAGGGATCAAGTAACTATGTGGGCAAGTATCCAAGGTGCAACAAATGTAACTTTCATCATCATGGCCAGTGTGATCGTTTTCGTTGTCTAAGGTGTGGAAAAATGGGCCATGCTGCTAAAGACTGTAGGGGTGAACTGATGACCAAGCAACAACCTCATCAACAACGACAGGGTGAAGCGACTAGAGGCTGTTTTGAGTGTGGTAAAGAGGGCCATTACCGGAAGGATTGCCCACAACTGAAGAATGGGAACAGGGGCAATAATGGAAATAACAACAACGGAAATGGCGCCAGAGGTCGAGCTTTCGTGATTGGTTCTGGCGAGGCGAGAAACGATCAAAATGTGGTTACCGGTACGTTTCCTCTGAACGATTGTTTTGCTTCTATGTTATTCGATACCGGCGCTGATAAGAGTTTTATATCTACTAAGTTTAGCAAGCTTTTAGATGTAACCTTGACTGAAATGGACCCTAGTTATGCGGTAGAACTAGCTGACGGTAAAGTGATCGAGGCAACTCATATTCTTAAAGGATGTAAATTAGAGCTATCAGGACACAAGTTTGAGATAGACCTTATGCCAGTTACACTTGGTAGTTTTGACGTGATCGTTGGCATGGACTGGTTATCTAAGAACCAAGTTGAGATATTTTGTCGCGAGAAAATTGTTCGTGTACCACTTCCTAGTGGTGAAGTCTTATCCGTACAGGGTGAGAAAAGTGGTGTCGTTTCTAGCATCATTTCGTATATGAAAGCCCAGAGGTGTTTACGCAAAGGCCATCCCGCTATCCTAGCTATAATCACTGAAAAGACCACTGAAGAAAAGAAGATCGAAGATATCCCTATCGTTCGCGACTTTCCTGAAGTTTTCCCTGAAGACTTACCTGGTCTTCCACCGCACCGTCAAGTCGAGTTCCAGATTGATTTGACACCTGGAGCCGCACCTATTGCTAGAGCACCATACAGATTAACTCCGAAGGAATTACAAGAACTGTCTACTCAACTGCAAGAGCTCCTGGATAAAGGATTCATCAGGCCTAGTTCATCACCGTGGGGAGCCCCAGTCCTGTTTGTCAAGAAAAAGGATGGGACTTTTCGCATGTGTATCGATTATCGTGAACTAAACAAAGTGACGGTTAAGAACCGTTATCCTCTACCTCGCATCGATGATCTGTTTGATCAACTGCAAGGGTCGAGCTTTTATTCGAAGATAGATTTAAGATCAGGGTATCACCAACTGAGAGTCCGAGAGGAGGACATATCAAAGACGGCATTCAGAACCCGATACGGACACTATGAGTTTCTGGTAATGCCATTTGGTCTGACTAATGCACCAGCGGTTTTCATGGATCTTATGAACCGAGTGTGCAAACCCTACCTGGACAAGTTTGTTATCGTTTTCATTGATGACATTCTGATCTATTCAAGGAACAAGGAGGAACATGAGGAACACCTTCGGCTTATCTTGCAACTACTAAAACAAGAGCAGCTCTACGCCAAATTCTCGAAGTGCGACTTCTGGATTCGAGAAGTCCAATTCTTGGGCCATGTAGTCAACGAGAAGGGCATACATGTCGATCCAGCAAAGATAGAAGCTATCAAGAACTGGGCTACGCCAAAGACTCCGACGGAGGTACGACAGTTCCTTGGATTGGCTGGCTATTACCGACGATTTATCGAAGGATTTTCGAAAATCGCTCAACCACTTACAGCGTTAACTCAGAAGGGCACTGTGTACAGTTGGGGTGACAAGCAGGAATCAGCCTTTCAGTTCTTAAAACAGAAACTCTGCACGGCACCGATATTGTCTTTACCCGAGGGAACCGAAGACTTTGTGGTGTATTGCGATGCTTCTATTCAGGGTCTCGGTTGTGTGCTAATGCAACGCGAGAAGGTGATCGCATACGCTTCCCGACAGTTAAAGGTTCACGAGAAGAACTACACGACACACGACTTAGAGTTGGGAGCCGTTGTGTTTGCTCTCAAGATATGGAGACACTACTTGTACGGTACCAAGTGCACCATTTATACCGATCACAAGAGTCTTCAACATATTTTTGAGCAGAAGGAGTTGAATATGAGACAACGTCGCTGGGTCGAGTTGTTGAATGACTATGACTGTGCGATCAAGTATCATCCGGGTAAGGCTAATGTAGTAGCTGACGCCTTAAGCCGAAAGGAAACACCTAAGCCAAAGCGAGTTCGAGCATTACAACTCACCATCCACACCGGATTACCTGATCAGATACGTAATGCTCAACTTGAGGCTTTGAAGGACGAGAACCTGAAGGCAGAGTCCATGCGAGGCATGGAAAAGCAGTTAGAGATCAAGTCTGACGGAGTTCGTTATTTCATGGAACGAATATGGGTTCCTTTGTATGGGAATCTACGAGAACTAGTGATGGACGAAGCCCATAAGTCTCGATATTCTATCCATCCGGGTTCAGATAAGATGTATCATGACTTGAAAGTTTTGTATTGGTGGCCAAACATGAAAGCGGATATTGCCACTTACGTAAGCAGATGCTTAACCTGTTCTAAGGTTAAGGTGGAGTATCAACGACCGTTGGTTTACTACAACAACCAGAAATTCCAGTATGGAAGTGGGAACAGATATCTATGGACTTCATCACGAAACTGCCACGAACACCCAGCGGATGCGATACCATTTGGGTAGTTGTAGATCGATTGATGAAATCCGCACACTTCTTACCAATCAGAGAGACTGATAGAATGGAGAAGTTAACACGTATTTACCTCAGAGAAATAGTCTCTCGGCACGGTGTGCCAATTTCTATCATCTCCGATCGTGACGCTCGATTTACTTCACATTTTTGGCAATCATTGCAACGAGCATTGGGTACACGGCTAGACATGAGTACTGCATATCATCCCCAAACGGATGGCCAGAGTGAGCGTACGATCCAGACTTTGGAAGACATGTTACGCGCTTGCGTGATTGATTTCGGCAGCAGTTGGGAAACTCACTTACCGTTGGTTGAGTTTTCTTACAATAACAGCTATCACACATCGATCAAAGCTGCACCGTTTGAAGCATTGTATGGACGTAAGTGTCGATCACCTATTTGCTGGGCAGAAGTTGGAGAAAGTCAACTTACAGGTCCTGAACTTGTGCATGAAACGACTGAGAAGATAGTACAAATCCGTAACCGCATGGCAGCAGCACGTGACCGGCAGAAGAGTTATGCTGACAAACGTCGCCGACCATTGGAATTTCAAATTGGTGACAGGGTACTTTTGAAAGTGTCACCTTGGAAGGGTGTGATTCGTTTCGGGAAACGTGGAAAACTAAGCCCTAGATACGTGGGACCGTTTGAGATTGTCAAACGGGTTGGCCCCGTAGCCTACCAGTTGAACCTACCAGAAGAGCTTAGCGGAATACACAATGTGTTCCATGTTTCGAACTTGAGGAAATGCCTTACAGACAAGACTCTTTTTGTTCCGTTAGATGAGATACATGTGGACGAACAACTGCATTTCATTGAGGAACCGGTGGAAGTTATGGACCGAGAGGTCAAAACTCTTAAGCATAATCGTATTCCTATCGTCAAAGTCCGTTGGAACTCAAAGCGTGGACCAGAGTTTACCTGGGAACGCGAGGATCAGATGAAGAAGAAGTACCCACAACTGTTCAAAGATCAGACATCTACTTCTTAAGGTATCATTCTCACGATATCTTTTCTTTCAATTTCGAGACGAAATTCCCTTCAACAAGGAGATGATGTCACAACTCTCGTGAAACCTTACGTTCTTTATTTTGGGTTTATTTTAGAAATCTGAGAAACCCTATCATAAGCGTATCTCTGACCTCCTATCGTTGCTGTTAAAACTGGCGTTCCGTGTGAACCTGATGTTCTAATTTTCGGGACGAAAATTCTTTCAACTAGGGGATGATGTGACAACCCGTGTTTTCAGGTTACTACCAAATCTAATTGTCATTAACAATCCTTGCACCACTACATGTTATGTGTTTAATGAATTTTTTTGTGAATTGAAATAATAATATTAGTATTATTATTCAATTAGCAACCTTAACCTCAACTCATTTAGATTAAAAAAAAACACTTAATGTATTTAATTAAAACTTAAATTAAATCAACTCTATGCTCCATAACCAACTCCCCTATTAACCCTCTTGCCCCCTCTTCTTAAACCCCCGACCCCACAAACCCACCTTTCTCACAACACATTCAATCATTCTTTCCCTTCCTCAACCCACTGCGAACCTCGAACGCCCACGGTAGCATTCTCCACCCCACCGCCGGTTTCGATCAACCTGCCATCACAACGAAGACCGCCGTCCATCGACGTCACTACAACTTCGCAGTCGTGCATCGAAGGACATTGGTTTCCGGAACGCATCGTTGAAAAAGGTAAGCGATTCGATCATCTAACGTCACGTTTTCTTTCACGTAACTGGGTTCGGTTACTCGAAACGAAACACCGACGCTCCGGTTCACGTAGGGTCGTGAACCGTCGGCTAAATCGCGAAAGAAACACAGCAGCCGTAGGCTGCTGTGTGTGGTCGGGTATGTATGTATATGGGTTGGCTACGTAATTATATGGGTGATCGGGAATATATATGTGCATATGTATTTTGGGTTATGATTAAACATGCGATCTGTGGATTTTTCTTGACCAAGCAATATATATATATATATATATATATATATATATATATATATATATATATATATATATATATATAAATTGTGTGCATGAAAGTAATCAGTGCATTACGTGTGTGTGAAAGAAATTAGATATATAATTTAATGGACAAATATATAATAATAATTATAATAATAATATTAATAATAATAATAACAATAATAAAATTTGATTGTGTTACGTGGGTGTGTGTGGTGGTTGATATATATTATATATAATATATATAATAGGAGTGCATGCATTGTAAATTAGATATACATACAAGTGAAAATTCAGTATACGTATAGGTACTCAGGTATGTTATGAAGAGCATATATTGATTGTGGATTATGCAGCGTAGACTATTATAATAATTAGAGTAACTATACGACATATGAATAAAGTTTTATGTTATGTTGGGGATTTATAATAGTTGATTCTTATGGTTAAGTTTGAACGTGAGGTTTAATATAAAAGATACAAGTCATGAAAAATTCATAATAACTATTCAGTAATAGTTTGAGAGACCCTCACCTATTTAATATTTCTAACGGGTCAAACCGGTCAATTTTAGTTAAAGTGTCAAAACGTGAAGGGAAGTGACTAGTAATACATTTTTTTACACGTTAATATTTGAAACTGGTCGGAACACAGTCGGGTTCGTATCAATCATTATATACAACACACTCATGGACTTATAATAATTTCTAGGTCTCGGTTAGCTGGCAACATCAATCTTAACTTTTGTCTACACACTCTAAGGTGAGTCTTCACGGCCCCTATTTTATTTTCTTTCCTTTTTGGGGGAGAAAACATGCAAACGTATTTACAAATGGTTTCTAGTATTATTGTTTATCGCCTGTTACGTTAGTGCAAACATTCTTGAAAAGTCCTTACATTCTCGAACCGTTAGTAATGTGTAGCGAGGTAATTCTGAGTAGTACTACTGGGTTTGACAAACCCCGCCCGGGCTAGTCGCGCTAGCTTGATTGGAGGTCAAACGGGTGCGTTATTGACCTAACATTTGTCATTGTCTAGTGAGACGTGACGGGAAGGCAACAAACATACGAACATACGAACATACAAACAGTTAGCCTCGGTTCGAAACGCTAAGTAACTTGTTTATAGGCTAGCTACCTATCGATATGCTTTAATTACTTTACCATTCAAACAGTTACAAACATTTTTATCTGTTACTAAACCTGTGAACTCACCAACTTTATGTTGACACACTTTAGCATGTTTTCTCAGGTAACAGGAAAGCTTAAGCTTATGATGCACGATTAAGGAACGCACTCAGGACATGCATCATCAAACATATTTACTTGCATTGAACATTTTGTTTTGACTTAGCACTTATACCTTCCAGTATTGTTTACATTTCGTTATTCGCTTCCGCACTGTTATTCATTTCAGTTTTATGCTTCCGCACTGATGTTTATTTCTTTTATGCTACTCTGATTTAAGTCAAACGTTTATTTTTAAATTCATTTAGTGTCGTTTGATATGACCGTGTCTGAGATCCTGGTTTGTCACACGCCTCGCGGTAAAACCCCGCAAGTGGAATTTGAGGGTGTGACATCTACCCTATATATATTTGTCGAAAAACAACAATGACGATATTACCGTGGGAAATTATAACCCTTTAAATCGATATATAGTCTTGAAAATACTATATATCGACTATAATTTTATATAGGAGACAAGACAAGTAAATAGACCATGATTGTATACACATATTCAATTTAAACAAACATTGTTTTGTTATTAGACTACTATATATACGAACACACACATATATACATAGAAATATATTAGGGGTTGTTTGATTCAATTAAAAGTCACATGTTAATGGTTTATGAAACATTTAATTTAATGGGTAAGTTTCAGAAAAATACCGAATGATTCAAATGTTATCTTTTATTCAGTCAAGCTTCTTAATGTATCAGAGGTTGACAAACAACCCCTTAATAGGAATTGAAAAAGCATGTAAGGCAATAACATCAAGAGTATATCAAAATATTGACCAACTAAACAATCAAATACTCCACATGGAAATCAATAATATGTGACAATACTAGAATAACAAAACGAGTTAATAAAAATGGGTTGTTGGAATTCTAATTAACATAAATGCACCATCCATAATTCACGATGTACACAAAGATACATACTAGAGTCACATGTGTAACATAAGTGAAGTCTCATATGAGGGCATAAGTGGAGTCATGTGATATTTAAAGATTACAAATGATACGATAAAGATGATAACTAAATCATGTGATATGAGGCGTGCTTTGCTGCATGAACATGATAAGCACTTAAATAAGATAAAAAGATATACCTTAGCAAAAATGCAATAAAGCTATGACAAGATAAAGATATATCTCACATATATATATGATAAGGATAAATATATAGCATGCCATCATGATATAGGCGAAGACATACCTTTGTTGGAAAGATAAAACCATGAATTTTACTAAATATTTATAAAAAAAACAAGAAAGACTTTATATCTAATTTTAATAGTTTTCGTTATGATTCCCTTTATGGTTACTTGAGTTTTACTTGATGTGTAGTGTGCAAGCATATAGAGTAAAATGAGATGAACATGGGGCGTGAGCTAGGGTAGCAAAAGGAACATTGTTTTGAAAACCGGATAGGATTGACCGATCGGGGACCGGACATTATCCGGTCCGGTTTGGTGCTTTAAACTGTTTTTACATTGAAGCGGTGGTCGGACTAGTTGAACCGGTCGAACTGGCGGTCGAATCAGGAACCAGACCGGTTGAACCGGGGGTTGGACCGGTCGAACCGGTTTTTCATATATCTTTTTTTTATTCTGTTAGTATTTTTTTACATATATATTTATAAAGTAATTATAATTTTATCCGGTTCTTATATCCTGTACGGTTCACTGTCCAATAAGATTCTGAAAACATTGTAAAAGAAAGGAACAATGACATATATATAGAATATGGCACTCACGATTATTAATATATTTATTATTAATGTATGATACATTTAACACGTAACACCAAAATAATTATTTTGAACACTTGGTTTACTTTTAAAATTATATATAGTTTAAAACAATTTTCACTGCCAATTAAATTATTTCAACCAGAAGTGTACCCAAACACAATACTAACCCAAATATTATGTTATACACACTAACCTGCTTACCATTTGAATATTGACGGGTTAGCACGAACACAATCTGTATAACTTATTTTTATTGCTTCTAGATTATAAACTCTAAACTTATATCATCATAGGTAAAACTACAGAAGTGTACAAAAAAATTATGGTTAAATTAGTAAATTTAATGATATTCCTTCTTAACTATTCTTGACATTATATACCTGACCATGGCATAAATACGCTATTGAGAACTGAAAATAAAAAATAGGTTAAAAGTTCAACTCATAAATCCATGGCGTTGACTCGAACACGATGGTTTAGGATGGAAGGATCGCAGGCGTCGTGAGCTAAATATGTTCACAAGCTCAATCCTAAATTGACCTAAACTTGTTTCATTTAGTCTAAACCCAAACTACAAAGTTCATGTTAGGTTGTTTCCACTCAACATGCGCAGACACACGTTTATATCGAAAAGATAAATAAATTTTAATAGGGTATTTTAAAGTCGGATATCCAATTTTTTTTATATCTAAAATTTTCGGATAGTAGAACTCGTTATTCGTATTCGTATATGAAATTTTGGATACGGATTGATTCGGATATCCGAACTTTATTTTTTATTTTTTACATAAATAGATATATGCTATTAAGAAAATAATGTAAAAAAACCAACACACATTGAGAAAGTCTCACTATACACTAACAAGTCCCAACCTAAAATAAAAAAAACATTTAACATTTAAAAAATAACAAAAAAATATTTTTATGTTTTCAATAATCGGATATCCGGAAATGTTCAAAATCAATATCCGAATCCAAATCTGAATTTTTGGATATCCGAATTTTCGTATATTTCAAATTCGAATTCGGATTCAGATAATTTTGAACACTCTAGTTTTTAACGTGAAAACTATAAAACTTGAATCTCTAACCCTTGATTAAAATAAATAAACGGCTAAGATGAACAGAGACGATTCCTAATAAAATGCGTATGCAACTACGAAATGACAAAAATAAATATCCATAACTGTTTGACTTTTATTTATTTACATTTCTTTTAATGCGAATCTATTTCTAACTAATTCACTTGACTCCAATAATCTAAGTGAATGACACCTATCCGTTTATACCAAACACGCTTCTTATTGTCTGTTAAATATAAGATACAATTAAAATTTATTTTGAAAGTGTTATTGTGTTGAGAATTGCCTTCCGTGTCATTAACATGACATGGCTATTATTAATTAAAGAAAATATAGCATTATCATATAACATTAAAAAGAACAGAATACTTATTTTTGTAGTGTAACTTTTATAAATATTAATATATGAAAAAGTTATAGCCATTTAATAAAATTTCATGAAGAAGTAATTTTATATGTTTGATAACTTAATTGATATGTGTATGTAAAATAACTAGTCAAATTCATAAATGATAAAATATAAAAAGACAAACTTTCATTATTAATAATTGTATTATAATATAGTATAAGTATAATAAAATTAAATATTATTTAGAGGCTGTTTGACAATTTTAAAATGATTAAATGTTGAACCAATAAAATGTCTGAACTATTAAGAGATCTGAACTATTATGAGCTATTATATCGCTTAAATATTCAAAAGGCAAATGTGTAACCAATTCAGATAATAGGTCTTAACCATTCAGTATTAAACCTCTTAACCATTCAGCATTAGTATAATGCTTAATCATTCAGAGACAAATGTATGAACCATTTAGAAATTTACTCGCGAAACAAACAGTCTGAACCATTAAATGTTGAATAATTCATACATATAAACCAATTAAAAACTGATTCAGATGTTGTAAAAGAACCCCTTAAATGTATATAAAACTATAGTAGCAATTCTCACTCTCTTTCTACAACATAGTACAACAATTTTTCTTTTTCTTCCTACTATTCCATTACATATTTTCACATTACACAATTTATATATTATATTTTTATCCAACTATAAATCTTCCATCAAATTGACATAAACAATCACCCAAGAAAACGATTGACACAACAGCAACATCCAAGGAACTAGAATAATAATACAAAATCACCAACACTTGTACATGCCGCATCAGAAGTTGTACACAGCGAGCCTATAAATCACTTACATCCCCAACGGTTGCAGTTCCCCGCCCTCCTTCACGTGTTCTACCTCCTCTTTCTCTTTCAGCTTTTCAACACCTTCAATATTCATACATCATCATCATCACCATCATCATCATCATCATCATCAATGGATTCTTCAGCTAAAAAACAAACAACAACTTCTTCATCATCTTCATTCACTAATGACCTCTTCGGATCGAAGGATTCTTCAGCTTCATCTTCCTCTGGTCTTTTCAACTCCATTTTCCCCCCTCCGTCGAAGGTATGTAATCACATCGTTTGATTCTGCGATTAATTGATCCGATTTTGTGTTTATAGAGGTGAAAGAGGTTGAAGTTTGTTGTTATGATTCGTATGGTGATCAATTGCGGAAATATGATTGTTTTAATGTGTTGTTCGGTGAGAGTGATTGTTTGATTTTACGGAAATTCGATGATTTTGTTGATTTTTTGAGTCGTGATGGTTTAACTGATTAGCGGTGAATGTGAAATTTGATTGAGAAATAAGGTATGAGGTTTTGAGTTAGTCGGTTATCGGAGAAAATTTTTAATTGAAAAGTGAAAACCTAGAAATTAAAGCTTAATTTGCTGTAATGGTTGTTGATTTGCCTAATTTGAGAGGTGATTAAGAATTTTGATTTGTTTGTTCTTTGTTGTTATCACTATCAATCAAATTGGCACAACTGAAAGTTACCTCTGGTCAAAGCTTAATATGAATTTTAGTGTTTGTTTGTTCATGGTTGTTATCTTATCCGTCTAATGGGACCCCATTTAAGCACAAATTAATTTTATAAAAGTTTTAAATATTAAATTTAATATATATACACACACATGTAGATATATAATTATGTTGAACGGTTAAAGTTGATGTTTTGACACATCTGTAAAAGGACGCTTGTACATTAGACACGTTATCATGTTTCACTGGTTTCGAAAGAATCATATACCATTGTGGTAAAACTCCCGTTGTTAGGATCGGACCTGTGACCTAAAAGGCCCTGAGCTCCGCCCTTCATCATCCTCCATGTCATTAAACCAAAGGGCCAACAACACATATGTATATATTTTGAACAAATTATGAAAATTATCTATCTTTGATATAGATTTATAATTTTAAAGACCTAAACAAGTAAAATATGGATTTTAAGTATTAAAGTATATATAAATTAAGTAGTCCAATGATACTCATATATTTTGTCTTTCAAGTGGTGATAGTTAAGTCTCTTTGAGAATAAAATGACGTGGATTTTAAAGTAAGCAGAGAGTGTGTGTATTTATCATTTAAATATATGAGATTCTGAAATAAAAAATAAAGAAAAGTTCAAATCCGGTTCAATATGTACTACTAACCGAAACGATTTAAATTAATATGCACACACAAGTACCCATTTAGAAACTTAGAGATATAAGAGAGAAAAAAAAAAGGAAAAGAAAAGAAAGAGAGATGCGAAATTAGATTTAGTGCTCTAGTTTGAGGTGGATTTAAAGTTCATTTTAAGTACTACATTTATTTGAAGTTCACACATTAAAACAAGCTCATTTCTCTTTCAAAACTATATTTTCTGGTAATCACATGAACCCTATCATATTTTTATATACATTGATTTGTTTACAGGCTCATAGAAAGGAGTATGTTAGCTCCCAAGAGACCGAGAAGAACTACAGTTCCGCAACAGGACGAGGTTCAACCACAGGTAGACTTCTATTTTTAATATTTGATCTTATACCCGAGTTTACCTTTACCTGTTATATTAAAGCATTTATGTTCAAGGTTTTAAGTTCAATGGGAACTTGTTGGACTTGTGATGAAAATTAAAGATCAACGGATTAAGTTGATCATTATGCCAAATGAATAACCGTAGAACTAAACTGCTTAAGGGTGTAACTTATAATAGCAGCCTAGGTTGAGCTAGGTTAACTGCTAACACTTTTATTCGATTAATTGTTTTTCGAGTTTTATAAACAAATAATATATTAAATACGATTTTAAGGTGTATTATTGGCTGAGTATATTGATCTTGAAATGGTGAATTTTAAAAATCGTAAATAATTGAACTATGATATGATATCCTACTTGCCCATATTTGTCTAGTTAGTTAACAGTGAATCTGTGTTAGTTTACTAGATAAAAGATTGAATCTTCACCAATTATTAATTATGCTCTTAAGTAATGACGTATTACACATGAACTTAAAGCATGGAATGAGGAAACCAGGAATAAAAAATGGCAGTTGGTTAAACTTATCTTATGTACTAAATGTCCCATTGTGAGAGTGATATTATTTTTTTTAATGGGTGAGAAGACCATCAAGGGTGTGAGATGGATGTACGGTTAGAAGCACCAAATAATTTTATTTTACATAATTAAAGTAGGTATCTTGGGTCTAGTTCATCAAGGTATCTGTTCCATACATACTATAATGAAAAAAGATAATAATGAATTGACCCGCACAGTTTGAAAAGTATATTCTTTTTCCTTTTTCTTGAATGTCAAATTGTGTATACACACGGTAGCCAAAATAACCATATCCCAAAAGCGACTTCAACTTTATAACTGGATCGGTGCAACTAGCTGTCTTATTAAAATGTTTGTAGTTTCGGTTTTAAAACCCGGATGATTTCATAAATAATTTGATATATATAACTAGTTTAAAATAAAATATGAAACCAACACTTTATATTTTGATAAAGATTTACAATATTAACAATATAAATGAACTCTACGGTAAGCAAGGTAAGCAAGATGTGGTGTAGTAGTAAATAAGATTTAGTAAAAAGAAAAAAAAAAGAAAGAAACACAAAAAATTTGAAAATTAATTCAACCCGGGCCCATTCTCAAGTTTAACGAATTCGACCCTACAAGATGGAGGCGGTTTAACCAATTCAACTGAACTGATTCTATAGCCGCTTTCTAGTCCTAGCGGCTAGTCTGGTCCGATTATGAAAACAATGCTTGAACCAGATGGTTCTATTGAAGAATGACTACATTTATATAACCAAAGACCTCTTGCATGTTTTTGACCTAATGGTCAAAACCTTTAAATTAACAAAATTTGTAGCTAACAAATTAATCTCCCGTTTTGCTTTCATTTTTCATTGCTCTAACTCCATCTGGATTGTTTCTCCTTCCAGATTCTGTGGATAATGAAGACCGGAGTCATCTAAAGACGGATACAAGTCCATATTATCAGCAGGCGGCGTCGCAACCATGTCATCTCAGCTCATCAATATACTATGGTGGTCAAGATGACTACACTAATCCTCGTTTTACCAACAATAATACCCCTGCACACTCAACAGTAAGTCATCACAATCATACATTTCATTTGCAGTTGAGACTTGAAAGTCTGAAATACCCTTGCGTTGTAACAAAGAAAACCCTAATAAGTGTCAATACTTAGTGGTGGCAATATGGACAAATAGGTAATTTCTACTAAAAAGAGTTGTAACTTTCATGGGTCACTAACACTCAAACTGTTTGCTATTGCAGCAATACACCAAAGATGGAGAAGATGATGGGCGCGCTTCACGAGGAAACTGGTGGAAGGGTGAGATATATGCTACAATCCATAACAAAATTTTGAAGGTTTTCTGTAACTTACATCATTGTTTTTCTGATTTCAGGGTCACTCTATTACTAAGGACCACACTACTACTGATATGACGAAACAAAATCGACGTTATTAGGTAGCTTTTGTTCTCCATTGTTTGTGATGGATGCGTCGATCTTTGCCATTTCGTTTATTTTAAGTTTTCATGTATACATTCTGTCATCTTTAGCCATTTGAAACTATGGGCGTGACAACTGAATTTTTGAGATCACATTTCCTAATGGGAATCAGCTAGAGAAAAAGACATGGATTTAACATTTGAATTTTAGATTTAAGATATTAAGTCAAATATCATAACCATAACGAAACTCAGTAAATCTAATCTATAGCAAGGCTAATGATAGATTCTGATAATGTGCGATGTTAACAAACCTTACTTCTATTATAGTCATGTATGGAATGGATTATTTTTTTGTTTTTTTCATGCTAATTCGGTTATGTGGTCTAATCTTATCATTTGCAGGATGCATGTTTCGGAGAAGGATAGCTACATAGGAAAAACTATCGTGTGTGTCTAATTAAGTGAGACGCAATACGGTTCAAACTCTACTAGCTTGTGTCTTTGAAATGATCAGTGATCATGAGTTTACAACTATTACTAGATATTTAGTGTTTATTAAAGCCTTGTATGTGTATATGTATGTATGCGAGTCATGTACGTAGTTTTTCTTTTTGCTAGAATAATTGATCCTTTGAAGGAGTTTGTGGGACTTGAAAGTTAATGTTGTATGTAAATTACTAGCTTAGTGTTTGATAAGTTTTTTTGCCCTCACGCTTTTGGGTACGTTATCCCAAGTATATTGATACACTTATAAATGTTTTACCAATATTTTCTTTAAAAGAAATAATTTTATATTTTCAAGGCAATTTCATATGTCCCTTTTAAATTGTGAAAACATCATATTTTCTTGAATCGAGTGTTGTATATTATTAAGTTTAGAGTGTCATATGCTCATATATGAAACGTACTCCCCCTCTATTTTAAGCCATTAATTAAATCACTTGCTTGATGGTCATCCTAGAAGCTAGCTCTTAATCACTTATGATAGATGATTTAAGTGCAGCCAACTCTTGTTGAGTTTTTGTTAATCTATGTTTTTCATAGGTTTAATCATGATCATGCAATGATCAGTTTTTGCTGGTTAAGAGTGTGAATGTTATGGTCTAGTATGGATTTCATACGAAAAGAATATTACTAAAACAAGGATGATAAGAAATTAAAGTAACCTTTTAAAACTTTACTCAATTCGTTTTACATGATCACCCTCAAGAAATATCTGAATTATTGTTCTCAAACATATGGTATGGTGATCACATCCTTAATTGCTTACATATACTTTATGTATATATAGTAACATAACGGGTTTTTTAAGACTAGTTTACTAATAATTCACGAGAAACAACTTAATTTATTTATCTATTACGTATCTATTAAATTCTAACACTATTACTAATAAAAATATAGAGTATTGTTATGTGGATATTTTTGAATTAACATATGTAAATTTATATATTATGAACGTAAGGTCCACTATGATCTATAGGTACACATGTAAAAACTTATTTCTAGAAGAAAAATGTAAAAAAAAATGTGTAACTTTATCTCTGAGAGAAAAATAATTTAATCTTGTAGAACTATACACTTTTCATTTAATATTTTTCAACTAGTTTTAATAACTCGTGTGTTACACGAGTTGAATAACTAAAAAATTAATTACAATAAAAGTTTATTAATTATAAAATAATATTCTAAAATAAGATATGACTGAAATTATGTATGATTAAGTGTTATAAATAATAAAATAATGTTATCAACTTTTTAAACTTTTTTTTTTTTACAAAAAAAAAACTTAACATTTTGTTTCAACACAAATCATTTTAAAAACTCCCAATTTTAATTATTTTGGGTTTATAAAAATTTTACTTTTTAAAACACTAATTTTAAAATATTTTGTATCTTTAAAAAAGTTTGATGATTTTTTATTTTATAAAAAAACTGTTTCTTCAGAAATAACATTACTAAAAGAAATTTTTTTAATTTATTAAAAAAATGTTTTTGGTCTAAAAAATTAAATAATATTAATAGTAATTAATAAAATTATTAAATATGAGAGATAAAAAGAAAATATTGGTTAAAACAAATATAAAACTATCACATGTACTTTTTAGTTACTTTTTTATCATAAGAAAATATCAAAATGATTTAAATTGACTCACGAGTCCTCATAATTACATTTGTGGCTTTGTAAAGAATACTTTCATTATATATGCCCATAGAATTACACATACTAGGTTTTGAGTTATAATATAGTTTCATGACATATATTAGGTTGAGTTATATTATAGATTCATGTTGAATGTGAATCATGACTCATGCATATCCATCTTCCTATGGTTAATTTGTCTATGCCTGGCATGATGAGGTTGGGGACCATATATATACACTCCCTATCACAGTCCTAACTATTCTATCAACAACTATATATTTCATCGGTTAAAAATAAACGTAACACATCAGTAGCATAATTTCTCAAAAGTTAATGCCCGTTTAAACCAATTGAGAATCATGTTCACAAACAATATATGTGAATCTATGAATGGACCACGATTATCGTATTAATTACTCCATTCGTAAGGTATATTCCATATACATGAAATTGATATACAATTAGAAAAGACAAATGACTTCAGTTGCTTTCAAAGTAAATTGAAACACAATAGGTTGTTGTTTAAATACTGATGAGAGATCTAAAAATATCTTTTTTTTTATCTTTCATCATAGGGCATCCATTAACATATCTAGAAAAAAATAAACTTATTAGTGATTATATTTTCTAGAGAGATCCAATAAATTAATAAATATATTAAAACTCAATAACATATTCTAGAGGGAAGCTGAGTAAATTTAATTATCCGGTTACACTTAAATTTTTATGAAAACTTATTGTATTTGACTCAATTAATTAAATTTTTAAAGGAAATTTTTTATACACAAGCTTAAAGCCGACCCGTGAGGTAAGTTATATTCTAACATAAACCTTCTACAAACTAAATAGTTTGATAATTTTAATTGTATAATTTAACTTAGTGATTTTGAACTCCAAAGGATTCCCAAAACTAGAAATAGTTATATACTTGAAACGTTAATTAATATGCATGAAACTCTTATATCATATGTTTTTAGATCTTCCACCTCAAGTGACTATTTTATTAGATTTGTCTAGTTCTTCTCTAGTTATGCTCTAGACGTAGTTTGTTATAAATGACCCAATTTATAATAACATGTATACATTTTTGTTATTCTTATGGACATTGTTTGGGTCAAATTTATATCATTAATCATGGTCACGTATGCTAAAAGATCGAAATAAAATTCCCGACAAGAATGGACGTTAAAAAACCAAGTTTTTGTCAATTACCAACTTCCAACCATATCATGTGACGAAACATTATCTTGTATTAAAAAATGTCCACATTTGATCGAGCATAACACACTATAGATTCTTTATTTTAAGGTTTATATTTGGAGATAGAAAAAATGGCATTTTAAATGGCAAAAGTCCCAAGATAATGTCAGGTAAACATCGTTGTCAAACATTCATGACCGTTAAGGTTGGTTTTATGGGACAAAGACTTAGCATCCACATGTTTTGACAGATGACTCTGATTCTTTTTTTTCTTGTCAACTTCAAACGGCCGGTGTGTCTTGTTTTGATCCTAGCTTCATTCTCTCTCTCTCGTGGCAACATATTGTTTCTCTGATAATTGGATATTTTTTTTGGTATGTATACGCGGTGGATATTTATATACATGATTAATTTTATGTAGACGACTATGATCCTATATAAACACAATATCTATATATACAAGATAACATTGAATTTATATAAGATAGATATATAACCTATAACTCATATTCTCTCTCTCTCTCTAGATATATATATATATATATATATATATATATATATATATATATATATATATATATATATATATATATATATATATATACGGGAGAGTTCAAATGAGAACTCACTTTTTTGTGAGAACTCTACGAACCAATCTCAACCACTAGTTTTCAATGGCAAAATGGTAATTAACAAACACATAATAAAAAAAATTATAAAATGAAAAATAACATAAAAATAGACAAAATAAAAACACATAAATGTTCTTCTAGTTTTCCTCTTTCATAAAAAAATTTAAAACATTTTTATAAAAAAAAATCTCGTTTTTTTTTACGAAATTCTAAATACACATGTGTAATACCGAATTTACACATGTGTAAATCCAGTATTACACATGTGTATAACCATATTTACACATGTGTAAACAACAGATAGACTATTTTTTTAAAATAAGTATATCAATATGGTAGGCGTTGGAAATATAAAAAAATATTAAATTTTATGGTGAAATTTTTTTTGAAAAATGATGTCGTGAAAAAAAAGTTATGAACGTTTTAAAAAAAAGGGGGAAATGACATGTGATTTGCATGTGATCAAACATGAGTGGTTCATATTGAGTGGTTCATATTGGTTCCTAGAGTTCTCACAAAAAAAGTGAGTTCTCATTTGAACCCTCCCCTATATATATATATATATATATATATATATATATATATATATATATATATATATATATATATATATATATATATATATATATATATATATATATATATATATATATATATATATATATATATATATATATATATATATATATATATATATATATATGTATATATGTATATATATATATATATAGTTATAGTTATATAAGATAGATATATAACCTATAACTTATTTACATCCACCTAACACGAATTATGTATAAGTGTTTACACGATTCTTTACTTAAATTGTATTTAGTTTGTATTGAATTCGTCCTTTCACACTGTCAAGAAATTATAATACTTGAAAATATTCTAGAGCAATACAAGCAATTCAAGAATGTAAACAACCAAAACCTCTCAACGATTTACAATCTAAACATAAATGGCTCTCAAAAGACAAAAAAACTATGCTCATCAAAGTGATGAACAAGAATAAAAACAATATTAGAACTAACCGGATTTCATCAAGACGATGATGAAAACCTTAGAATGATGACTATGAAGAGTCAAGAGAGAGTATCAGATGAAGGAGAGTAATATGAGCATATTGTGTATTTTCTCTCTCTCTAAACTTACATAATTAAAGTCTATTTTAGCAATACAAAGTTATAATAACCTAAACCATTATGATGCATTTAACACATCCAATTTTAAATTATTTTAACCTTTTTAAGCTCAAATCATGTCGTTTTTCACCCATTTTAATCTGTTTAAGCTAAACTTAGATAATGAAAGTCTATTTTAACAATAAAAAGTTATAATGACCTAAACCCACTATGATGCACTTAACACATCCAACTTTAAGTTATTTTGACCCGTTTAAGCTCAAATCATGTCGTTTTCACCCATTTTGACCCGTTTAAGCTAAACTTAGATAATTAAAGTCTATTTTAGCAATAAAAAGTTATAATGATCTAAACCCACTATGATGCACTTAACGCATCCAACTTTAAGTTATTTTAACTTTTTAAGCTCAAATCATGTCGTTTTTCACCCATTTTAATCTGTTTAAGCTAAACTTAGATAATTAAAGTCTATTTTAGCAATAAAAAGTTATAATGACCTAAACCCACTATGATGCACTTAACACATCCAACTTTAAGTTATTTTGACCCGTTTAAGCTCAAATTATGTCGTTTTCACCCATTTTGATCTGTTTAAGCTAAACTTAGATAATTAAAGTCTATTTTAGCAAAAAAAAAATTATAATGACCTAAACCCACTATGATGCACTTAACACATCCAACTTTAAGTTATTTTGACCCATTTAAGCTCAAATTATATTGTTTTCACCCATTTTGACCTGTTTAAGCTAAACTTAGATGATTAAAGTCTATTTTAGTAATAAAAAGTTATAATGACCTAAGCCCACTATGATACACTTAACACATCCAATTTTAAGTTATTTTGACTCGTATAAACTCAAATCATATCGTTTTCACCCATTATGATCTGTTTAAGCTCAAATCATGTTGTTTTCACTCATTTTGACCCGTTTAAGCTAAACTTAGATAATTACCTGTATAAATGGCTGAGGAGTTTGTTCGTGATCATGAACAAAAGAAGTTGTCCCTGCAAATGATGATGGTTTACGCCCAATCCCCCTAATATGTCCACGTCGTTGTCCCAACACCGACTCAAAAATATCGACTTCATTCAGCATTGATGAACCACTTTCTTCATTTTGAGTTTGGCTTAGCTCATCAAACCTTTCCTTTAATTGATTCTGTAATAATTAACAAAAATATATTAACATATTTATACATACCTATATATATACTTGAATAATATATTGTTTAGAAATACTTATACATTTTTGTTGTGCTACCTCGCTATCAAATTTCCATCTTTACCAGCATGAGCATCATGAAACGTCTCAAGTCTGTTTTTATTCTGCTTTTAAAAAATATATTATATATTAAAAAAATACTAATATATAATACACAAATATATAAAATTAAATCATTATCTTCTTATGACAATAACTACTATATGAAGCAGTTCCCTCACGGTTTCTGTAACACCCGACCCCTCACACCAACAATATTATCCGCTTTGTCTACGTGGAGCTCATGGATTTGCTTTTGGTTGCCCGGGTGAAAACTTTCCTGTGAGGTCACCCATCCATGGATTGCTCCCACCTGAGCATAAATAACTGTGGAGTTCTCCTCTCATCCATAGCTAATACGCCCACCCCACACCGTTGCGACATGAGGGGGCTTTCCCAGCAGCCTACTTTGCCAAGAGGTGGCAGGAGCGCAACGACCTAGCCCAAACCTACTTAAACAACCTAAAGGCTTGGCCCGGTAGGCGACCGAACGGCCGCCCCCTAATTACTAGACCGACATTTCGTACTCGTAACTGATCCCTTCCTAGCGAAAGGTGCGCTCCAATGAAAAGTACACAACACTAGTAGTGCCCCTTTTGACGACCAAGTCACAATGGAGACAATGTATCTCTCTAAGGATGCGAAGAATCTTTGAAAAACGCGTTGTTGATATTAGAGGCCAGACACTTCTTATGAACAAGGAATCTCTCCTGTCCACGGCTGATGTGGGATTCGCCTAGGATGTTACAATTTGTATATATTTGTTGTTGATGATTCGTTTTGTTTCAATTTGACACATGTCTATATGCGTCACTCATAAAATAGTCAACGGTTTTCCTCCAATTTTCAAGATTCATTCCTGTTGCAGGGTTGACCCTTGCTTGTTCTACATTTTCGTAGCCTCCAACACAATCAAAGTGTTTTTTCGCCACATTTTTTCGGTCTCTAAATCGTTTGAGAACACCGAACGGATTCCACCCTCTATCTGAGTCAAAGCGTCGCTACATTTAAGTTAAACAAAAAAAGTTAGTTATGTAAAAATAAATAAAAAACATATAACTAATAGCCATATGCTCTTCCAAAGCATTCTTCGAGCATCAGAAAGATTTTCATACGAACGAACATTAAAAGGAAAATTAGCTTCCATGTATATCCCCACCTCGCGAATAAACATATCATTAAGTTCACCAACGGGGGTATACGTGACAGCTCTATCAAAGGGAGAGATAAAGGTCCTCCATTTTTAGCTAACTCATGTTGCAATTTTTTGATTTTGGCCTTGCCTCTTGTTTTTCAAGAAGGCGTACCTGTAATTATAATGTAAATTCATTAATTGAATTATATATTAATAATAATTGAATAAACATAGTAAATAAATAATTATAAAAACAATTACCGTCCAACGCGTGACTTCCAGGACCACCAATTGGAGGAAGTGGTGGATCCCCGCGCCATCACCTCCATGACTAATGACATCAGCCATAAGGTATGTGAAAACTATCCACAATGATATCATGTCTTGAAATATAAGATTTAGAACATAATGTTAAAATAAGAAGAAAGTTTTCTAGTACAACATGTAATACAAACAAAGTTTAATATAAATAAATACGTATACAAATTCTAACAAATATTTCAATCAAAGTCACCCTCATATACTTCAGTATCTTCGTCAGACCCTTCAGTGTCATAATCAGAATCGTCCTCATCATAATCAACCTCGTCCTCAAACACCTCATCAACGGTAACATTTGGCGGATTTACTTCACTTGCAGTCTCGCCTGTGGTGACATAAGTAGGCATGTTATGAAAGTATTGCGTAAAGTCAATGAAAAGTACACTATTGGAATGTAGCCGAAGGGTCTGACGAAGATACTATGCAACAATTAAGTTACGTGGTGATATTAAAAAAAAATCAAATAAAACTTGAAATTCTTTGAATGAATTTACAAAACCTAAAAGCTAATAATACACAACAATTAAAAATTACTAAAAAAATCAAATGAAACCTGAAATTCTTTGAATGAATTATAACATTACTGCAATTGTTTCAAGTAATTTCATGTTTCATTTGATCATTTAGATAATTTATTATTTTTGTTTATTATAGCTAACGAGTGGAATGTTATTTGAATCATATAAATAAGTTTTAATCAACCAAGTAAAAATCAAATTCTAAACATCTTTCAACCATTTAAACAAAAAATGTACATGAAATGCCTAAATAGATCTAAACAATTTTCAACTAAATTTTAGGTAACTAAATACAAATCCATCTAGTTCAAACCTACAACATACATAAATATATTTTTAAACTAAGCATAAATTACATATACTAATATTATCTTAATATTCACCATCCTGAACTACATATACTAATGTTATAATTAAAACCCAAAAATTACACAAATACTTTAATAAGTTTTAATTATTCAAAAAACTAAACATCAACATATAAACATCTTTCAATCAATTATACAAAATGTCTAAATCAAATACCCAAATACACCTAAACTCAACCAAAATATAAGCATCAAATTCTATTTATCAAATAAATAACAAGTACTCTACATCAAATGCCCAAAATACCTAAATCCATCTCACTAGTTTACCATCTTGAACAATTTTCAACCATACATTAACATAAACAACCATACCTGAAAATTACCCAAATCCTACTAAAAATTATGTTCAACCTACTAAAAATACAAATCTAAACATGTTTCTACCATACATTAACATAAACAAGCATAAATTTGTGTTTGAACAAAATAAATTTACCTTCTAATTCGTGTTGAAGACTAAAGGTATTAGCGGTGACAGTGGTCAAGGTCCACAGCAGCAGCAACGACGGGAGCAATAACAGGTCTCCGGTGGTGGCCGGACTTTGAGGATGACATTGAAGGGATGATGGTGGTCGGACTTTGAGGGTGGTGACCGGAGGTTGACGAAGATGATGATCGGAGGTTAAGGAGTGGTGGTCGCGGACTGGTGGTCGTGAACTAGCGGTCGTCAGAGTTTCAGCAGTGGTGGTCGCGGGAATGGAGGTGTGATGTGGAGGGAGAGAGGGGAAAAAGGAGTGCAAACCCGATTTTATTAGGTCTGCAGCCAATAGTGGCGACATGTCGCCGCTACAGGTGTCGCCGCTAATGGTCTTTTGTATGGACCAACCCTGAACGTTAGATCTAGCGCACGTTCAACGGCCAGATCTTAGTTTATAAACCCCAAACGGATCGATGACCAATAGCGGCGACTATCGCCGCTAAAGATGTCGCCGCTAATGCTCGAAGTCGCCGCTAATGTCAATATTTCTTGTATTGTTTAGCTATAATTCTAGTCTTGTATCTTTAATCTCACCCGTGTATTTGTATTTAATTTTAGAAAGTCAAAATTAGTTGGCTCTTCTCATTCTACTCTTCTAAAGTCTAGAGGCTTTTTAGTTTATCCATCTTTTTCACACACACAAAGCTAGAAACTTATGAGTATCGAGTTGAATAAAAGAAATACTAGGTAGTTAATTAACAATGAAAATTTAGAAAATATAATTTTCAATCTCAAAAAATATTAAGAATTTAATTTGATATTCTGTAAGTGATAAACCGTAAAATGTGAAAAATAAATTAAGAAACACATAGAAAGATATAAAAAAGAAAAATTATCAAAATTTAGATACAATAATAAATGTATTAGTTTTAAATGTAAAATTTAAATAAGTAACAGTTACAATTTAATTTATAAATATTAGTTAATAATATCCACATGGCCTTGTAGCCTAGTGTAATCAGTAATTGTACCCAATAATTGTGTGGATTCAAATTTTTACAAGTGAAATGTTAGGACTATAACTGCCCTAAAACTATCGTCAAGTACCCTCAATCCCACCCAATCAAAATCTTATACCTGACTTTTACCCTAAAGTACTCTAATGATAGGAGACACTTCTCTCCAACCTAAAACTACCCTAAACATATATAATTAAATAAACTAAATTAATACACACACGTTGGGTTTAGGATCAGGTTCATGAACTTTAAACCAACCCAATGGTGCTACCCTAGACACTGGCGGAGCATCATACGGGCCGGGAGGGCTGCCGCCCCCTATTTTTCGTCTGTAGTGTTAAATTTTAGTTTGATAGTGTAAATTTTTGGCCTGGTAGTATAAATTTTTATATAAATATCGAGTTCGCCCCCTACCCCCCACCTAAAAAAATTAATTTCGCTCCCGCTCTCATACGAAATAGTTCAAGCTCCGCCACTGACCCTTGAGACCGAGATGACATCCTTGTAGTACCCTCGCAACATAATGCAAGTACTTGAACTACACCATGGGTACTCTTAGGTGGTATATAGGAGTAAAAAATTGTGACTCAAATAATAAATAATAATGAAGGAGAAGCGGTAAAAATAATGATATGTTCATAAAATTATAACATGTGAAGAAACCATTAATTATTTAATAGTTCTTTTATTCAAAATATGTATACTTCTTTTAAATTATAATAGAAGTTATTTGAAGTTTTCTAGAAAGCGTTAAGTTATTACTAATTAGGAGTTTTCTTTATACTGATTAATGACGATACCTTTTTACTTTAAAATTTATAAAAATACTTCAAAAAGGATTTTTTTTCATCATTTAAAGTAAAAGAAAGTGAACAATTGGGCCATGCCATTGTGTTTTCTTCCTTGAAACGACAAATGAATTTATTAATCACCGAAGTCTAACAAGTAGCTAAATAATACAAAACAAACACCCAAACACCGATACAATTAGATTACAAAAATTAAAAGAACACCAATTACTCCAATAAGTCCTTGAAAGCTTGTCACAATTAGTAATTTAAAGGTAATCCAAATCCTTAATCTCATCCACAATTTGTATGGAGAGATAGGTTTACCATTAAAGAGAAGATCATACCTTGCACGCCAAAGTCATCAAAACGTAACTCAAATTGTAATCTACTTTCTCCTTTAATTTTTCTTTATTAAAGGGCTTATGTTAAACTGTATAATCCGTTTGATTTGTTTTTTATTTTTATTTTTAATCAAATTCCCAACTTTTATCAAAATGATTAGTCCAACGTGAGTTTTTTATTTTAAGATTAGAGTTTTAAATATACTCATATTAACCACATATACATGTATTTTTACGATAGGGACGACCTTGAGAGGGGGAGGGGGGGGGGGGGGGGGACCGCCCCGGGCCGATTACCTCAGATGCACGAAATTTAAAAGTTTTAATATATATATGTATGTATTTAAAAAAACTATAAACCATTAATATTAAACCCATTAACAAAGCCATTTACATTTTTAATTATTTTAACATATTAAATCTTACTTTAAAGCCCATTTAATATTATATATAGTTTAACCCAATACCATTTACTCGATCTAGACCCAATTTAATATGAAGACTTGATCGAGAATTTTGTTTTAAAAACGCTAAAAGAGCCTCCCCATTCACTTGAGTAACTATAAATTATATTGTTTTATTACAATACTTTCATTTTATTCATTGTTATAACAATTGTTGTCGTATTATAATTTTTATATACAAATCGTTCGGTTTAAATTTCTTTTATACGTTGTATTATAGGGGCTTATATTTTATTCTTGTCCCGGGCCCAGAGTCTCCTAAAAATTCTCAATGCCAGCCTAGCTTTACAGTATTTAAACCTCGAACTCTTAGATAGTAAAAATACATTTTATCACTTGAATGTCCCTTGGAACATCTCACATAAATTGTTAAACTATAAAATTCAACTATCTTTTGTTTATTATAAGGAACTTGAAATTTAATTTATAGGCTATATTGTCTAAACGTACTATGATACGGTATACATCATATATGGAGCGAACACAAATTTAAAGGGAGCTTGAAAATGATATAAAAATACTCTCATATAATTATACAATTGTGCTTGTAATTTTTTTATTTGTACACGACTAAAAGATTAATCAGAAACAAATGATCTTTAGCCCAAGTAGTTAATGTAAGGTATCAATACATATAAATATAGGAATGTATTGGATTCAAGTTTTATTCTAAGCATAAATTCTCAAGGTTGAGTCGTTAGGTTTTCCAGTTGTGAGGTACCCCTTGAGAGGGTGAGTGTACGATGTTGGTTGAAAAACAAATAGATGCACCTGATTAAAATAACACTTTTCCTCCGAAACATAATCGTACATTTGTCACTAAAAAAACTTAATCAGAAAAATAGCTATTTTAGGTTTGATTGACAAGTTTGATATGATTAGACATTTTTTCAAACACACTTTCAAATTGCAATCATTTGAATCAAATCATTTCCTTGCACACTTCATCTATGGTTCATCCATTACCATATAAGTGGCCACCAAACCTAAAACACCACCAATTAAGTGACCTAAATCATAGAAAAGCTATTCAAAAGCAACATAAGATTTCATACACCATAAAAGGAAAATGAAAAACAAATGACTACCACTACATTTCTTTCAAATTTATTTAAAACCAATTCAAAAGAACTTGTTTAAAAAGAGGTGTTTAAATCATGTATAGCAGTTTGATAAAACTATACGTCATTTACTTAGTGTTTGATATTTAATATATATTCATTTATAAAAGCTATTGTTAGCTAAAGCATTTTAGTTATATTCATATAGTTATAATTGAGGTCAACAAAAACCAAACTTATTAAAATAAAAGCGTTGCCCCGGCCAACCCCGTTACCCGCATTGCCTCCTGTGGATTTTTGGGGCGGCGTGGCACATGTCGTTTAATGAGTCTGGAAATACTCCTTTTTTTTTGAACGGCTAACGAATAATTATTAAGCCCGGTCACCCGGGTAAGCCCATTGGCGAAAGGCCACCCACGCCCACGAACACAGACAGCGCTGGTGACCAGGCTCGCCCACCATTCCAAGGGAAACCCATCACCCAAAGGCCCACTGTGGTAAAACCTTTGGCCCACTTGAAACATATTGCACCTAGTAAGACTCCAACCCATGACCTCCACTTTGGAAAGTCATGGGATGCCTCCTCCTAAACTACTTGATCTAGGACTCATTGGCTCTGGAAATACTCCTTGTGTTTTCCTTTTGAAACTTAAATATTATGTTTTATAAACTGCGGAATTTCTCGTTATAAAATGTTTATTTCATCAAAATTTCTACGAGAGTTTTATTTTCTTGGGGTGAATACTTATTAAGAAGTCATTGAAAATTTTCAACACCCTTATCGCAAAAAAAAATTTCATTCACTAATCAAAACTAATTCATAAGTTTGAATTTAAAAAGTTGTCAAATAAATATTTCAAGTTTTAAAATTAGAGCCAATATCAACCTCTTAAATATGAATCATGAAACAGATTTGCCTCTTACACTAAGGAACTACGAATTAAAAATCAGAAACTTGAACCGAACAAAAATTAATAACCAATGTTTAACAAAATCTTGTTGAATTGAATATCAATAAACTATAGAAAAGTTACGAGTGAAAATGATCACAATCATCTACCTAGGATTCTTTCCTCGTCGTTTATGTACATCTATGTAACAGCCTTAAAGATTTTTAACAGAAAACCAAAAGAAAATCGCTTTATTTCATTAGCAGTTACTATCAGCGGTAGTAATTACTTTTATCTGCACTAACTCACTTTTTTTTATAACGGGGAGTTTCGAATTTCATGATTTATTACAACCCTTTGAATTGAATAAGCGAGGCTTTCCTGATAGAAAGATTTGCGTGCGACAGAGATCCCAATCCCATGTATCCAGTTAAGCAAGCCCTGCCGCTAGCTTCCACCCAGAAAAACAAGTGAGTGCCTAGTGTGAAAGGTTGTTTTACTAAGTAATATAACGTTACCGCTCTAGTTTGTTTGATTGCTCGTTAGTTTCGTTTCCTTAAAGGACCGGGTTCAGGCTCAACCAATTCTTCATCCACCCTTTCTTGAACCAGATCCATGCCTTGGGCTTGAGTCCCAGCTTCGGTAGGAGTCCAAACAACATTTAACAGTTTTAGCCCACGTGAGCAGTGATTCCTTGTTAGCATTAACTTTCCTTTTGTCGGTACCAACTTTTTATCAGCCCTAACCATCAACACTTACACGCCTAAAGTAACCACTCTCTTCTTGATCATAGATACTTTCATGTTAGTTCGTACCGAGTTTTATTATGCTTTAGTGATATGTTCCAACAATCTTCATCTTATTGCAAAATCAAAACCCAACTTGTTTGATAAGTGTTCAACACATTCAAATAATATATAGAGTTAATTTTAACTTTGCTCCCTAAGGTTTGAACAAAATAATTATTTTTCTCGAAAAGACTAAAAAAATAAATTTACCTCCTAAAGTTTTATAAACTATTTCAATTTCAGTCCAAAAACTTCATTATTTTGAATTTAAGTTGAAACAACTAATGAAACTTTTGAACTGAAACTGAAACAACTTATAAAATTTTTGGAGGTTAATCGATATTTATAATTTTTTACAGTAAAATGATTATTTTTTTCAAACCTCAGAAAGTAAAATCGAACTTAACTCTAATATATATGTTTAGGACTCGATTATGTCTTTGCTAACATATCAACAACATTTTTCAGAGTACCACCTTTAAAATTAGGTTATCTCATGATACATCTGATTATTTGATAAATAAATTTGCACCTTGATTATCATATAAGACCATAACATCCTCGATCTTAACCCCAAGCTCAACCATAAAACCTTTAAGACAAATAGTTTTTTTAATCCTTCAACCAAAGCTATACACTAAGCTTTGGTTTGGCTGTTGAAAAAGTAACAATATGTTATTAAAATGTAACAATATGTTATAATTGCTTTCCAACTAAGTAGGCTTTTATTAACCTAAAAGGCTAAAATGCATAACCATACATCTCCCCTTGTCTAACACTTTTGTAAAATTTTCGTCTACATACCAAGAATCATATCATCATATTGGCCATTCCTAAAATCACCCCCAGATCCTTAGTACCATTCAAATACATACGGATCCATTTCACGGCTTTCCAATATGATTTTCTTGGATTTGCGAGATACCTTCTTACTATATTAACAATGTAGCCTATACTAGGCTTGGTAGAAACCACAAGATATAGCAAGTTGCAGGGACGGCCCAACAGCTTAAAGACATCAGCTAGGGCTTTAAGCCCACCTATTCTAACAGGCCACCAAAAAATAAATTTTATTATGTAGTCATTTTCAGTGCAAGCCCCAATTAAACTAAATAAATTAAAAGAAAAGAAAAAGGAAGGAAGCCTAGGTTGGCAGGTTGCAAATCTTCAATATACAACATAGGTTGTTGGTCTATTCCTGATTGAGGGGTTGGGGCGGGGGAGTTGAAACGACGAAACGAAGTGACGAACAAAACCAGAAGGTTAAGATGAACAACTGGCACCTTGAATTTCATCATTCACCTGCGATTTTGCTTGCCCCTTGTGAACCCAACCACCTAAAACTTTGATTTCTTCACTTGAGTCACAACTAAGAACCCTTTAACCTTCTTTGCTTCATTGATGTCATCCAGTTGAGTCAAGATTTGCTTCTTTGATTTCTTTGCGATTAAGAACCTTTAAACTTAAATTTCATCTGGACATCTAGTGGAGGAACAGAGTCATGCTTAGGTACTAAGGCTGAGCTGGTTCTCTAATTGATTGATTATCTTTCTAAATAAGGTAAATTGTTTAATTGTTGTTTTGTTTTTCTTCAATTCTTTGTTCTAGGGACTAGTTGTTAACTGCTAGTTGTTTTAAATTTGTTTTAGTTTTGTATTTGCTTTCTTTTTATTTGATTCGCAAATTGCTAATTGTTTATTTGTTTTAGCTTTCTGCTTGAAATAGTTTATTAGAATATAGAATAACTGAATCAATTAGGATTTGCTTTGAATAATTGATTTAGGAATCATTGAATCAACTAGTGCTTTGCTCCAAACAGAGGATAGTTTTTTAACGATTAAGTTTAAAAAAGCCTCCGATTTCACTTTAGCTTTAGGCCTCCAAAAACATTAAAGCCGCCCCTAAGTAAGCTTTCAACTACATTGGCATGTCATAAGTCCATCATTTGCTCTACTTCTAATCGTCCAAATGATGGCTTGGTTAAAATTGACCTACCAATAGTATAGTCAATAGTGGTTGTTCATCCAATTTGATTTGAACGATCAACATTAAGGGATCACTTTCTAACAATCATTTCCTTATGTAAATGGATTCGTAATGATTATAACTTGCGGATGATGATCAGCTTCTACTAATAGATCAATCAACCAGCGAGATTAGAAGTATTTCTTAGCCCCTTAAACTCTACTAAAGGGGTGCCACCAACTGAGGTTATTTGCTCATGGAAATCTGATTATTCTTGATATTAAGTACATCACAATTAACAAAAATGAAACTTTGATACTAAATTAAAATCACCAAGAGAACGAACTAGGAAAAAAACATATTATTTTAGTTTAAGCCTAGCCATGTGTGATTTTGTGGGATCATAAGTCGGTAGTAAAGACAACACATTAGGCGCCTCTCATCGATCAACGCCCATTCACCCTCAACGTCTCACCCTCCATTGCACTGCCATCTGATACAATGCCACCACAGTGCCGTCCCCCTCATCCTACAGTTGCGGCCAGTAGCGTGTCCACCCTCCATTGGCTTCACTTGTTTGTAATTTTTTCCCTCTTGCTTGACCTTGGTATGACGAGTTAAAACTTGGTATGTTGTTTAACGGATTATTTTTTTGTTTAAATAAGACTTATAATTTGTTAATTATTAAAATTATTGTAATAGCTTGTTTATTTATTTTCTACATACAAACTATTCAAATTGTGTAATTTAAGTGTTTAGAATATATATGTTAAGTAGTTAGTTGGTATACTTGGTTAATGTTTTTAAGTAACTATTTATTTGATTAAAAGATCAATTTCTAAAAAGTTACATATAATATTTATTTGTTATTGGAGGACCATGAACGTATAATTGGAGTCGGAAGAATCTGGATAGATTACTGATATATACTTTATGTTACTTACTGTTATCTAAAGTTAATTTTAATTTTACTTCTTAAGGTTTGATAAAATTAATCATTTTTCTTCAAAAACTAAAAATATCAATTTACATTCAAAAGTTTTATAAGTTGTTTTAATTTCAATTAAAATTTTTTTCATTTTAGATTCAAGTTGAAACAACTAATGAACCTTTAAACTAAAATTAAAACAACTTATGAAACTTTTTAAAAATAAATTTGAAATTTTTAATATTTAAAAAAATAATTATCTTTATCAAATCTTAGAGAGCAAAATAGAGCTTAACTCTATTATTTATATTTAGAAAAAAAGTTTTGGGTAGGGATCTCAATATAAGCAAGATTTTATCTTCAGGAATATAAGAAATGTTTTTCATCTCACTCTTCTATACTTCTTTTTATGAGTGAGTATAATTGCATATGAGTGTTTTTGTTTTTGGGACTATTTTTATTAAATTAGTGATTTTCTATTAATTTTCTAAACATCATTGTAACTACAAATGTTGGATGAGTTACGGATATAGAAGTCGTCACTACGGTTTGTCATCTTGTAACAAGCTAAATGTATATGGCGAATAACATGCTATATATTAAATGAATATAGCTTGAAGCTAAGGTTTCCATTGCTAAACTTCATGTTTATAATTGTCATGTTAATTTTCTATCTTTCAATATATAGAGTATGAGTAATTGCTACATCACTAGATACCTTAACATGTAATATTTGCGCTAGCTAGTTGCATGTTTTTATTATATAAACTTGTTCAAAAAAATATTTAAAGTATAAACAAGAGGATTAATTATTATTTATTTGTCAAGATCTTATAGCTTAATGCTATTGATGATTGTCTTATATGAATGTGATGTGAATTCAAATCATAATCGTATTTTTTTACCAGCAAACACACGCTTTTTATTCTACTCATAATATTCTCTTAAAATTACTAGACTTGTACTCTACAGGATTTAAACTCACAAGTTTACATTAGAAAGCACACCACTTTACCACTGTAATGTCCTTTTACATACATAATTATTAAAAATAAAAGATAGATAGTATTTAAAAAAATTATTACTAGAAAATTATTAACCGTCTAAAGTTATTGGGTTTTTATGCCACATGTTGGAACCTACTTCTGTTTTTCTTGTCATTATTGTCTGCTACTCCACATAAAAGAACCAAGAGGCTTTCCGGTCTAGTGGTAGCCTCATGACTTCTTAAACGGGAGGTCGTGGGTTTTAGCGTCGCTCGTGTCAAAATTAATACTTTGAGTTGAGTCAATAGTTTTTCAAGTTGTAAGTTTCATCATAAGGGGATTGCAGTGCAGTCTTGACTAAGAAACAAATAGGCTGAACCAATTAATATAACACATATTTTCTGAAGCATAGTTGTATCATTGCCATTATAAAAAAATAAACTAGAAAAGAATTGTTCATTTCTTTTTTATTTACTTAATTACTATTATACTAAATAGTATTTAAATTTAAATAAAAGTGAATTTATACATGTTTAATATACATAATTTAAATAATATATTTGTTTTAGACATGTTTTATTTGGTTCTTATAATTGTTAACATATAATTTTTTTATGAATTTTAAATATGTCTTTTTGATGTCATATAAATTGTATTAATATAATATTTAAATTCTAAATGTTTTCTAAAATTCAAAATATTTTATATTACAATACTAATAAATTTACTTTTATTTATTTTTTAATAGTATATGATATAATAGTAATCTATTAAAAACATTTTTGAACAATTCACACAATAAAAAAAGGAAACAAAAGTAGGTTCCAACTTCCAACACAATGGCGTAAGACCCAGATAATATCAAATTGTTTTACAAAATAAAAATATGTCTTTATGACATGATACTTTTATCTATTCTTTGATATAAATTTTATTAATAATTAAACAATGTCAAATATAATATGTTTTTATTTTATTTACTTTTAAGCATTAAAAGTTTATTATAACTTTTAAAATATAACAATTAATGAATTTTTGTGTATATGTTATGATATATTTATTTTTATCTGTGTTTTGATGTAAATTTTCTTCAAAACTCAAGTCATGCCAACGTTCACTAGGTTCACTATATACATATTCAACACCTGGGTAACAAAGATCTAACAAATACGTAACAACATTTTACCACTAACACATGTTTTTCTGATCATTGAGTTATCGATGAAGACTTTCACAAAAAATAAAATTTTCTTTCTACCTAAAATTTAATGATCATCTTCACAGCAACAATTTTTACTTTTTAGTAACTTTTATGTCAAATTAAATACTACTGTAAACGATATATTTATTTTTCTTGTATATACAAATTCTCACCGTAACATAATAGGGAAATAACCTAGGTTTTTTTTTTCCCAATGATGATTAAATACTTTAGAATATTCTCCACCATTTATTTTTAGTTTCTGACAAAGTTCAATTAGTTTCTTTTTTATTATATATCTTCTATGATTTTATCATCTACATAAAATTTGATGTTTTCTATACTATTCATCTTATTGGGTTTTAAATACTATAGTAATAGTAATTGTTACAAAAATAAAATATAAATAAATCTTTTTATTCAATTTTATAATCCAATTTATGTGTTTTATTGTTTCTTTTTTTCTTAGTGTTTGGTTGAGTATGTACAGGCTGGGTGACCCGGCTTAACCCGTTTCCTCTCTTGAGCTTGCGCGGGTCGTGGATGTTGATGGAGCTCCAAGTTGTTGCTGGATCCTTTATTTTTGGTGTGAAGGCTCGAGACTCGAAAATTTAAATTGGAGTGGTTCATTTGTCATTTGTTGGAGTGGTTCATTTGTCATTTTTAGTCTCTGTCTTTCTCCTTTGTTCCTCACGGTTGAGTCAGGGTTTTTGAGTTTGTTTTTTTATTGTTTTATAGAGATCGTTTTGTTAGATTTCTCACTAAATTGATTAACTGAGTTTTTGTGTTATCACTCTCGTTTGTTTCCTTGTCTTGTTCAGAGTATTGTTGGTGTTATTCTTGTTCTTAGTTGGTTGGGTGTTGATATCATGATTCTGACAGTATTATCATAATTAACCTTTGACATTTTTCGTTTGCTAATTGTAACTAAGAAAATTAAGTTCTATAAAATTTAAATACACAGTTGTAACGTGATTTTCAACTACATTTTGATTAAAAAAATTATTCGAAACGCCTCAAGTCAAATATAATATAATTTTATTTTTTTCCCACACAACATGATGTTTTTATTGTAAATGCTAAATACATCGTCATGACATGCTTATTTCTACATACGTTTAAATTTAAATTTTATGTAACCGAAACGTTCGATGTGCTACCAAAACTCGAGGGTCAAATATAATATATTTTCATGAGTCACATATCCACAACATAAAATATTTCTAATTTGGAATGTACCATTGCAAAGCGTTTGTTTCTAACCACGTCTCGAAATAAATTTTATTAAAAATTGAGTCGCCATAATGAAAAGTTAAAATCTATAAATTTGATTATTTCCAATACAATATTTATTACATCCTAAATACCTTAATAATTCATTTTTAAGCATATATAGTTTGAGGACGTTTGGAGCCTGAAATAGCTAGCATGCGACATGCGTACAAATACACAACAATCTTTCTTTGTGGACACGTTTATGTGATGATTGTTGTCCAAATGTTTTATTAATATGACAAAATAAAACGATATGTTATTAGTTTTTGGCTTTGCAAACCACATTACATAAAGATCGATGACAAAGTAGAAAATGAAAAGGATGTATGCGTCATGCATTGCATTATTGATAGTACGAAACAAGATCAGTGCTTGTCTTTGACAATTGTGACGGGACAATGTGCATTAGTGACCAAATAGTTTGTAACACTTCCTAGTATTATCCTGCAGTTTCACAATCATACAAAGTAAAATGTTACTTTTACATAACATATAATAAGTGAAGATCAATGGTTTACAATTTTTTTTATATCTAGTTTAAATACTCACATGTATGAGTAAGTTCATATATAAATACAAATTTTTATACGAAACGTATGAAATGAAGGAAATAATCACATAACATTTGTATAATAACCACAGAAAATAATATACATAAAAAACACAACCTATACACATGATTATGCAACCTGGTATACATAATCACGCACCTTTATGTACATACAACAAACTTTTAAAATTATTTTCTTAAGAAAAAAAAACATAATAATACTATAGTAAAACTAAAGAGAATAAGGGGCTGTTTGGCAGCCTCTTAATCAGCCTCTTAATGGTTCAGATGTCTGAATGGTTCAGCACTTAATGGTTCAGACTGTTTGTTTCGCGAGCACATGTCTGAATGGTTAAGAGATTTACCTCTGAATGGTTAAGCATTATATTGATGCTGAATGGTTAAGAGGTCTAATGCTGAATGGTTAAGACATATTATCTGAATTGGTCAGACATTTGTCTTTGAATAGTTAAATTATATACTAGCTCTTAATGGTTCAGACCTCTTAATGATTCAGCACTTAATGATTCAGACCTCTTATTGGTTCAGCACTTAATCATTCAGATGTTGCCAAACAGCCCCTAAATGTTTGACTTTATTATATTTAAAAAATATCTAAAACTTGTCCTCTTTAATAAAAATAATGGAACTAGCTTAAAATTTAACAATTATGGCTCTTCCTAATTACCCGCTTTTCTAGTTAATTACAAACTTAACACTAAATTTTCATAATTAAATGTTTAGATTCACTTCGTACACTTCACACTAGTTTTTATATTCATATTTGATCGATCATTGCCATATACACATGTATTGTCTGAGTTATTATAAAAGGAAAGAAACCTAAGAAGTGTGAGCAAGAACCACAGCCGTCACGTGTCCACGGGTTGAGGGGTGAAATCATCCAAAGTTTATAGTCAGGATTATTAGTATATCTACTTGATTTGTTTACAACATATGCTAAGTCTCGTATGGTATGACTTTTTGATACATGCCAAATGCCGGTCCATAGGTAAGAGGTAAAATCATCCAAAATTTGTTGTTAGGATTAGTGGTAAATCTACTTGTTTTTTTACATCATATGCTAAATCTAGGATGGTACAACTTTTGGACACATGCCAATTATCTTAGAGTAGTCTAATGAAGAAACACATTCACTTTTATTTTATTTTTACGTAGTGTCACAATTAAATTTTGTGCTCTACCCAAATTAGATGCGTTTAATTTCTTAAAATATTAGGCTCAATCTAATTCATAACTGAAATCTTAATAAGGTTTGAATATATGTCTCTCCTCGTATTCTTTCACAATTTCTGCTTTTATCCCTATTTACTACTTTATTTCCATCTTTTATGTTTATGTTGTTTTGGCAACGGGATCCTCCAGACGAGCGCCTCACCTGCGCTTTATTAAGATGGTCGTTGTGTTTGTGAATTGTCGTTGAGGCGCCTAGGCCTCACCTCACCTCGGCCGACTACCTAGGTACATGCCTTAGCACCTTTGACTACGTAGGTCGTAACTAGTCAAGCAAGCATTGAAACCTAGATATTATTGTGTAGGCATCATTTTTCTTTTCTAAAATCCGAGTGGCTACAACAAGGGATTCGACAACCGGATTATATAGTAGTTGTTTGGACCCAAACCTAACCATGAAACATACTCATCTCGGGCTAGTGATCAAAAGTCACATTCCTGACTAAACACCTTCGTTAAATTATAGTAAACTAAACAAAGTGGTTTGGATATGACGCGTACGAAGGAACAATGAACCTAAAGAAATCAAGAACTGATTTTTGGGCTTTTCACAAACTGAAACCGAGATTGGTTTTAGTTCATTTTCACTTCTAGTTAATATGGTCTATTTTTTTAATAGCGACTTACACATTCATCTACTCATACTCATAAAATGTATCAATCCTAATCTACCTAACATTAGGATTAAAATACGGATCTCCTCTAAGGCTCTAAATAGTCTTTGACTCTACTATACCATCAACCCGAGTGGTTAAGAGAAAAAATATTATGGCCTATTGACGAACAATTTATACAGTTTCAACAAAAATCAGTTAAAAAAACACTAGAAAATAGTAAAGATACCTCTTGAGAGCACTCAGTCCTCTGCTACCCATGACCATTGTATCCAGCTTTAGATCATCAATGGCTTCAATCAACTTCTCCCTTGCATCTCCCCAGTACAATTTGGTCACAACTTGAATCTAATCAAACACATTTCAAATCAAGCTAATCATGCCAAAAGTATGATCATCCAAATTTGGAAATTGAAACTTAGATCAAGGAAGTTTAATAAGATTCATGAGTTGATATATAATCAGAAGATCACTAAACATCATGTTATCAAATTTCATCATCTAACTGTTTAAATTCGTTCAGATAACCTAAAAACCTAAAATCCAGATCTGATTATTATCATCAAACGGATCCTGCGAACGATCTACTCATCGGATTCGCATCAGGAATGAATTCAGCGTAATCAAGTTTCAAATCAAAATATGTTGCAGCAAACAGATATAAATCTGGATAAAAAGCTTAAATCTAGAACAATGAAAAGCTAATAGTGAAGTTTGTAGATCGAAGAAGAAGAAGAAGCAAAGTGAAAACCTCTTTTTGTCTAGCTCCAGTATCAAGCATATCGAGAACATCAACATCAGTTTTCACATCAAACTTAGCCATAACTTCCGGCTCACGAAACTCCACCAACGGAATCAAAGCTGATTTCACACAAAATCAAATCAATACACACTTAAGCAATAGAATGAACAATGCATTAACTATTTTCACCACAAAATCAAATCAACACACAGATCAACAATCAAAACCAAAACAGTTAAACAACAGAATGAACAATCGATTGATCGGAGCTTACGTGAGCCTGAAGTCTCCCACAGTTTGTTCTTAGATTCATCGCCGGAGTGAGATTTGATGTGGATGATGTAGAATGTATCTCCTTTGTCAGCTAAGTTATCGATCGCCCATTGTAAAGCAGCTTTACTGCTTTTTGAGAAATCCATCGCTACACCGACCTTTCGATCCTTCACCATTGCTGATCAGAGATCGAAAACACTGAATCTGAAGAAGATTTTGTGAATTGTTTACTGAAGAAGAACAGAGACAGTAGGAAAACAGAGGATTAGTGAGGGTTTTCTGCTTTTCTTCTTTGACTTGATGATTTCGTTTGTCTTCATGTATATTGTACATATGTCGTATTATGTATTATGTATTATGTATATGTATTATGTATTATTAATCATATAATTAACTTCACTGATTACTTTTGTCTGGACACTAATGTCAGGTGAAAGTTTCGGTGTAATGTGATCGTGAGGTAGAGATAATAATTCTAACTTTATCTTTTGGTGTGGTTTAAGTATGCGAGTGAGTTTTATCTAGTGATATTCTGGAGTGAGAGTGACACAGGCTGATTAAGGAGTCCAGTAAACTTATTTGTAGTTATTGATGTATTTATATATAGGGACAATTGCATATGTACCTTTATAAACCTTGTTAATTGCATATTTACCCAAATCAAAATCAAAATTGCATATATCCCCTTCCTTAATCTATTTTATTGCATATTTACCCAACTTAAAACTAAAATTGTATATAAACCCTTCTTTAATAAAAATAATATTAAATTAACTTATTCTGACATTTTATTAATAATAAATTATGGGATTACTATTTTACTCATGACTATTTGTGATTTTTTTTTCATAATTTATTAGTTCTGTAACAAATTAAAAGTTTGATATTTGTATTGTATTTTATTATCGTTACTCTAAAAACTTGATAAAAAAGTAGACTCAACATAGACGAATAAAATTATTAAAAAACCACAAAAAGGAAAATATTTTAAGAAATAACTAAAACTCATTAGCAAAAGGTGATTAAAAAAACAGAAAAAAACTAAAAAAATGTAAAAAGAAAAAAAAGTTAAAAATGGGTGAATATGAATTTTAAAAAATTAATATTTTTTATGCAGACAAAGGTAACATTGTCGATCTATAATTTATTTTTAATTAAAATAAACCAAAATAGGTAAATTTGAAACTTTTTTCATTAAGAAAGGTGATATATGCAATTTTTGTCGTGATTTGGGTAAGTATGCAACTAAAAAGATTAAAAGAGGGGATATATACAATTTTAATTTTGAATTGGGTAAATATGCAATTAAGTTATTTTACAAGGGCAAATATGTAATTATTCCTTATATATAAGAGCATGCAAAGGTTGATCCACACTGGTGAACCGAACCTAAACAATCTCAAAAGAGACGGGTCTGTATAGTCCGGTTTTTTATTTGTGTTTTATATGAAAATAAGTTTTCGGTTTGGTTTGGTCTGATATGCCAGAAAAATTCGACCTAAACCGTCTTGAAGATGTATAGCTCCTGACTGATTTTGCTCTAGAGGTAAATAAAATGCATGTGAGATTTAGTTTTTTACCTCAAATATTTTTAATATGTTTACCTCACTTATATCGAAAATGAACCGTATTAAAAGTGACTAACTAACTACCCACTAATATTAATTTAATTGAAAATGCTCTGATCTACTGTTAACATATCTTCGAAAATTAAACGTGGATATAAAAGCTCCAAAATATTTTATAAAAAATAACTTGAAATAAAATATAGGAAAATTAATCCATAAAAACATTTTGTTGGAGCCCACGAAATAAGTTTGTTGTTGTGATATGATTAGCCCAACATAAACAAATGATTGTTTAGATCTGGAATTGTTAAGGCCCAATAAAAACTTTGATCTACAACCAAGGCCCAACCTTTTCTGCATTTCTTGACTAAAGGAAGACGCCTTTCATTCCTTAAGACCTTGACTATGGTTTAGAGGTGCACATCCAACCCGGTTATTAGACCCCCCGATCGAACCCGAACCAGGTCAACCCGGTAGCTCCCCAACCCCGTTCAATCAAAACCAAATCAACCAACGACCTTGTAAAGCATTTAAAAACAACTTGGTTTTCTTCTCACGCATTGCATCGAAAATTTTGTCACAATCCCAAGTATCAAAACACGAACGCCAAAACACGTCGCAACGACGGGCATTCTGAAGTAAACCCTAATGCATCAAGAATACTGGTTGCAAACCCAGGTCACAACAACGCCTACGCTCTTAAAAACCCAAAACAACAAGAAAAAGGCTGGGTGCAGCCTCAACCCGGGCCGCTGTCGGCGACACGATCCTAAATATATTAAAACGCAGATAAAAAACACATTGCTACGGTCTTCACCGAAGTAAAAATCATAATGCATACTCAATTGTAAAAGTGAGTGTCACTTTGTTATAAAACCCAAAGGTGTACTACGTTATATAAGTCGTGTTCAATCATAAAAACGACTGTTACCCTGTCGTAAAACCTGAAGACGTACTCTGTAATAAAAAATAAAAAGATAAATGCTTTCAGAAAATTAATCTCAAAAGCATACTAAGAAAAGGTATATTGTCAAATTGCACATGTTTATAATTTCATGGGTCAAATGTCGTATTTTATTAGTATAAATACAACCACTTACTTTCAATTTCATTCACATCTTCAGTTCTTTCCAACTTTCAGTTTACAACCTTTCATTTATAGTTTTATTTTATCTTTCAATTCTCACACAAACATGACCTCCTACTTTGCCTTCAATTATTGATTTCGTAAATATAGCGTTTGAAGGATTTAAGTTTGCCTGTGAAAGGCGGACGCTCGGAAGGACTAAATTTTCAAGATCTGGTATAGCTTGAAAGTTATTTTAGACAAAGGTTTTGGATGAGAAAGCAAATTCACAATCGAATTTATCCAAACCCTAGTGTAAAAGGTTATTCCCTTATACAAAAATGCACATGTGTTATACGTTAGTTGGTATATGGCACATTAGGTGATGAGTGTGATGAATACATATGAATAGACGGAACTATTATTGTCAAATATGTATTGAAAATTTTGTAGATGCGTTATTGAAGTTGTTTCAAAACAATATCTAAGAAGGATAAATCCTTCGGACATCTAGCATTTTCTAGTAGCACATCCAATCAAGCACGGGTTTTCGGAATGCTAGAAAGCATTAATTGTATACTAAGATACCACTTGTCATGTGGTTGTCTTTTGAGTCCTCGTGCAGTGCCAAGAGTCGCTCATGGGGAAACTAATTTGTCATACTTGTGATAACGTCACTAGTTTGTTCTGATGTGACTCATCGTGGGAGCGGCTACAACTCTTGACCAATGTTACATGAGAAGTGCAAGCACCCGTTTGAAGGCATTTTGTAAATCATAAAGGCTCTCCTCTATGGGAACATAGAAGTGAACCCAAAGCGTCTTAACACAATTTGAGTATATACAATCTCTATTTTAACAAAATATATATAAAACAAGAAGACCTAAATACATTATAACATCATCATCACCTTTTATATTTATTTTTAATTATCAATCTTTCTGTTAATAAAATATATAAAAAATACATTTAAATTTTTCCCATAGGAAACTTAAAACATTGAAATTTGTAATTTGATAATAGAAAAAAAATGTAATTAAACTAAATATATAATTATTAATCATTACGATAATGATATTACATTATTTTATTCATTTAAAGACCAGACCAGATATGTTTCACCAAAAACTCTGTAAAATTTTAAACCTTTCCAAGTAACTCTAAAATCCAGTTAGGACTCCATGTTTGTAAGTTGGCGGCTAATCTTCATCATCATCCGACAATATAGATAGAGCTTAACTTCCATACATTACAACAATATTATGCATTATAATATATGGATACATGATATCGTCTATTATTTACAACCTCGAAGCTCTTGCACAACCACATGTAATTGCTCATCAAGGATGGAGAACACCAAAGGCTCTTTCAACATTCTTTATTGCAAAAGTTAAAAGTCCATCATTTGATCTTTTGTGAATGTATAAAGGTTTTTCACTAGAGTTACCCATTTTGGATATATAATATTTGGAAGAAAATATCTTCTTGTGTATAGAGTTTCGATCATAATGATGGGATTTTTATGATCACCTCATGTATATTGACCTTTTCATACAACTTGACAGTTTTCTACAAGCCTAATGGCCGATCCTCAAACAAGTTGGAACTTTTACTTATCCCAGAAGAACTTAAAACTAGCTACATGATGGTAGTGAGAGAAGATCACAGTATGGATGCTTAAGACACAATGTCAAATGTGTATGTCGTGAGTATATGATAGCGAGCTTCATTCATTTCAGAAATGGTAATGGATTGTCATGTCGTGTTTAAGTTTGGGTGGTGCATGGATGTAACTTTGATGTGGAAATTCTGAAGACATAACTTAGGGCACAAAACCGCCTAAGTGTATGTTGGTCGTTATATGCCAAACTATCAGATGTCCTTTATAACAAAACGGGGGTTCCAACGTGATTGCAAATGCGAATTCACCGAGATATGCTTGGTTTAGTAGTGGGAAAATGTGAAGTACTATATATTTTAAGATTGTGTCCACTCAAATTATGTTGGAACACTTTGGGTTCACCACTTACTATTGCATTTCCATCTAGGAGAGCCTTAGAGACTAAGAAAATTTTACAATGAGATGCGTTCACTTCCTACGTAATAGTAGTAGAGAGCTGTAATCTATACCTTAATGAGTCTATGGCATGACAAACCAGTGACCTTTATCATAAAGGGACAAATTGACTGGCCCAGGGCAACCCTAAGCATCACATGAGACCTCGAAAGACCACCCTATGACAATGTGGTTTCTATATATAGAAACCAATATTGACGGACTAGTAAGGATTGCCTCCCTTGATAACTGGTCACAATGATGACTCTATGAAAAGCCTAGACACGAATCTTATACTAAATCTTTTCATAAAAAATACAGACGGATTACCAACATCCACCCATTAGGAAAACGGATTGTTGATTACCGTCAATAATTCGTTGGTAACTTTCTTATTTCAAAAAAGTTATTTTTGTTGGTTCTATCAAGAAACATTTCGACGGGAACCATTGTTCATGTTTTTTCCATCGATGATATCCTATATTCTAGTGGTGGACTACGCGTCGTGTCATAAACCATGTGCTCCACTTTGACGAATGTATGACATCATCATTATGTATGTTATGTTATACAATAAATACTTTTCACGCTCAAAGCGGCCTATTCATTTTTTTCTCTATCTCATGTTGTTGATTTGTTTTTCTGCTAACAATAGCGCTTGAGATTATAATCACACGAAAAAAACATCATAACTATTAGTTAATTATATATACTTAAGATTTTTTATCACCTAACATTTTACCTACATTGATTTAACCTCAAATCATATTTATGGGACACAAACACCATACCACTAACCATATGATCACATGCATCATCAAAAACAAATTCTTTAAGCCCTTAGAAAAACCCTAAAAAGTATTTTAATTAATTTAAAAGAGTTTATTAGTTTATTACAATTTCATATCAAGTGGTTGGCAATTATTGCCAAAAAAATGGACGAGGAAACGGTGTTAGATATACGTTGACAAATTGATCAATTTGGATAATTAGCTATGAATAAAGATTAAATTCAGGAATGGTAATGTAAATCCTATATATGATCTTATAATTTATATATTACTTTTGTTACAAAACTTAAAATTCAAGTATTTAAACATCAAAAAAACAAAATGATGTTATAAAACATTTTCAGATTTGTTTTCACATACTAAGTCAGTTCTTACAGCTTAACATATTTTATAAACATTATCCTCGATAGAGTAAAAATTTTTAAGTCCTTAATTACTTGGACATCCAATATTAGGTCAGGGACAATCTTCTTCTATTTATATATCTCTCTATAAACATATAGAGATTAGAGATATAGAAGGAGAAGTTTTTCAATAATTAATGAGTGTATCTTTAACAATATCATTTTTAATAACTTACAGAAAACACCTTCAAGTTTAAATTCATATTCACTATACTCCAATTAGCTAAAACGCACACATATAGACCATTTTGTCCTTTTAACTTATGTTTCAATCAAAATACTCTATGAGTTAATATCAATTGTATTGGTGTAAATAAATCAAGTTGAGCTCTCTTAAATTTAAATTTGACTCATTTAACTTAACAGAGTGTAAGAATAACTTGTGTGGAGATTTAAATTTAACTTTTTACACATATGATATATTTAATATTTATTTTTACTATATGTATATACTATATGTATAATATAGTATACATAACTTACTTAATTTTTAATATAATTATATATAACTAGATAATTATGTAAGTATATATTTATTACTTTAAATAGAAATTATCATATTTATTTAATTGAAATGTAGCTTAATTGCGACTTAGTCAAACTCAATATATAAAGCTCAGACTCATTAACTAAGTTAGCTCTGGTTTAGACTTAAGCTCATACTTAATGTCATTTTTTTCTCAACCTGATTCAAACAGATTTCATTAATTTAATCTTATGTAGCTAACGAATAGATCGACTCCTATATATAAACCTCTAGGCTCCATGTTTCACGCCGATCTTATATATAGTGATTAAAAGAAGTGTGTTTAATAAAAGAGAAATCATGATACTTAAATGTTGTGTCTCACAATTAAAATTTCAAAGGTTCAAATCCTTGAAAAGATAAATTTGTTTCAGAAAATCTAAAATTATTGTTAAAAAGTTAATAGATAAGGTACTATATATGTAAGAAAGTGCAACAAAAAGAACTCAAAAGACAAATAAAAAACATTATAGGGACACACTTGCAAACTTTCATACACACACAATGCAAAACACACACCTTAAAAAAGAAACAACACAAGGTGGCATTTTGCTTCACCGAAATTGTAACGTCGATTGCATCACATATTTTCCATTTTAATTCTCTCTCACGACTCACGTTTTCATTTCTAAAATCATCGGTGGTGTGTGTGTGTGTATATACGTCGACCCACCGACTTCATAGCAAATGACACGTTGATTCAAACTTTATTTCTGCTAACATCACTTGTCGGTCGATCATACATTCATATATGATATATTGATCATATAGTGCACTTGTATCGCTACGGTTCGATTGATTCGAGTTCTTTTCAAGTGGGTTTTGTTTAGATCGAACGTACGTATGTACACTTGATCATTGCTTTTGGTTTCTGATTGAGTTGAGTTGATTTGCAGCATTTGCATGATGGATGGTGGTGGAAGTAGCAGTAAACACGTAGTTAATTGGGATAATGATATTGAGGTGGATTTGGATAAGTGGATTGAAGAAGTTTTGGCTGATAATGTTGGTGAATCTGCGAAGGATTCGGGGTAAATTCTTGATTATGTTTCGGTTTCTTGTTATTTGATTTGAGTTTTTGCTAAGTTTGCGAGTAATGTTTTGCATGTTTGAGCAAGATCGACGTAATTCGGATTGGTTTCACCACGTCTTTGTGGTTAATTAGGGGCGCAGCTTAGTATGAACGCCCCTTTTTTTCGTCAGTAGTATTATTTTTCAGCTCGTTAAGTTAGTATAAATTTTTTAATATATATAGAGTTCGCGCCCTTTTATGGTATGATTCAAACTCTGTCACTGTTTGTGATGATATCTGAATGAGTTTTTTTGTTGATTGTAGAAACTAGAGATATTCATGGTCCGGTTTACAATGGTTTGATATAAAACTCAAACCGTAAACCGAATTGTCAAAGCCGGTTTTTCTAAAAGCAAACCACGCGTAAACCAAACCTTCAAGTTTTAAACTGGCAAAACTGACCAAATTTCTTTCATATGGTTCGGCATGGACGGTTTATGAACACCCCTAGTAGAAACCGTTGATCCCTTCAGTTAAATTTTGTTTATATAATAAATCTTTAGTCTTTTAGGTTTTCAAGAGGTCGATCATTAATCATAATTTCTAAAAGAGGTTATAAGTTTATAAAAAAAATATTATTTATACTTTATATTTGTGTGTGTGGGCATGGAGATATATGTTTGAGCTGTATGCTTTTAGCACATATTAAGGAACCGATTCTTAGATCAGCTATTACCGTGTATCATTTGCTCACTCCAACTGTTTTTATCGGCTATGCTATTTTTATCTGTATTATTATTATTTTTTACTATTTTTGTCAAATTGTCATATTTTGGTTTTGTTTGCAAAATAGTTCTGCTAAACTTTTAACTATGCTATACTTTTACTTGTGATTTATTATCTTTCCACGCGATTTCTCGTGTAGATTTACTTGTTATGCTTGTTGTATCTGTGGTACTACGATTGTTCAGAAGCAGTTGGGTGACATTCGCGATCTTCCTCGTGGCTTACTAACTAGATTATTCATTGTTGATTACCAAAGAAGACAGTTATTCATCAGAAAGTTTTTCCAGAAAGAAGTTGAATGTTTTCTTTGTATTTTCTAAATGATTAAATGATGGGTCAAGTCGGATGGGTCAAGAGCCACGGGTCTAGTATTTGAGTTATTTGTTTTGTTTAAATTACGGAGCAAGTTTTCATATTGAATGAGTCTTAACTAGTAATACAGTAGTGGGTGTTAAGTTGTAGGTCTATTTTGTAGGAACACTAACTCATGTTTATACGTCTTTTTTTTACACGTGTGTGTTTTGAGTGCAACATGGGGCTTGAAACCAACACTATTGTGTTGGGCAACAAAACATTTGATCTTGTTTACTGTTAGGGCTTCCATATTTTTCTATCATTAAAGGTCACCATTTTTAGTTATCTATACTATATTGTACATAATCACATTATTCACCAAAAATGTTAAATAACATGAGTTATAGCAAAATAATTAACCTCTTGAAGAACATTCAAGAAAGTTCTTATGAAAAGACAGCGTGATAGATTTGTATACCGTTTATTAATTGCATATAACGCGTAGAAGAGTTATCAAGTCTCGTCATACATGTTTGTTCCCTTTAGGTTTATGGCGGCGGTCTTTTGTCGTTTACTTGCACACAAAAGCGATCTATCTTCTAGCCTTCTACTAATTGTCTTCATTGTACGTGTATACTTGTCGTCACCTGATTACGCACATTCTTTCCATAAGCTTTAAGTATGCACATCCACGTGACGATCAACTTTTGGAATTTTTCATTAATTGTGAACATAACTTGTCATCTACATTATATATCTATGATTGGATCGTCAAGCGCACTTTTGCTTGCGTGCACGCGTGATGTGTATTTATGTCGTGTTTAGGTTCACACGTGAGTTCCCGTTGGTAAAGGGGGCAAGGCATGCCAAAAATAAATTTTAGCCCCTTATTTTTCTACATTTGACCAAGGGACACCCAGGGGATAGCTTGCTTTTACAATTTTTAATATATGTGGTAGTTTAGCGCTAATACTAGTATATTTGTAAAACAATGTAAACATATCAGTTAATTAAGAGGTTGATTTTAAGGTAAATTATAATTTGGTTTTAGTATTAATGTTCTTTTTGGTTACTGATGTTGAAAGCAAGATCTATGTTTAGGTTGAATTGTGAGTAACTTGTTTATTTTCATGGCTAGTGTGGACACGACGGACGTAGATCCAAATCAACCTAGTGAGCCCGTCATGTCAACTATAAATGAGGGCGCAAATTTGGAAGGAGGTTCATCAAATGTGGTATGCTGATATATTCTTGATTCAGTCATTTATATATCCACTAGATGCTTGTAATTGTCTTAATAGTTCAAGCTTCATGTTTCTACTTTTGCGTCGCGTGGAGTTATTGAAAGAGTTGGTTTCGCTCTTACAATGTTGAGTATCAAAACAAAGATCTCTTTCGCGCCATTAGTATGGTTAACGAGTTGGAAAACACAAATTCAGTTAATCTTTTTAACTAAGAAGACTTTGATGATCAAGTTGAACTATATCAACAAATGCTATTCTAATTCAGTCTATCAAATCTAAATGAAGAGAAATTCATTATGAAATTGCTTTGGGAACTTCTTCGTAATTGCGTATTTCATATATCTGATTTATCAAGCATTGACAGCAATTTATCTAGCCATCCAAGGAAAAATGGTGAAAAACATGCAAACTTTCTGCATTTTATGATTATTATTTTGACACGATTTTATGCAGCCGCAAGCTGAAATGGCCCAAGAGGTGATGCCAGTGAGTAGTTCGACTCCCAGCAGTAACACAACCGCGATGCAGAGTGAAGGTAACATGTTAAAGATTTGTTATAAAATTCTGCACTTAAATTATTTCAAAGTTTCAGAATTCTGTTAAATAAATTAACAGCTTCTATGATAACGATGATAAATATGATAATTATGCTTTTAATTGCAGGAATCTTATCTTCTGCAGTTAAACTAATATCTACTATATCTGCACAAAGTTCACAGTCACAAACAAACACAAATTTCCTCCAACATCACACGTTACAGCCAGCCGAGGGGCCCCAATATCTCACGATACCGCCAGCCCAGGGGACCCAACATCAACCGTTGCTGCAGCAGGACCGCAAGGGCAAGGGTGTCCAACAACCAACAAAACAGTCATCAGCAAATCAATCAAACACGACATTTGGTAACCAAATGAACCAACTCCATTACCAAATGCCATTAAACTCGCTTCTTCCCTGTACAGCGCCTCTGCTTATTAATACACAAGCGGGCAATCTACAATATAGTCAGGCATTGAGGGCACAAATTCTGCAAAACCTGAATCAACAACAGTTACAGTTACCCCAGGCGACAGGGAGCTTGGGGAATTTGATGTCGGTAGGGCGGCAACAAGGATGTATAAATAGTTTAAACTTGTCAGGTAACTCAAAAGCTAGTAACTTTAAGTCTTTAAACATGTGTACTATCTGGTTTGGGTCCACTTATACTCGTGAATTGTAATTAATCGCTGCAATGTTAGTGATTAGTAATTGTCTTGTGATCTTAATTGACAGCTCCCGTCGGGTTTGCACCTCCTAGTCAGTTTCTTTCATCCACTGCTTATCGTGAGTATGTTATAAGACAGGTATTTATGCTGATTTCCAGCTAAAAGCTCATTGTGTTATTTGTTCATTTGATGCAGTATCTCTATAATATCTTTTGATGGTTTTAACAATCTCTTGCGGATATAAAGTTATTCAATATGGTTTACAGATTCGGAAAATGAAGGAGAGATACTCAAACGAGCTACTGAAAATGCACTATAATGCGATAGAATTGCGCACTCGGGTCCAACTCAATCACACCATCTTTCACACCATTTAGCAATGCATAATATATTCCTTCTTTCATTGAGCTGTGATTCTCCTTTGCAGGCAAAAAACATGGATGACGCAGATAACTACCAAAAAGTCCAAGATTATCTGGAAAAGATGATAGCATTCTTGGACACATCTAGAGCTGATTTGCTTCCAAGAAGCGACGAAGTGGTCTACGATTATATGAATAAGTTCGTCAACTATATGAGCTATCATATGAACAGGCCAGGCGCTTTTTCTCTGCACCGTGGGCCTGCGCCTCAACCACCTAACGGACCACAGGTGCAGCCCCTTGGAGCCATCAAGTGGCAAAACAATCCATCATTAAATTTATCTCAAAGGCTTGCAAATCTAGAAGCAAGTATGCTGAAATTCAATCAGAATTTCCCTTCAAGAAGACCACATGTACAACCACCAGAATCAAGAATGCAAAGTTCATTGAATAGTATATCCGTCCAAAAACCAGCGAATCCACCAAGCATTGGTTCCTTCAAAGCTCCACAGCCAGGTGTTTCAAGCACGATACAACCGATAAGTTTGGGACCAAATAGTACCAATGTTATCGGGTCTGGTTCTCCACTCAGTTTGTTGTCAAGCACAACTGCTAATAATTTTCCATCTCGTCTACTTAACCACCAACCGCCTGTGGTGAATCAGAATTTAAACTTAGACAAAATGAAAGCACCAATGGACAAAACGAATGAGGTTACTGAAGCGAAAGTGAGTCAGGGGATGTCTCCTTTGAGTTCAGGATTGGTGAATCAGGGCTCTTCCCCTCAGGCTTCTCTTCCATCAACTGTGAACCCAACTACTCAGCAAACACCAGTGTCATCTTCAAAATTTGATGTCAACAGCGTGTTGACGCCACACGCGATAGCTCGTTCATCTTTTTTACTTTCTTCCACTTCATCCCCTTCATCTAATCAGCACTCTTCTGGTGTTTCCTCATCATCAACTGAAGATATTCAAAAGACTAAAGCACCCATGGATCCACCTCCCCAAGAACCAGAAAACTCAAAAGATCAGGTTTTTCATTTAGCCGATGTGGTACACTTGTTTTTGAAACATGATTTGAGAACACTTTTTTTTATTTTTCTCTTCAAACTAATATAGTTTTGGTGCTGATTGTTATAACTGTTTTGCTATTTCAGGCAAAATCAGTATCGCCGAATGCATTGGGTTCTGCCTCAAATGACATTAACTCAAACGAAAAGGCGGTGGAGGTCATACCAAAATGTGTATCTTTCAATCTTGTTGGTACATATATACAAGATGACATGAACATTATGTTGGAAAATGATCACGAGCCACTACAAAAAACAAAACGTGAATTAAGTTCCCCATCAGTGTACGGTGATCAGTCTGCTTCTCAAGGACAGGACATGCATTCGACAGAAACATCAATGAACAAAAAGACGAAAATTGAGGTAAATTTATAGCATAATTTTGTTACAAGTTTTCTCATGCTTATATTCTTGATCTCTTGTATGTGGTGTTTATTCTCCTTGAATCTGTTTCTTTCTAATAGAACACATGGGCAATATTGGAGGAGATCAAAGAGATCAACAGCAAACTATTCGAGACATCCATTAGTGTGGTGATAGATACATCTGAAGATAATATTAACATGCTTGAAGCTCATGAAGGAACCATAGTCAAGTGCTTGTTCAAGAGTGTTTGTTTCCCTGATTTACTCGATCCACAGGGAGGCGTTACATCTGAAAAGGTAGTAGCAGCAACCAAATTCGTAGCAAAATTCAGTTTTCCGAAGCTTAAATTCACAAATCTAGAGCAATAACAAGAAAGAATCTTAAATTTTTTTCTCAACAAGGGAAATTTTAAATATAAATGGTAAATTACAAATACATCGCGTTAGTATGACTTTTCAACTCTAGTTCAAGAGTCTCAGTTAATATCAGTTGCACCATTTGTAAATGGGGCAAGAGAAAAGAAGAAATAAAAAGACATATATTGTAATATGAATTTTATGTATATATCTGTCATCTTTATTAAAAACTGATATTTGCTTCTTTATACAGATACCAGAGTTTGTCATACTGCTTGCTGTTCCGGCTAATTATCCAGCTTCTACACCTACAATCATCAAATCGAGCCGTAATGTATTGAAGTAAGTAATGATGAAATATTCAAAAGTAAAGTTAGAATTAACTAGCACAATACTAACAAATATGTACTGATATAGTGATATTAACTTATGAAAATCTTTTTGCACTAATCTTCCAGCAGTGAACCTTGGGGAAAGCTGTATGAGGAAATGATGACAAAATTCGATCTTTCGCTTAGTGAGGTTACTGGAATACCTTCTCTCGGAGATCTCGCAAGAAACTGGGATGCTAGCGCGCGTGCTGTAGTGACTGAGTTCATGCAGAAAAGAGGTGGAAACATCTTTAGTTCAAGGTATGGAAGCTCGGATAACTGCATGAATGGTTCGTCTACCTCTAAGTAGTCCTCAAAACAAAACTTGTAACTGTTGTTGTGGATTTCAAACTTGTTTACTTTCTGTCTGTGGTTGTCATGGTGTGTCAGCTTATGGTACTATGATAAATAAGTGTGTAATACATATGCAACTATTTTATGTGTGTTAAGTGCTTAAGTACAAAAGTTATATGCGTTCATAATATTTTAGACCATGACTCAGTTTCTTATGGCCAATTACACAGTAGTGAAATAAATAATTTTCCCAGTGAACTGTGCTAGTAATTTTTGCAAATTATATAGTTGTAAAAATTGGATAGCATATATACTGTGCGGTTTTTTATTTGCAATATTGTTAAAACCGGACCAGACGGTTTGGACCAGAACCGGACCCTAACTGGTTAGGCTGGCATGGGTTGAACCAGAACTGGTTGGACCAGTCAGTTTTGCACTAGTTGTTGGGCAGGTCTGTGTACTGTTTTTTGTCGAATTTGTTCTAGACTAAATACCCGCATACCAAAAAAAATTATTATTTTGATTTTTCAAAGAAACAATGTATATATTAAATTCTTTTAAATATAAACAATCATAGTCTACTATTATTTCTTCAACATCACCGTTTAAATCAGACGCTATGCCTAGGGTTTTGTGGCAATGAATCAATGTGTTTAGAAACCCTTATCATCACTGCACTTCATGGTGATAACTAATAAGCCAATTGAACAATGAGTTACCAAACTAAATAATCGTGTTCAGATCCTAACATGATTGTTTAGAAATATGCTATGAATACGAGTGTTTGATTAAATGTGTTGCTCATTGCCACTACAACAACCAAACACAAACAAAACATTAGTTTTGTTCACGATTAATGACACGCTCTCTATCATTTTAAGTGTTGCTGAGTTATGTTTCAATACCAGGACCAATCTGTGATTATTCGTGTTCTGTCACTACAGACCACTAGAGGATTTTTATGTGTATGATTTTGGTTGGTTGTATATACAGGTCAACTGGTTTATTTCATGAACTATCATATCCTTCGTACAAATACGAATTGAATAATCACAAAGGTTGTAACCAAATGTCATAACTGAATCAACACAATCCTTTAAACCATTTCTAAACCAATTTGTGACTACTGAACCAACCATCAGGATCCCTTGGTTTGAATCATCAAGAAATCATGAGTTCATGACCCTTTATTCAACCATTGTGACTTTTAAACCAGTCCTGTGTACCAATCGAGCTGATCCATTTTGATCATGTTATTGCTAGTGTGGCATTAAAACGCCATATTACATTCATGGTAACGGTGTCTGTTCGAAGATGGGATCAGGTGGGGTTCCCACCTCGTGATGTATAGTTTTCTAAGACACAATAAAACGATGTACACAAAATCTCTTATCAACACCACACTTCCTGTGATAACCTATTGAACTAAGGTCGTAGGGTATACCTCGTGAAATGGGTGCGTGAGAGGTTCGCACGGCCCCCACTCGTTGGAAACACCACTCACGTCTCTCATGAGCGAGCCGTGAATGGTGAAAGCATGAACCCAAGTACTCACACCGTGAAGTGGGACGATTTTGGTTGCTTTTCGATCGTTCGCAGGGTGATGACCTTTTAACAGTCATATTCATTTAAAAGAAAGTTTCTAAAAACAGCAGCGTATAGACGACTCAAATGTCATTTTTACACATTAAACTTGCACCTACTGATAAAAATACCCAAATCACCCTATCATCTCAAATGAATTATTTATTCAAATCTGATCTATTATTGATGTAATTTATGTGGCTGTTCAAACTTCTAAATTCGAGTGGCTATTCATAGTTGCTAATTTTTATTGAACCAAGGGTATTTTGACAGCACACTCTATCTCTAGCGATAGAAGTAAGGATTACCCTCATTTTACCCTCCCAGACCCTACTTTATGAGTTGAATATTGCTAGCTCGTTTGTTTGTTAAAATTTTATGTTTTAATTTTCACTTATAGAACCTAAAGGTACAATGATAGAGACGAGTGAAGGATCATGCAAGTTACAAAAATTGAAATTAAATGATGGACCTTATTCATCATTTCAAGAGATGCATGTCTACAGTTTTTATCGATATGCAGTTAAGCATTTAAAAAGCAGATTGATATTTGTTTTGTGGTTTGTGTTGATCTGATTAGGTAACAATGACAAGTGTGTTGCTATGGATCTCAAGTACCTGAAAAGTTCCAGTGATGATGGCAGAATAAAAGTTCAAATTATGAGACGAATAAACACTGATTTTTGTAAATATGACACATCAACCGTCCAGAGTTAGAGTGTTACAGTATCTGTATTGGTAAGAAATGGATGAATAACATATAATGTTTACCCATGACAAATCTATTCCTAGTGCTCACCTTGGTTTTAAAAATGGTGCCTCAAGCAACTGATGTGCTCGCGAGGTGCTTGAGGTGATCCGATGAACACCTCCGGGTGGCTGAAGCGCAGCATTTTTATGAGGCAGTGATGAGGCGTTTGAGACGCTTAATTAGGAGCCTTCTAAAATTGACGGTGAAACCTTCTAATTTTTAAGTTGTGACTAGAACGAAAAAGAAACTTTCGTATTTTTCAACTGCCTCCTGAAATTAGTGCCAGACCATCTAGATCTGACACATGAAGCTCACGCCTCATGCCTCGACTTCCGTGACCAAATCACCTCAAAGCGCCTCGCATTTTTTAAAACCAAGGTGCTCACCAATGACCATCCAAGGGCAAGACTTTGACTGCAGTAGTGCTAGTTTCATAAAACATACATCATTTTCATTGTTAGAATAACCAACACAAACATCATGTCAATCCACCTTCTTAAATAGTACATGACACCTTACGATAATAAACCAAGGAGAACATACCCATACACACATTTATGACACGGGACCTATGCAGTATGCACCAATTGAGAAGGGTTCCTATGAATTTTGCAAAGAAGATCGGCTTCCATGACTCGAACAATTGCTTATATGGCTTTTATACAGGGTAAAAATAACACAAAGGAATCGAATGCGACCTAAAGGGTAGATGGAAAGGATGGCAGATTAGCCCTTCGCTTTTCCGACGTATAATTATCTACAGTATACAATAGTGGTAATTTTGGCTATTATAGTATAATACTATAATGTACAGTTACTTGAAGCTAATATATAAAAAATAATTTAGTACCTGTTTTTGTCCACGAATCAGTGTTTTCTTCAAAATTCACAAGAATTTCCTAACCTCTGTTTCAACAAGTTCGTCTTCTGTTTCTGCTCAAAAGCCTCTGGTAAAAGCTCCTCGAAATGCTCCAAGAACGATGACCATTCATCTTCCTTCATTTCCTCAAACGAAACACACACACCCGTATCATGATTATTGTTAGAAGCTGCAAAACTCGCGCTTCTTAATATTGGTATCCCAGATGGAGCACACCTATCTTTAATATCACTTTCTTGTATTAATCGTGTCAAACGGGGATCAGTTAGCTTACACCTTGCTCCTTCACATGAATATTTCATCATTTTTTGTGGTTTACTGTTTGCTGAATGTGGTGAAACAACTTCATTCTGGTTAAAACTGTCTTCAAACGCCTTATCAAATGCAAACATTTCGTCAAATTCTTTAATTTCATCACTTCCATCACTACTTATTTCCATATCCAAGTTAGCCTTTGCATTTACACAAATATTCTCCAAAACACTTGAACTTTCTTCGCCTCCAATGAAACCCCGTGTCATCATTTCACCTATATCAGCAAGAGAAAGCCCAGCGGCAGTTGCCCGTTTCAAGAATATGGTACAAAGTATGTATACACGCACAGAACACTCTCTAATTAATGGAAGTTCGGTTCTTAAAAGTTCAGCATCTTTAAATGGATCAAGATTTGAGATATAATCAGCTTCTATTTCTGAAAATGGCACTGAAGCTTGGGGCCAATGTAACCATTCGAAATACGGGTCATCTAATGACTCGGGTAAACAAAACCCATGGTCAATTGGGACAAGTTCAGCCATCCCAGCAACATAGCTCCCATGAAAATTCTTCACAAGCATGTTCCCTGCATGACGGTCCAAATTAAGGAGCCGAATGTCAAGTATGCCGATACGATGAACAGAGGAAACCGAGAACCTAGATGGGCCCAAATCTCCTGCATCTGTCTCGTGTTCAACATAACGTTGTACTGATGTGATTTTAAAAGGTGGGTTTGAATCCAATCCCATGTTTCTGTTTACATTAAACATCACATTACAGATTTTAACAAGTGCTGATGGAGGAACACCTGCAAAGCCACCATGATCAAGCAAATAAGCAGCCAGTTCACGGAGCCCCGTTTCACCCACCCTGATAGATCGTTTCATCCCCGGCTGGCCCAGCATCCGACCTGCAAACCCTTTAGGATTGTTGAATGCCAATGGCTCTTCATCAGCTGGCTTCACAACTGCAATAGTGTTACCTTTTTTTGATTGCAAATAGTAGGCCCCGCCAAGCCCACTTGACACTGGTGTCGGTTTGACCCCTGATGCTAATGCAATGGCAACCTCAGCTACAAGAGCGTGAACCTTTGGAGCCTTTCGACCGCTAATGATTTCAATTCTTGGATTAGGTGATTCAGACTCTTCTTTTGCTTTAGTGGCTAAAGAAAGGCATGGGGTGGAAACACTTTTGTGGAGACTAGTGGGGATATTGGATGTTTGTGTGATGTTGTGTGTGATGTTATGTTTGAAATCGTGCATGTTGAGATCGAAATGAGAGTAAGATTGGAGGCTGCATTTTGGGATTTGGGCGAGTGGCTTAAATCCATGATTATGATCAATGACTACAGCCATCCTGATGTATATAATGTAGGTAAGAATGGCTGTAACATACTAAAGAGCAGGTTTTAAGAAAATCTTTCAGAAGGTTCGTCTTTGCATAGGAGATTAGCCGTCACATGCCTACCAAATTCCAAAAAAACAATGAAGAATTACATCTTATAAGACATTACTGTTCATTCAATTTCACATCTAGTCAAGAACACATATACAAATTTACAGGAATATTAGCACCAAGAATCAACCAGATTTCAAAACAACAATGAAGAATTACATCATATGAGACGTTACTTTTCATCTTTATGCAAATCACATCTAGTCAAGAACACACATATACGAATTTACAGGAATATTAGCACCAAGAATCAACCAGATTTCAAACAACAATGAAGAATTACATCATATGAGACGTTACTTTTCATCTTTATGCAAATCACATCTAGTCAAGAACACACATATACGAATTTACAGGAATATTAGCACCAAGAATCAACCAGATTTCAAAACAACAATGAAGAATTACATCATATGAGACATTACTTTTCATCTTTATGCATATTCACATCTAGTCAAGAACACATATACAAATTTACAAGAATATTTACCAAGTATCAACCAGATTTGAAAACAACAATGAAAAATTACATCTTATGATTCAAAATCAGTGTTGATATAGACATCATTGCACCTCAAAACTCACTATCAAACCAACAAATTCTATATTGGAGTCGATTTTTCTAAACTTTAAGGCGAAATCGAAACAAAAATTAACAAGAAACATATTATAAATCGAAATCAGTGTACATAGATCCCATCATCAAACCGATAAATTCCACACATTGTTACAAACTTTAGGGCAAAACCGACCCACAAAATCAAAAGAATTTCAAGTCCTTACTTTGCATTGGCATAGGCATACACAACGAGATCGCATATGTCAATTGCAAGATCCACGTCGCTAATCTCCAACAACCTATCACAAGATCAATACCCATCAAAACAATTGCACAAAAATACCATCTTCACGTAACAAGAGATCGATTGAATGAACCAATACCATCGTCAAATCGTCAATTCCCTTGGTCCTCCGGTAACAGAGTACGACGATCAGCAGCAAGAGGGTACGAAGCAGCAATTCGCATGATAATGTGAAAAGGAAGAAGGTGAAAGAGTGGGCATTCAGCAATTCGATCTACGAGTCCCCCATTCGGAATCCAATTGCATAAAAGTGTGTTTGTGAAATTGGTGAACGGAGGGTGGTGGTGGTGGTGGTGATGATGGAGACCCTGAACACTTGTGAGGCGTTCAGGGGAGCGAATGCGATTTGGGGGACGCGAGAGAGAAGAAATTGATGCAGAAAAATCGAAGCTTTTGTAATGTGATCAAGAAGATGAAGGAAAGAACGACCCTTCTTCTCTCTTCTTGAACCAAATGCTTGCCTCCAAAAATACTTTTTCATTGTTTATTTTTTTTTTAATCTTTTTTCAAAACGATTTTATTACTGGTAAAATAATAATCAAATCTGTTAGGATTTAAATTCATAAATCATAATCGTTTGATTAGAAATACATCAAAGTTACCATCATGCTATCTCCTTGAGTGCAATTATTTATATTTTTCTGCCAATGATTCCTCGATCAATTGATTTGGAGGAGGCGTCACATGTTTGTGAACATGAAAGTTATGTGTTCGAGTCTCACTTAATACAATATGTTGTTACAAGTGTGTTTGGAGTTTTATCACGCTGAGCTTTTGAGTGGTGGGTTTTCTGAAATGATGGGTGGGTCGCATTTCCAACGTTGTATGTGTTCGCAGGCGTGAGTGGGTTTTCGCCAATGGATTACTCGGGTGACCGATTATGCGTTGGTCGTTTGAAAGAAAAAACTATTTATTTTTTACTTGGGTGACCGATTATGCGTTGGTCGTGTAGGAGTAGCAATTCCTAACATGAACGTGATACTATTAATTTAGGTTTTGAGTTAACATATCTAATCTTTTAATAAGCAGGTCATGTTTAGGATGACCCATCGTGTTAGGTTTAACTAGTTTAACCCGTTTAACTAGTTTTTTTTTTTTACAACCAACCAACCCAATTAACATGTTTACAACATGATTTTTACCTGTCAACCCACCAACTCGTTTGGTATGTTTAGATGAACGGGCCAAATGGGACGTGTTTAGGTTATACGATTTTAAGTGTGTACGAGTTATGATGGATGTTTTTGATATGAATAAAAATCCAGGTCGCGTTCAGGTTAAAAGATTTGGAACCCGCTAACCATAACTCATCAACCCATCAACCCAACATGATTGACGCCCCTCGATTCATGTGATAGAATCATTAAAGGTGACCTCTTAAATGCGTACTTGGTAACTTATGTGAGTTGTCTTTAATTCTACCCTGCATGTTATATCATTTGTTTATTGAGAACTTAACAAAAGTTGAACTAATTGCTTCCGTAGATAATTCTTCCTTTTTGATTTTGATTATACATTAAAGGTAGATAACATGACGTATCCGGTACTTGATTTAGCTCCCACTCTACAATCCATACAAGATTCAGGTAGAATATAGATCACTTCACGATCTGATGTACGATTGTTTTTTATGGTTAGAACCATGACCTCAAGATCACAAAATAACAATATTACTAGTCGCTTCAAAGCCGGCCCTCATTTGAGGTAGACCAAAGGGGAATAGTAATAAAAGTTGATCGCCTTATAATAAGTTGTAACCGGTATAAACCACTTAAGTTATAGTATCCTCTCTTAAATTGCCATGACTAGTCTTTTACATAGATATACTCTTTGTGGGAAGCCGTTGATCAAGAGTTGGGACTCGTAGAACTATGTAATATACTTGTATGGACGTATGGTATGCCAACTTGATGATGTATGAAAATATTTTGTAAAAGCTTGATTTTTTTTGCGTTGCTCCTACTTGTATCATCAATCATACAATTGGTATGAATATATGTAAGAAGATAATAGGTGTTATTTCTAGCTTGAGATTATGATATATATACCTACTAACCTTCTGCGTGTTAAGCAACATAACTATTTGAAAACTAATCATATATATAAGTTTAAGCATATTGTATAGTTTGCATTGAAGACGTGGATCGATCTAGAGTGAGAAGAAAGTAATACATCTGTATTATATAGCAAATATATCACATGATCAAACAAGCGAAAAAAATCAATTAAGGAATATGTTATGTATCAATTTGGAGTAGAGTAGATAGAAGGGGGAAAAAGAAGATAATTTATAGGGAATTAAGAAGATAATAGGCTCAATTTTAATGATGATTAGTATTGAAAGACAGTTTGGCTAATACACATGAGGAAACACCAACTACTAAAAACTACAACTTACCCCATTGCCTACCATGACTCAAACAAATAACCAACTAACACGAAATGAACTATGGCCTACGCTGCAATTCATGTGCGTGGAGGTGGCACGCTTGATTCATCCTCTCGCATTTGGAGAAGTTGTAGCGTAGGCACCACATTCGCCCCTGTTTTCTAATTTTACTACATTTTCAATGACATTGCAATAATATATACTCAAAAGGAATGAGCAGTTAGAATCTTGTATGATTAAATATATAGAACTTTTATTGCAGCAATTGCTTTCAAAGAGGCCAATGCCCAGATTTACATATGCTTTTATGACAAACGATGATCCATGACAGAAAGTCAATAAAGTCAAATGGCTTCTCGGATTATGTGGAAAAGGTAAAAATAAACTTACAGAACTGCTATGCTTGTGATTTTTGGATCTTGGTTAGGGAGACGAAGCTTCTCTTGTTCACCGTCAATTTGCTGCTTCTGTGGAACCACGGCTACTCCTGGTTGTGCTTCTTCTTGACCAGGATAAGATCTTGCACTCCCGCAAACAAGTCCTTTGATTGTTGTTGTAAGTTCGGTGTCCTTCAATAAGGATTCAATGGTCACATGAACACCTGAAGGAATAGAACTTTTGATGTTAGAATCACCTATTCGTCATCAACATTGCCGCATATAAAGTTGTTTGGAATCTTGATGAATCCTCACTTGACGGGTATTTTTCAGATTTGAAGGAGGCGTTTCAATGTGTGTTTTGAAGTGATTATGTGAGTTTGAATAATCAGAATTACATAACTAGCTGTTATAAAACAAGTTGGTGATATTGTTTGGATGTGCTTTTTTTGTTTGAAGTTGTAATGATATGAGATAACCAATTGTGAAAAAAAGGGGACATGCCTTATTGTGGCTAGTATAAAACTGATTATCTACGTGAGAAGCAGATCGAGTTCATCAAGCCGGTTGGGCCAAGTTTCCCAGGCCCAACAAGAGATTTTTCCCACCAAATGGCATAATAGGTGGTAATACTATGCAACTAGAACTTTGTCAAACATTATATGTCGAGAAAAACGGGTACACTTACGGAATCTCCAGTAATGCTTAGGATTTGTAGGATCATTGATTGTCTCCTCTACTGCAGGGCGTGTTGTGTATTCTTCTTTCAATGCTAACAAATCCTGATGAACATTAAAAAATAGCTAAGATATTTGCATAAAATGGTAGAATTATTGCTACATGTAAAAGGGGGTGTTTTGATGCAAGTTTTGAACTTGTTATGTGATACCAAATGATTTTTGTAATAAATTGTTGCAGATATAGTGTTCAGATGGCTTCAGCTGCTTGAAGAGTTGAAGCAGTAATAATTAGATGATAAATTGTTTAATTTGGCTAATTCTCACTTTTCTAAGAAATTAATGGGTAAAATGACCAAAAACATCATTTTATCTTGTTGAAATATCAAAATTTAAAGTGTGACAACTTAATTTTTTGCCAACTATGCTAATAATAGCTTTTATAGATTGTTTCTCATTATGGTCAAAAAAGAATTTGGAGTTAATTCCAACAAATATCTTTTTCCTAGTAGTATAATTCAACCGACAATAAGGAATGGGTGAAAAACTTCAAAATAAGCTAAAAAAGGAGGGGCAAATAACAAACTTTAGTCTTCCAATAAATAATCAATTTTATTGCAGTTGGTTGTCTAGCCCCCTAAATAATCATACAATCATTATCAGAATCTCTTAATCGACGAGCTAGAAATTGATTTTTGAAGACGCAGTTTGATAACTCACATCCAATTATCCACACGCCCCAAAAGATGAAATTATATAATATTTTTCTTTGTCTAATCATTCTTAGGAACGTAATACCTGTAGAGGGAAAATTGCCCACATTGATGGAGACTCAACATGCTGACGCAACACAAAATATACTATTTCTGGAACACATTGCTTAGGTGGCAGACTGTCAGAACCAATCATGGTTTTGAAAAATGAACGTCTTCTATCTTCATCTTCTTCCCACCATGCTCGTAAGGTAGAACAATCATGGCATGAAGGAGCACACACCTACAACAAGTTCACCAACTTATTTTTAATGATTCATGATTTAGAAGTACAAAATGAGAAGAAAGATGATCCAAGAACATACAGTCATGTAATCGTATTGAGAAGGAATACCGAACTCCAAATCAGCCTCACTTGGCATACGTTGTATACGTAATCCTATTAATCCTAACTCCTGCATAACCTGCATTAAGTCATTTCAAAACATATGTCAAAAGGAATAATATTCAACAAAATGATATTAAAAGTATAATAAAGAAGGCATACTGGATGAACACAAGAAGGAATTAGGCCAAGATCTTCTCCACATGCTAACATATCTGATGAATTTAGAAGTGCTGGCAAAGTCTTCATGGCATTTTGGCGCCAAAGAGTCTCTTGTCGATGGAAATAGTAGTCGTAATACAATCTTCTAAGTATGTTCTTGCTGTACCGTAAGTAAAAAAAATTGAAGTTGGAAAAACAGATAAAGGACACTTTTATATGCAATTTATTTGATGTATATATAAGTACCTGTGCTCATCTAAATCCTTGAAACTTGATGTATCTTCTAGGTTAAAACGAGGATAGAAACTTCTAGCATCCTCAGGATCTCTAATAAGCACTATATTCTGTCAAGTGCCAATGAACATTTCTATAATATTAAGTAGATAGAAACAGTAGTACTAAGAATAATATTAAAGAAGGAATGGTATGAATGGCACTAATTCAATTCCTTGTATACATAATTTGATATATTACCTGCACAAGATCAAAAAGATCTCGCCTTAATTTTAATTCATTTTCCAACAACAGTTTTTTCTCAATTAGTGATTTCAGCTTAGCAGCGATCTTTTTCTCCGTGTTGCAATCATCCTTGAACTGAAATATTGAAGGGTGTTAATACTTAATATGGAGGTGACAAAATGGGAGGAACATCACTTTGGGTATTGGGTCAAAAGTCAAAACAGATCAGTTCGGTTGGGTTCGCCCAAAAAACTGTCTAAAAAATCTATCTTGGTATGTCATATATGATTAGAATAACATATTATTATTTAGTAACAAACAAAGTGTTTGAATAACATGATTTAGAAGATTAAATGCTATGAAAATACACTTTGGACGACTTGCAATCCATTTGACCGGTTAGAATAAAACATGGCAAATCGCTTCATTCATAAGTTTCCATTTCTAGTAGTATGTAAGGAATGTAAAGCACTGGTGCAAGAAAATTATACTACCTCATAATGGTTTTTCTTATATTCATTCATGAAATAAGAGGCTATGACTGTCCATAAAGGTCCAAATTTTTCCTGAAAAAAAAATCAAATAACTTCAATAAATATGACCCTTTGAATAATAAATAGAATCAAATAAGTCAAAATTAGAAATAAAGAAACCTGTAAGAACTCTTGCAGGATGTATGGTTTGCTCAATCGATCAAAGTCCCAAATTCCTTCCTTTTCAAGCTCTTCCTATAATTATACATATTTCTTATTAATATCAAATACAGACAAATATCATTTTAAATAGACGAAAAGAAAACTGCATCTTATAATTTACCTGACTGAGTGGGATAGATGGTCTAAATTTACCAACTAGACCTGTCATCGCATGTTCCGGAAGCTCCCAAATTCTAAAGAAACCCAATATATGATCTATCCTGTAGGCCGTGAAATAATTTGCCATCTTTCATCCAAAAAAATTGTCCAACAAAGATTCAATTAGCAAACAGACAACAAAAGTATATGTAACAATAAATAAACATCTCAATATGATGTGAGAAACCTGTGATAAACGAGCACGCCACCAAGCATAATTGTCTTTAGACATTTCCTCCCAATTATAAGTAGGAAATCCCCAATTTTGACCATTTTTATCAAAATAATCTGGTGGGGCCCCTGTAGAGGTGTTCATGCGGAACAGAGTTGGATATACCCAAGTATCTACACTATTTCTATCAACACCTATCGGGAGATCTCCTTTTAATACCACTCCTTTCTCTTTCGCATATTCTGCTGCTTCTGACAACTAATGATCCCAAAGAAAGTAATAATACTAAATTTGTTCTTATTATGCAAATTCTATATTGCAGAAAAGCATATTAGGCATATAATAACTTACTTGTAAGTGCAAATGGTACTGTATATAATAATGGAAGCATATAATGTCATAATGGAAGCTGTCCTTGGACACGAGCTTTTCAAGCTGATGGAATTATGATATAGATGTTAGAATATCAGCATATAGCAAAAGTTTTTTAATATCTAGTATATTTTGACATAATATCACTGATCTCATGACCACCTTATCTTTTGAAAATTGACTAAATGTGCCCCATTGGCTGTGGTCTGAAGTTTCAAAGAAATCTCGCAAAAAGCAAAAAGCTGCATACGGTTTCAACCATTCCTGTATCATACAATGAAAACAGATTAACAACATAAAGTCAGAAAAGAAGAAAAAATTTAGGAAACTTCAACACATACCTCATTTTTAGACAAGAAATTCTTGAAGGAGCTAGAATTTAGTATCAAATCCTTCTCCAAATCAAATATCTTCTTGGAAATTGAAAGCTTTGTGGTCATAGTAGCCTCATAATCTACATCCTGCAATGAATTAAAATCTGAGAATTTACGTTTAAGGGCCTTTTAGTTGAGATTATATAACAACAGACAAGTGTTACTCTGTAAACATCAGCATAAAGAATGTAACTTAAAAAAAATAGCAGCTTAACAAGGGTATTACTTAATTCAAGATATTAAGAAAATAACTTCGGTTAGCAGTAAAAGGAAATATGGAAGATTTATATGTCAACAATTCAAAGTGGCAATTGTACTGGTCCTATTGTATTCATTTCAAGCTTACTTTTACATAGCATGTGGTGAAATGTTTAATTACTTGCCGTTATGTAAGATTGATCTTTTAATAATTCCAATATAAGTACTGTAAAATTAGTTTAAGTGCCTGATGGATTTAAAAATTGCTTTATAAAGATAGATAAATTTTTAAGTTATAAAAATAGAGGAAGAACTACCTTCCTGTCAAGCTCCTTCTTTGCCCTCTGTATCTCTTGCTGCAAAGAAAGAACAGATACACATAAGGGATATACAATTGCCTTAATTAAAAGATAATATAGTTGACTACAACAAATTCAGAATTATTTTTCAAGTAACATAAGATTCTTAAACCAACATCATTTTACCCTAATATTCTGTTACATCTCATAAAATCTTGTGATAGAGATACAACTGATATCCTAGATACTGTATGAACGAGGTAGTGGGACCTACATTGATATCATCTGGTATATTTTCTGAAAGTCGCTGGAGTCTGAGGTATAGCGGATGCAATGCAAATACTGAGAGAGAGCTGCATAGCAATAAGGTAGTAATTACCATAATTACTTTTTAAGTTCTCACATATAAAAAGTTCTCTAATTTACATTAAGGTGGTAAGGTGGCAAAGAAATAAAAACAGAAAATAGCAAATATACAAAAAAGGAAACAAAATTTTGTGTTATAACTTATAATTTATAATCGTAACATAAATTTACATACCTGTATGGATATGAATCCCACCACATCTTGTGCACAGAAGTATCGTTTATAGGCAAAAGCTGAAGTAAATGGAAACCAGAGTCAACGGCCCAGTCAACAACCAATTTCAAGTCAACAAACTCTCCGACTCCTACATCTTCCTCTGATCTCACTGAAAACATTGGAATTGCAACGCCAGCACCCCGCCATGGCAATTCCTTAATTAAGAACATAGTGAACTGAGGACAAACCATTTTCATACATATCAAAAGGAGTAAAGAATAATCATCTAACATCTTACTCGCATCATGCCATCTGAAAGCACAACGTAATTTGGTCCACTGGCTGAAATGTCAACCGTGACCTCCCGATTTGAACCGTATTCTAGAGAGAAATTTCCATTTTTTCCATATTTACAGTATTTGTACTTTAGAGGGAAAGCAGCCTTTGGTACTACACAGTCCCCTTCCCAAACAGATTCACCAGCAAAATTAAGTTTAAGTCCATCATGAACTTTCCATTTCCCCAGCTCCACTGAGCTGCCAATCACATATATCTATAACAAGAACAAGGGCCCCATGGAAGTTACGCATTTATATAAATGTTTGGAGTTTTAATACGAAAAAAGTTAATAATTACCGATGTTCCTTCTGCTATATTTGGACAGCATATTTTAAACTGGACAATAACTGAATCTGAAAGCAGTGGAATTTGTAAGAAGAAACATTCCATCATCAGACAAATAATATATAAATGTGTATCGAACAATTACCATCTTGATCCAGCTTATTCTGAATCGTGCCAAGAGGTTTCTCAATAGCCAAACTGCTACTCTTGCGAAAGATGACATTCTTGAATGCGCTTTTGAAAGGAAGACTGTCACTACCATTCTGCATTCAAGTATAGTAATACATTACTGAAGTGTCATATGGAAAAAGATTAAGGCATATTGGATTCTAATAATCCAAACTATGACTCATTGGCCTGTGATAATCCATACGAGCAATATGACCAATGACACTCCTAACTTTCACTTCAGTTGCCAAATGCAATCCTAGTAGTATAATCATCATAGATTAACAATCGATTTACACTTAATTTTCACTTGATTAGTTGATTTGACTTGTAAGTTTCCCCATTTCATTCACAATCATCATTGTGAGCAAAATCAAGTGTAAATCTTTACTGATTATGTTACTAGGAATGACCTTGACAACAAAAGTGAAAGTTAGAGGTGTCATTGGTCATATTACCATAATGGATTATCAGCCAACGAGTAATAGTTTAGATTATCAAAATCCAGTTTGCTAGAAATTTACTATGTAACAAAATACCATGAAAAAAAACAAACTTTACCTGCCAAAGATCATGAAGCTCAACCACCTTCCCATTTTCAACTCCTTCCGGTAACACCAATTTCCTCTTATTCCCACCTTCCCATCTCAATACATTTTTCGCATCATCCACTACATAATAACTATACTCACTTTGAAACCCCGGTGGTACCGTCAAACTCCCACCCCATATCAGTTCATCACCTTCATGAAAAGGGGTCAAAAGAAGACCCTTCTTCACATTTCCAGAACCAAGAACCGGTTCAGACCCACTCACAATCAAACTCTGACCCCATTCAGTATAATAAGGTATTCTAAATCGCACATTCACCGATACCAGAGGCTTGATCTCAGAAAACAACCCCAAATTCACCATTATCCCCAAATCTGAAACAATCCCAGATGAATTACACAGGATTTCACAGAAGATTTCATAAATTTCACACCCAATAATAAAATTGAGCCATTTTCTTACTAACCATAAGATTAAAAAAGTTAACTTTATTTCAAGAATACACAAATTCGAGCAAATGCGATTATACCCAAATGAAATCTACCGAAATATTACACAACCCAAATGCAATTTCACGAAATGGACCAAAATACACCGCATCTTGCGATACCCATATCACATAAAGATCAAATCAACGGAAAGTGAACAAATTTAACGAAATGTGGAGGAAAATTCAATGAGAACGCAATCAAACTTGATAATAGGTGAATGAATGATGTACCTTTGCTTGAAGTGAGAGTAACTTAGTGTAGAAGTCGGTGTGGATGAGTATCAGAAAGCCCAAATTTGTGGAAGCAATTGAATAATAACCAGAGAAACAAATGGAGAATGGGTCTTTTAATTAGAGATTTTTTGTGAGAAAGATAAAAACAATCAGAGGGAAATTGACAAGAAGATATTATGGCAAAAGGCAAAAGGTGTTGCTTTCACGAGAGAGTGGGTGTGGGGGCACAGCTGAACATTTATGAGGCTCTTGGAGGTTTGAGCTCTTTGGGAAGTGTCTTACTATAAATAAAAAATTGGAGTTTGTATGGAAGAGTGAGGTTATTATATGTTATCCTACTTAATGCAAAATAATAAATTAACTTGCTATATCTAAAGTTTTTTAGCAACTCATAAACTGATTTAAATTCATTTTGATTGAAATTATTCTAGCCATGTCGATATTGGTTCGTATAAACTCTACGATTTTAATTTTCACAATCAAACTTTTAAATTTTGAATTTAGGGTTTGGCAAACCAACCTGTTGAATTTATGATCTTAGCTTTTAGGTTTTAAATTTTAGGGTTTAGATTTAAGGTTTGGTTTTAGAGTTTAGGATTTAGAGTTTGAAGAGTCGGTTCCAACACAACTGAAATGAATTAAATGCGAGTTCGTTTGACATTTCTTTTAAGCTTTTTAGCCTAACATCATTTTCAAAATAACTGCACCCTTAAAAAAGATCTATGAGAAGAAAATAATATGGAATAATCATATGTATGTAAACAAAATTCTCTTCACTTCCTTTCAAGTTGGAGCATGGAGATCTTGAATACTTAACTTGTCAACTAAAGTGTGATTGTTGTATACCCAAAGGCTTGGTAAGAACATTGGCAATTTGTATCTTCGTATCAATTTGCATGGATTCGTCTTCCTTTGAATGTTCTTTAACAAAGTGACAATCCATCTCAACATACTTAGTTTGCTTATGGAACACTGGTTGTTGCCTATGTGACGGGTCGCTTGGTTATCACAAAACAATTGTGTTTAAGAGGCGTCTCAAGTTCCTTTAAGAGCCACCTCATCCGCAAAATCTCGCTAACCATGGTCGTCATCGCTCAGTATTCAGCATCAGGCGAAGAGTGTGAACAATTGCTTGTTTCTTTAATTTCCACAATATATGGGCTCCTTCTAATAATACCATATAACTAGATCTTGATCTTTTGGTGAAAGGACACCCAAGTTAATTAGAGTCACAATAGGTTGTGAGATTAGTTCTTTCTCCTCTAGGAATTACAAAACCTTGTCCAGGAGTTGCCTAAAGATACCATAAAACATAGTTAGCCGCTTCCGTATGACTTTGCCACAAATTAACTCAAGACATCTACCATATAAGTAATGTCAAGTGTTGTTACTTGTAGATAGAGAGTCTTCCAACAAGCCTCCTGTATTGATTAGAATCTACCTGTCTTGCTCCATCAAAACAGGATTAGACGACAACCCATCATACTAGTATCTTTTATAATGCCTAATGGGTATTTCATTTGAGTTGGTACCATTCCCTCCTTTATCCTTGCCACTTTAGTCCCAATGAAGAACTTTAAGGGTCCAAGATCTTTGGTGTTAAATTCCTTGTCAATAAAGAACATGGTTTCTTAAATCTTATTCAGGTTGTTACCGACAATGATAACATCATCGCCATAGATAGCGCAACGACAAACAAATCCTTTCCTTTGTATATAAATAATGAACGGCCGGTCCCCATTTGTTGAACTGGTCTTTAATAAGTAATTGGTGTATTTTAGGTACTACTTTCTTGACGCTTTGAGCACATAGAGTTATTTTTTGAGCTTGCATACTCTGTCATCAACCGGCTTTCCAAAACCTTAAGGTATAATGATGTACACATCTTCACACAAGTCTCTGTGCAGAACGATGTTGTTAACGTCTAGTTAGTGGACATACCATCCTTGCTTCATAAGGTTCGAACGATGATTGATTTGCCATCGGAACAAAGGTTTTGTGGAGTTCAACTCTTACCATTTGAGGTGGGCCTTTATTTTTTCTACATCTCCATTTGGTTTGTATTTAATTCTTGTAAACCCACTTTGAATCAATAGCACGCTTAAAGTCCAGCTCTTGTTTCTTTTCAAGGGTCTAGATCTCCTTCTTCATGGCTTCTCTCCAATTTAAGTCTTGCATGACTTGTTTAGTTGTTTAAAATGTATTGGCTCTTTTTTAGTTTTGTATGACTTGTTTAGTCTAAGACCGATTTCTCATCTCCTTTGGAAACTCCATTTTTACCGAATCAAGCCTAGCTTTCTCATTTTCGAGAATGGCCCAACACCACCTTCTTTATGTGTTTCATTCTCAACTGTTTGGCATTTATCTAGGTCTTCATTCTCTATTTGGCCTTCTCGTGGTTCGTTTGGTCCAACGACACTTGGATCGTCAAGTTCAATGTTAGTTTTTAGTCGAATGGCTTTTTCTTTATTACCCCATCTTTCTGGAAATGTGAACATTTGTTCCTCCTTAACTATGTTGCATGTCTCGGTTAAAGGAAGGATTTATTTCCTAAATTTAAAATCTCTTGAAATTACAAATTTTGTTTTGTTTTGCGTCATTCATTTATACATTCTTGTTCCTTGAGGATAGCCCAAAAACACTCCAAGTCTCACCCTTACTTCAACCTTATCTCATTTGGTCTTCATGCTTTTGTAATAGACAAGACAATAAAAAACGCTCATGTGTTCATAATTCAGTTTTAGATTGTATAATATCTCATTAGGCGTTTTATTTCCCATTACATCCGATGGTAGTCGATTTATGACATGTATCGCTGTTGGTTGTAACCAAGATATATTGGCATGAGGGTAAAAATAAAGGGTTAAAATTTTGATTTGAAATTAAAACAACAAGATTCCCTATTTTGTTAAAAATATGCTCATCTTCAATCAAAATGTCCTCATTTCAATTGAAACTAAACTAAAATTTAATACATTTATAAACTTTTGAGTAAATTACGCTTTTAGTCCTTGTGGTTTGGTGGTTATAACGCTTTTCATCCAATAGTTTAAAAACGCCCGGTATAACCACTATGGTTTAAAATATGTCACAATTAGGTCCAAATCGTTAAGTCCATCCATATCAACCGTTAACTTTTGTCTAAAAGACCAAAATACCCTTGGACTTAAATATTTATTATAATATAAATATAAAAATTGCATAGGACCCACACTTTTTTTCTTGTTTGAAGATATTTGAACCACCTCCGCCACCACCCATCACCCACCACTAGTCGGCAACCATACAGCCATCACCCACCACTCTCCGGCAACCGCGCCTCAACCACCAGAAGAACCCTAATTTTTCATTTTAAAGATGATGATTTGATTAGCAAAAGACCATCAGATATGGAACTAGATTATGGAATGGTGGACCCATTAGAGCTTGCTAGACAAGTTGCTAATGAAGTCGAATTGGAAGTTGATTCCTAAGAACAAAGTTGCAGTAGTTCAACAGATGAAAAAGAACATCATTCCACTGGAGGTTCAGGTAAAGGGGTTTCATCTGGGCATGGACTTGAACCTGGGTCATCACCAAAGGGTTCACCTAGCCAAGCTGAACTTGATATCCCAGCTACTAAAATTAACGAGACGGGTCAAGAATCAGGACTTAATCCTGAAAACTGAAAAGGGTTTTTCTGGGTTTGATTTCAATCAAGAAGTTTCTTCAGATGAAATTGAAACCGATCGTCCAGTTGGGGGTGGTGTGACGGTAGTGGTGGTGGTGGTGTGACGGTAGTGGTGGTTGCTTAGGTGAGAGTTGAGATGGTGGTGGTGGTGGTGGTGGTGGTGTTGTGATGAAAATGATAATGGTGTGGTGGTGATGGTGGTGGTGGTGGTGGTTGTGGTGGTGGTGGTGGTGGTGGTGTGATGAAAATGATAATGGTGTGGTGGAGATGGTATGGTGGTTCTAGGTTTAAGGGAAGAAAGGGGGAGAGGGTGAGGTGGGGTAGGGGTGGTGTAACATCCTGTATTTTTACTTTAATTAAAAGTTAACGTCGTTTATTCTTGTAAGGGCCAAAGTTGTCAATTATAAAACTTATGGTTTGCTTATGCTTATTTATTTGTATGCCTTTAATTCTTCAATTTGAAAGTTAATAGTTTAATTATGAAAATGAACATAATTGTAAGTAATAATAATATTACTATTACTAATAATAAGTAATAATAATAAGAACAATAAAGGTGATATGAAATAAAATTTATTAAACTTAAAAATGTTTAAGCCTTAAACTTAAATAAGTACAAGGGTTGTTTTGCTATTGTATAAACTTAAAAATTAAAGTTTAAACATGAAATAACAAAAGAACAAAACCACAGGGACCAAAGGTGTAATTTACAAAAACCTAAACCCCCTTCCCCTCACTCTCCCGGATTTCCGGCCACCAGCCGGCAAGGCCTCCTGCCGGCTCCGGCCACCTTTTAAAACATCAAATTTCTGTTTTTCTTGATCCCGAAACCGTTCTCCAACCTTCTAGAACCGATTTCGAACTTGATTATGCCATTTAATTGCCTTCACAAGCCGGTTAAGAACCCCAAACAACCAAATAACCGATGCCTTAAACTCGATAACCGTTCGGGCATTAAACCTTAATAATACTCTAATTAAATGAACCATTATCGAACGTTTAACTAGTCTTAAGCTATTATCAATTGCAATTGCATCTGAAACAAACGTTAATCGCCCTCTCGATCTCAACCTTCACCGCAAACCTGCAACCACCCGTAGACCTCATCTCGAGTTCGTTAACTTACAATTAACAGAGGGCTATTCATCTTTAGAGTCATTAGAAGCTTCCTGTAGAAGGAATTCGATTATCAACAACGATTGCAACCTGAACCGGCTCCTCCTCGGTCGCGACTTAGATTTACACGTGAACATCGAATACCGATCGAATCCAGTAAGTAAACACTTGTATAGACTCGAAATTTCATAGGGAACAAAAGCCCTATGGTTAATTCGAGTAATAACCCCGATTTGATGTGCAATTTTGGATTCAAACGATCTAGGGTTCATGTAAATTGGGGGTTTTGTTTAAAATTTGCTTTTAAGAATTAAAAGTAGAGTTTTAACGTGGCTTAGGCTTTTGGTTCACTGGTAATGTGTGTGCAGCTTGACCTTGAGGTCCCGGGTTCGAACCCAGGCACCCTCAAGTCAACTTTTTTTGCCTTTTTGGGCTTAAAACAATATTAGAAAAATTGTAATAAATATAAAAATTATTTCTATAAACTTTGTTTCTTTTAAAACCATTTAATCAATTTTCTGTAATTTATTTATAAAAATACCTTTATATTTTTATTTAATATTCTAAAGTTAATAATATAGCTAGTATATTTTTATAAAAATTTAGATTTTAAATACTAGTTTAATTTACACAAACTATTATTTCAAACATTGTCTTTAAATTATCATTTAAAATGTCTTCATTTTATTTAATTATAAAATTTATCTAAACTTTACAAATATTACAAAATTATTATAAATGTTATTCTTATTCCATATATTTATATAAAATATAAATAAAATCGTTTCCACGAAAATATAATTGAGTCCTTATTTGACAAATATAATCAACAAAACCCCAAACATCAAGTTGATCCCTAGTCCATGTTAATTCATTAAACTTATTGTAAAACTTTAACTTGTAAACATATATATTTAGGTGTCTTGTGACGATACATCTTGGAACGACGCTTATTATTATTCTTATTTATCACCATTCCTGCACTTATTTTGACATGTGAGTTTCCTTGCCCCTTTTTCATATTTTCACACTAATTTGGGGTGAAACATGATAGCTTATACATGATACACTTATACACATTTGAGACTTGTAAATCACATGCAATTCAACTTATTATTTTGTCATGGTTATTTGTGTATTGTAAGTGATTATATGAGATACATAGTTTGTTTACAATCATTAACTATTGCTAGCCTGGCGACGTCTTAGATCTTTGGGCCTGACAAGCCTATTTGGTGCTAAAGTCGAGGTATTGCCAACTCCTGATGACGTATGCTTGTTCATCATGGGAACCAAATACACTTAGCCAATCTTTTATACTTGTAATCAAGTCGAGGTTTGGTTGTAACGATATGTGTTCTATAACCTTACTTGCTTATGACCTATGACATGAATTGATACTTGTAACCTTTTTCATATTATGTATGAAAACCTTGGAAACTCACCAACTATTTTTAGTTGACTCTTATTTTTATCATGTTTCAGGTCAACCTCAAGTTTAAAGTGATCTTTTGAAGCGTGCAATAATCTAGGGCTTGGACCTAGTTAATGATATAAAAAGTTTACATTATGTTATGTCATGTTTGAGCTTATTTTTTTGTTTGAGACTTTTGATTGTATTTCATTTTAAGACTTATGATAATAATATTTACAATTTAATATAGCGTTATGTGGTTGTGAACAATCTTAACCCTCACATCTCGACGTTTCCGCCGTCAAGGTTGGGGTGTGACAGGTGGAGTGTATTAATAAATATTATTTTTATTAGAAAATTTGTTAATATTTTTTTTATTTATTTAAAGAGGGGTATTTTGGTCATTTCATAAAAAATTAACGGAATATTTGGACGGCGTTAGTGGGACGTAGTTAATTGTAACAAAATCTAAACCACAATGGTTAAACCGGACGTTTTTAAACTATTGGATGAAAAGCGTTATAACCACCAAACCACAAGGACTAAAAGCGTAATTTACTCTAAACTTTTACACTAAAAGTTACTTATACTTTTTAGGTGTACGGATGCTCCCTCGTCCCATTACATTGAATTCGCCTATGCTAGATATTACAAAACCAAAAGACATCAACAATCGTGACTGCCTTAGTAGAGTAAAGCCTTTTTTATTATTTATATTGTATTTTAGTATGAAAACTAGTCTTAAGCCCCTTGCGTTGCAGCGGGGGGCGTAAAACCGTGTCAAGTAACACCAATGATACACCACCGTCAATGACTACCAACACCGAAAATCTCGTATTAAAAAAGAAATAAAAAACGAAAAAAAAACAAAACCGAACGAAAAGTATGCGTAAAAAAGTTGAACCATTTAGGCGAAACTTAAAACATATAAAACAATAAGTAATGTGATTTAGAACCACACATCCACGTTGCGATAAGTTAACTCGTAAAATTTAACGAAATATAAAACAAAAAATTTATAAAATATAAAAGAATGGACCAAAAGTGAAAGTAAAAAATGTTAGGACTAAATTATGAAAAATATAAAAGTATTGGATTAATACAAAAAAAAAACTTAAAAATAAAGAAAAAACAAAAATATATACAACCCATTTAGCACATTATACAACCCATTAAGCATTACAAAGTTAGTATTTAGTAATTAGTAATATATATATAATTACTAGGTTAGAACCCATTTATTACATGGATGAGATAAATAAAACATATAAAAATCATCGATTTTATGAAAAATATTATCTTCTAGCTGTTATTTGTCATTGGTGAATAAAAATATAATAAGTATTTAAAATTTATAACAAATAATAAAAGTAAAAAAATATTACTCTATATTTAAAGATAAAATATGACTGAAATCATATACTTTAGTATAGATTAATAAATTATTAAAATAAGAATATTTAAATTTTAGATGTTTAATAGTTTAGTTTACTTGTTTAAAATAATTATCATTTAATATAAGAGAGACAAGAAATACAAATATAGATATTTGTTTTAACATTTTTTGATAAAAAGAAAAGTCAAATTAATTGTTTTTATAATTTTCGTATTTATTATGAGAGAGATGCGGAAAAATAATTCTTTGATATGTTAGAATGATGACACGTGATGTGTCATTTGGTGAATAAAAATATAATACGTATTGAAAATTCATAACAAATAATAAAAGTAAAAAATATTACTCTATATTTAAAGATAAAATATGACTGAAATCATATACTTTAGTATAGATTAATAAATTATTAAAATAAAAATATTTATATTTTAGATGTTTAATAATTTAGTTTACTTGTTTAAAATAATTATCATTTAATATGAGAGAGACAAGAAATACAAATATAGATATATTTGTTTTAATATATTTTAATAAAAAAAAGTCAAATTAATTGTTTTTATAATTTTTATATTTATTATGAGAGAGATGCGGGAAAATAATTTTTTGATATGTTAGAATGATGACACGTGTGACGTGCCATTTAATATGATAGAATGATGACACGTGTCTCAAAATTATTTTTTTTATTATATGTTATAGATATAGATAAGATTTTTGTTATCAAACAATCTATTGTATCTAATAAGAAAATATTTTTTTGCCATTTGTTTATTTTTAACCTACATTTTTGTCACATGTTCTTTTTTCTAGATATCTTCACATTATTTTCCTTATAAAATGTGTATTATAGTAGTTTAAACACTCAAACTAATTTATTTCTCTTATTGAAAACAATTATATTAATTGTTACGTTGCTTTCTCTCATCTACATTTTTTTAATCAAGCTATATTTTTAACAATAGATTTTATTAAAAAATTAAAAATCACATCTTTTTATTAAAATAGAAATAATAATAAACACAGATTTTTATATAATATGAAATTTTATAAAAGCTAAACATTTTGAAACGAAATATTTTAAATCATTTTTTTAATATTATAAAAAGGTGAAGTTTACTAAAAGAAATCTTATTAATCAACCAGAATAATTACAAACCAGAGTTTTTAATGAACAAGTTTATTTTTAAATAAACTTTGCATACAAATCTTAAAATGAATGTTCAAAAATGACACTATTTAGATAAGAGAGTTAAAAAAATAGTATAATTATTTTTTTCTTAAACTATTACGTATATGTAATTTTAATCATTATTTTTATTATAATATCGTAGTGTAACTCATCGTGTTTATTACTGACTATAATTTGTTTAGTGAATGAGTTTCTAGCATCCATCCGTCCGTCCGTACTATTCTTTGTCTATTTATCAATCTATAATAAAAAAAACTAAAATAAGACATAACTGAATTGTAAGCCTTATCATACTGATTTTTTTATTTCTCTCGTTTAACAATAATAATATTGAATACTAATAATATTACTCATGCTCTTTTCAAATTAAAAAGTATATAATTTAATACTTTAAAAACCTATATTTTTTATTAAAAGCACATTAAAAAAGGTTTATAAAAATACAAAATACAACTAACTTTTTTTAAATAAAAATCATTTTTCTTAAAATAAATTATTTAAAAGCAATAATTTTTTTATAAAACAAAATTTTAACAAAAAACATTATTGTGTATTTTACTTAAATCAGCTATTTATATGTAATTATAATCATATTTTATTTTTAAGTATGGTTTTATAATTCATAAAATTTTATTACTAATTATTTAATATTGTATTGATTCAACACGTGTAATACACGGGGTACTAAGCTAGTCTTGTTATATGTACGAAAATAACAAAAGTAACATATAATATACGAATAATTTGTTTTACTGCTAAAATTATAAGATTTAATTACAAAAAATACCTTTATCTTTGTAACTAATTTTCTTTTTTAACCTTTATATTTACTAAATACACTAGACAACCTTTATATATATAGTTACATCTTTGATCATTTAGTCTAATGGTCGTTAATTTGTATCGTTAAGTTAGGTTACATGATTATCACATGAGAGTATATGCGTAAAAAACATCAAGGTGGCATAATTAAAAGACGAATCAACGTATTAGGGAAATATAATGAGTAAAACATTTAAGACTGGTGAGTAAAATCTTAAACAATTCTATATATTTTTGTTTATCACTCTTTCTAAAAGTAGTTGAATAAATTTTTACTGTTTCATGTGATTTTAACAAGAACAATAAATTTTCCACATAAAAATTGTAATGCAAGTCACATGAAATTATTTAAGAAAAAATGAACTGTAAAATGTTGAGACTGAGGATTAAAACTTCAAACAAATGTTATATGTTTTTGTCATCAATTTTTTAAAAGTTATGTTATATATAAATTTATTGTATCGTATGAATTAAGTATTTATAATAAACTTAATATATAAAAATTAAAATGCAAGGCACACAAAGTTATTTAGACCTTTTTGTTCAAATTAGAATGTTAGTTTTATAAAAAGTTATAATATCATATGATTTCCATAATCATATGATTTTTGCAAAAATCTTATTACTTAACGTGGCCTGTATTTCAATATCTACGTATTAAGTTTATTATTATTTTTGAACAACAAGTTATTTATATTATTGACATATAAATCATACGATACAATCATTCGTTGTTTGAGGTGTTACTCGTCGATCTCAAAATTTTATGATCATATTTTCCTAATACATAAAGTCGTGTTTAATTATGTTGCATGTATGTTGTTTTACATATCAACCCTTATATAATAATCACGTGACATAACTTAACGACATCAACTAACGACCGTTAAACTAAAAGACCAAAAATAAAATAGATCATATACACAAAAGTTGTTCAATGTAATTAATAACGATAAATGTTGAAAAATAAAATTGGTTATACAGATAAAAGTGTTTTTATATAATTTACTCAAATTATAATAGAGATTATTGTGTATGTTGCTAACTTGATTGTCAAAGATCAAATAAAAAGATAACCCACCATACCCCCAAATCGTCAAAACAAACGGCAATATTATTATTTAAACCGACCCAAAGAATACTATATACACGCCTTTCGTCTTCAACGCAAGATCACAAACCCCATATACCATCATCAACACAATCTCAAATGCTATCGTATTAAGTTTCACCAATAACTGTAAACCCTAACTTATTCTTCAGGTATCATCTTCTATTTCGATTTTGTAGTCCATCAGATAAATTTCTATTCAATTTTTTTGTTTACATTGGCGATTTGGCGCTAAATTTGTCGGTCATGATTGTCATTGTCTAGGGTTTGTAATAATCCTTCTAGGGTTTAGAAATATCGCGGTGATTAGCTTCTAATTTCAATTGATGTGTAATTGGATATTTATGCTTAGGATGAAAATGTATAATATTGTTACTGGAATTGATTTCATTCTAGATCATGATCGTTATGCAACTTTGTTTCCATCTTCCATCTTTCATTCTAGTTTTCCTTAGTTGTTTAAGATTCATAACTAATTGTTCCCTGAGTTTAGTTGAAATCTGTGTTGAGCTTTGTGAATTTGAATTTTGAATGTTTTTCTTTGCACAAATGTAGGGCGGTTTATCATATTGTTGAATTTGTTATTTGTTTATTAGTTCTATAAAACTTCCTTTCGTTGTAATGTTTAAGTATGTGTGGTTGTTGATATATTTTATTTCTGAATCTCCTTTCAGGCTTATTGTTTATATGCTTGACCAAATGGGTGAGTAAACGCAAATCAAGATGTTGGGATTTTTGACAGAGAGTTTGGAATCCGCTTATGCTCCTTCTGGTATGCGTTCTTTTTTCACCGCAAAATTGTCTTTAGATTTCTGTTTTCCTGTGGTGCATAATGCAAAACTTATATTCTTTTTATGTTTAAGTATGTGTGGTTGTTGATGCATTATGTTTCTGAATCTGATTTTCAGTCCTATTGTTTATTATATTCTTGAAGGTATGTGTTCTTTCTTTACCACCATATTGTCTTTAGATACTGTTTACATTTTTACAACTGCTCTATGTATGATCATCTCTGCATTTCTGCTCTAGAACTCGACAATTTTTAGTTTTTATTGGTAGGTTCATAATTTAAGTAAACATCCATTTCTAAGTAAGTGAAATAAAAAGAAGCAAAGGAATAGTTTGTGTTATGAAGCTTAGATAAGGGCAGAGAGCCTACACCCTATATGTGTGATCTTGGAGGTTGATACTGCTTTGTAAAGAGGAATCTTAGAGGGTGTAAAATTTGAAGAAACTTAGACATGTATTGTAGTCTGTTGATTTTGGTTATCCAGCAAATTTTGGATAGATAGTGATGAGGTGATTCTACTTGAGTAAATAGCATATATTAGTTAAATAATGAAACATAAAAGTCAACGGGCTTTGGAAGAAATGCGGAAATGTACTAAACTATGGTGTAAAACTAGGTGCGTTTTGTGTGATGAATTAATGTTAGAGACGGTGCTAGGATATAGTATTTGTTAGCGTCTTAGCGAGTTATACTTGAGAGAAGGAATTACAAGGTTATGTGCAGATTTAGCATAACTAAGCAGTAAAGGGACAGTGAGTAGGATTTCTTAATTTTATATAGAGTTAGGGATCCTGATGTTGGTAGATTGTTCTTGTAGCTATGAGAATTGACTTAAGTTTTTGTTCATGTTTTAGTGCAATATTTGCATTCTATTTGATTCCAAGTTATACCAGTTTATTTTACACCTAGTTACTTTGCATGTGCATTGCACATAATCATTTTTTCGATACTTTTGTTTAGGAGGCTTTTTATTATGTTAAAAACAGTTTTCATTTCTAAAAGGTCAAGCTTTGTTTATGATCCCTCCTTTGTTTTTGTTAGAAAATTAGAAATTCACTTATTTGTTGCCATAACTTTCTCGATCCTCATCTTATGTAATTTACTCCTTCAACTTTTCATTAATCTTTCTCATCATCATCCAAAGGAGTTTTATTAAAAGGCGTACCCGGTGCTTGACTCAGCTACCACTTTGTACAGGGGCCAGGGCCTCCACCGGATCGCTTTGCAATCAAAAAAGTTTTATTAACTTCACCCGATTCATGGCTTTCTGTACATAGCTTCGAAATCATATTCTTTAACTTATTCTGCGCTTGTTCAAAGTTTGTTTACGTGGTTTATACTTTGCATAGGCATTCTTTGTGATCATTCTAGCAATATTTATCCTCAAAATTTCTGTTTATACTTATACAACATTTTGATTTCTCAAAAGTTATGCTTCCGATTTTCTGACAACTTGTTTTTAGAAACAAAATGCCTATAGTTTATGTTTAATCTCTTTAATCATCATTTCAAAAAAGATTTCTTTTTTCTAGCGACGAATTTATTTCCTCCTTGTAAGACTTGAGTCTAATACCTTTCAACCCTAAGAGGCTTTACCTCTGTCACTAAACCACCAACCCTAGTGTTATTATAAAAAAAGATTTCTAACCTCATCAAATCTAGCCTTCACTTTTTCTTGAGCGCTAAGCATATTGTTTAGTGTTACATCCATTTACATTAAAACTCAACAACTTATTTACCAAAACAATTTGATCAGCTTAAGTGATTTTGCTCTTCAAGAAGAAGTTCCGATTTTTCTAGTTTTGCAAGATCTCAATTATAAATTTATAATAGATTCCAATTCTGTTACAAAACTCATTTCATTATGCTTTCAACCTTGTATTTTTTCTTGTCTATTAATCAGTATTTGTGCTTTGAGTATACTTTTTACAACATTTAAAATCAGATTAATTAATCTTTCTCATAATAATTTCTATAGGGTTTTCTAACATTAAAAAGTTCACTTCGTTTTTTAGTTTCTTAAGCATTATATGACATCCATTTATGTACAAAACTCGTATTTTGTAAACAAAAAATTCATCACATCAATTTTTTCTATTATGTTCATAATATATCCTTCCTTTTACATGCTTTATGCATTGCATAAGTAGAAATTTTTCCCCAAATGGTGTTCCTAGAAAACTTATATATAAAAAAGAGGTTTTGTTTTGAAACTATTTAGCATTAGGTGTATTTTATCATTTCTTTTATATTTTAACCAATGTATTATAATTTTATTTTTATTTTTAGACAACCTGTTATACCTCTCTTAGTTCTTTTTATCTTAAGTTATTTCATCAACACATTATATCTCTATTTTTGTTTTATATTTTTCATCACATGTTTTTCAATTATTTCATAGAATTTTTAACATATTTGAATAGTAACGTTGTGTTCCAAAGTTTTTCTAAGAGAGAAGTGGACATATTTATGTTTTGGAATTTTTTTAATTAAGAAAAGTGGAAGGAAATTGAGGGAATTTTTTTTAGTTTTCCATTATGTTTGGGAGGAAAACATAAAGAAGTTGAAGGAAACTTTTTAGAAGTCTTTTCTTTATCATTTTACCCTTACAACGAGGGCTGTAAATGAACCGAACGTTCAACGAACTGTTCTTGAACCTTTCGACGGGAAGTCCGTTTATGTTCGCTCGTTTAATAAATGAATAGACATGAACAAGAAAATTCCGTTTGTTGAACTAAATGAAGGAACATAAATAGAGGCTACTTTCGTAGAGCATAAGAAATAAAAATGCTACACCTCTTTTGCCCACAGTGGGATGTCGAATAACATCATAGTAACTGCCCTTATGGTTTTTGTGGACATTTTGCCACCTATGATCACGACACATAGTTCTTCAAGGGTTGTGGCCATAACAATGAGATGGTCAGATTTAGTACTTAATTACTTATATGCCTAGGATCGATCGTCAATGCTACATGTCGTTAGTGCCATCTTCACACTATTGTTGTGGGGGTTGTTGAACATTTTTATAATTTGCATGAGGATGCTAACGAGCTCATGTAGAGCATAAGAAATAAAAATGCTAGATGTGTTCTAGCAAACGTTTAAAGAAAACCCATATGGGAGTAGAAGCAATAAAAGTGCTAGATGTGCTCTGGCAAATGTTTAAAGAAAACCCATATAGGAGAAACTTCACTATGATATAAAAAATTGTGCCAAGCATCACAAGTGAATCTTTATTTATAGGTACACTCATAATCAAAGCATTGACTTTAGTCAAAGTAACCTGCATAGAGACTTAAATAAAACTAACAATCTAAAATAAAAACCACTTATTAAAAAACTTTATGATGAATGTTTTTGTATGTTATGGATCCTTTTTTTCACTCATAATCTAACTTAATGAACATCTCCATCATTCACCATGAGGATGCTATGGAGCTTTGCTCTGTTCTGTTCTTCTGATGTAGAGTGGAAACAATAGAAGTGCTAGATGTGTTCTAGCAAGGGGTTAAATGAAAATCTATATGCGTTAAATTTTATTATAACAAATGAATCTCTACTCTATGTGATTCTAGTAGCCAACTCCTTAAGTTTTAGCCGAAATATGGACTAAACTCTTAAATCAAACAGAAAACATAAAACATAACCAAAATATTAAAAAACATAAAACATAACCAAAATATTAATGTCGGTCAAAATAAGCAACACTCTACACTTCCTAAATAGTAAAACGAACAATCTAAAATAAACTAAATAAGTACAAAAAAGATTTTACAATGATTATTTTTTAGAGTTATGGATCGGTTTTTCACTCTTCGTCCACATTGTTGTACTCCTTTAAGAGTCTTTCATTCGAGTTATCATCCATGTCACATCCCTAAAAGTGAAGTAATGTTTGTACTCCTTATCGAGCACCTACCTCTGTGACAGTTAAATCATTAATGGTTGAGCATGTTGGATAAGTACTTGAAGAGGTATCACCACCAAGTAAGTTCCTTTCGGTAAAGAAGGCTGGCTTTTTAGGTTTCAGCAATGTACTCTCATTGCCCAACCTTCGAATCACAGATGACATATCTGGCCTGTCTTCTGGACTTTCTTGAACGCATAATAAACCTACTTCAATTGCTCTTAGAACTTCAAATGGATCGCTTGGTTCATCTATCGATGAATCATAGAGCTCCATTGAACTACCTTCGTTATACATTCTCCATGCCTAAATGTAATGTGGATATAGTTATTTGGTTTTAAAGTAGAGAAGTATAATTCCATATCAAAACTGTAGTTTGTGTCTGAGGGTGTACACAAGTCAAGTTGCATGTTAGCTACTTGAGATTGGCTCGTTAAAAACTCGAAGGAGGCCGATTTTTTTAACGAGCTCAACTTCAAGCTCGAACTTATAATGGAACCCTCTTAAGTTAAATGAGCTCAAGGTTAGACGAGCTTAGGCTCAACGCATTTAATTACACCTTTATATGTGGCTAGTGAACTTACATGTCCAATAAGGTTATTGTCATGCTTCGTATGAACGAATCCACGGTTTCTACACCCGCTTACAATCTCTAGCACCAATACACCAAAGCTGAACACATCTGACTTTGTTGAGAAAAGACCATCTAGTGCATACTCCGGGGACATGTAACCACTGCACCAGGCAAAATGTTTCTAAAAGTAATATAATGAACTTGAGAAAAATGTAATGAACATATAGTTGGATTTTGTAGCTTACTATGTACCAACAACTCTATCTGTGTTTGCTTGAGTCTCATTTCCTCCGAAGCTTCTTGCTATGCCAAAGTCTGATATCTTAGGGTTCATGTCTAGATCTAATAGAACATTGCTAGCTTTTAGATCTCTATGAATGATTCTTAATCGTGAATCTTGATGTAGATAAAGAAGTCCTCTAGCAATTCCTTCAATGATGTGGAATCGCTTTGTCCAGTCAAGGAGTTCGCTTTGTGTTTTATCTGCAAAACATTTAGGTTTAGTTCTATATCGTATCAGCAGGCAGGTGACTCAATTCCTGATATTAAATATAGGCCATTATATGACGCTGACCGAATAAAAAGAAATCTAGGCTTTTGTTTGGCATGTATTCGTAGATCAACAGTTTCTCATCTCCCTCTATGCTGCATCCGAGGAGCTTAACAAGATTCCGGTGCTGAAGTTTTGAAATGCAGATGACTTCATTCTTGAACTCGTCAAGTCCTTGTCTGGAAGTCATGGAGAGACGCTTAACTGCAATTTCTTTCCCCTCTAATACACCCTGAATTTTACCATTTGCGATGTTAAAAACCATACAAACATCAAAGAGTGACTTCAATTTGTATCTTTTACCTTATAAACTGGTCCAAATCCACCCTCTCCAAGTTTATTGTCCGGTGAAAAACTATCAGTAGATTGTGCTACTGTGGAGAAGCTAAATAATGGTAGCTCCATGACATCTTTCTGGCTTTCACAGGCATGCATTGATTCCCCTATGCATCAGTAACAAGGCAAACTTTGAACAAATAGAATCTGCTTAAACAATTCATATTACTCTAAATTGTTCAATATAAAGATATTGCTTACCTTCTCCCATTGGTTGTGCATGATGCCTCTTTTTCAATGCATACCAGAACAACGCAGAGCTCACGCCTATAAGAACAACCCCCAGAAAGACTGCTAATAATATGAATTTGATGTTTGTCCTTTGGTTCTTGGAAACTGGGGTAATAACTGCATCTGCATGATATATGATAACATAGTGATAACATTGGTAAGTTAATTAATAAGTTTGTACAATCCAATAAATCAATTTGTGTAGAATTAATGTGGATTTCTTATATAAATTCTTTAATAATCTGATCGGCTCATAAATACGTATACATATTTAGTGAAATGTAGTAAGAGATATTTACCTAATTCAGAGGAAGCCATTCTTACAAATATATCCTGACCGCGTCTGGCCATGACATTTACTCTGATGTCTTTGAGGTCATTGAACCAAAGCAAGCAGACACTTCCCTGTGTGATATTTATATTTGCATAAGCCATACAAGTACAATTCTTTAGGCATATTGCTTCGCATTCTTTTAGGGTCATGCTGATGTCGAACCAGGAGGTCCGTGTGTCTGGCAACTTTACATTAGAATACCTTATAAACCCATCTGTTCCATAACCATTTTTGCAATCCAATGTTACTCGCCTCACACAACCGCCTCGGTCTCTGGGCACAAATTTCGTCTGGTCTAAGCACGGACATCTCTGCTGCTCATCATTGTTGCAGCTTCCATAAGCACCACAAATGTTGTATGGATCACAGACCCTCTTTCCTGATCCAAGCATAGATACCCAATCTTTTGTATCTTCCATCCACACCATAACTTCTAGCTCCCCGGAAGAAGTCAAGGTGAACCTCGATAAACCAGAACTGTTTACGAGGTTATAAGTCCAAGCTACCATTGTTTCATTAATAACTATATAGTATGTAATCTTCCGCTTCTGGTTCAATGATGAAGGCCCTTTAAACATTTTATTTATCCATGGTCCGTCCCGGAATATGATCTTATCTGCGCCTTGTTTGATCATGCTCTGAGGATAACCATGCGTGTCAGCGCTAAAGGTATATTCACCGGGAGCTGGATCTTCGCTAGTTTTCCATGACGATAGATGCCATTCCCTGCCCGTCATAAAGTCCCTCCCGAACTTCATGCCAGGTAAAAGAGTATCAGTTGGATAATCAAAACTCTGCCAGAGAATCTGGTTCTGGTCTGCATCTGTCATGACTAAGTTTCCGGTGTCTTCAAGCTTTGCAACTGCATTTCCTGATGACGTTGTGTTGGATGTCCACAGGATGCGATCAGTATCGTTCATGAGGACTAGCTTTCCTGGATTGACAATCTTTAACACACCAGATGATGCGTTGGCGAGTGGGAGATCTCTGTTGGCTACCCAAACCACTGTTTTTACAATGATTTTCTTATACCAAATACCAAGGTAAATGTTCTTAGAGCCACCTGGCGTGAAAAATCCCAATTCAAAGGTTCCTGCAGGGGAAACCAATGTGTCTTCGGCTTTCAAGAACTGTGAATCTGAAATGATGTCGATTTCAGCCGTATACATCTTCTGAATATGGAGTGAAACAAGTAAAAGAACAAGTATAGCTACTCTCTCAAAAAAAATCATTTCCTCACAAGTTTGATCATATATTAATCTTTCTTGATATTTTGTTTATTGTTCCTATCTAGATATTATATTTAACATGGGATGGCATTCAAGTGTTTTATCACCTACCATAGTACATAATACCTGTGATTTATTAATTTCTGGGGCTACATTCAAAAAGTAATATAATAAGTGATTTTGACTTGACACATGATGACGTGGAAAATAATGTGCATCTGGTTCCATGTATTCAGGGTCACAGGAAAGGAATTAGTTTGGTGACTAAAAGTTGTTTCTTGACACATTTTCGTCTAAGTAAAGATAACCTGCGGTGATCGTAAAATGGGATGAATATATGGTTGATGGCGTCTCTTTGTTTTTCCATTTCGTTATTATTCGTATGACTGTTTATTTGTTCTCTGGCTAGATCTGTGTAAGAAAAGCATCACCTGCGGGTCAAACTGAAGAAACTGTGATTCCCATTGAATATAAAGTTTCTTTAGGTTAGCACACAAGGTTGTTAGCTGTAACTTCAGCCATTTAATTAGGATAGAAAATTTATATGTGAATTGTACAAACAACACAAACAATGTATTTACTATCTTACAGACCTTTCGTCCTTTTTCACTTCAATTAGCTATGTGGGTTTTGAAGTTTTGGCTGGACATGAACCAGAGGACAAAAACAAGAAAATGAGGCTTCTTTTCTTTCTTTCTTTTTTTATTTTAATTCTTCTTTAATACTTTGTCTTAAATTCTTCTTCACCTTTTGTTTTTTCTTCTTCTTCATTACAAAATCAATGTATTTTTTTATGTATTTTTTTTAAAATTTATGGTCGGTGTCTGATTTAAAATACAGAAATTCAAATAGAAAGCATAGTGATTTAGTCACTGAGAACCTTCAAATGCTCCGATACCATAAAGAGATTAAAATAAAGAGCTAATATCTGAAACCCGCCCAAAATTATCTAGGCTAGGGAGAATGATTTACTATATAAAAAAGAAGCTATTTACTTTCTTATTTCTCAACAAGAATTACATAGGTTTGTATAGAACAATAAATACAAGTGAACTACCCACTATTGAATACTACTCAAAACTAATAATTATTTGACTTTTAAGTTGCTTGATACTAAAAATTACTTAATATTCCCACTATTGAACTACCCGGCGTTTTCTGTTGTTGATGTTGTGTTAGAAATATTTTTAAAAGTAACAAAAACAAGTGTGTATTTTTTTGGTCAAGTCTGCGACAAAAACTATAAAGAGAAACATAGATCGGTTCTTAATATTTCGGTGGTTGGTGTGAATACTTGCAAAGGTGTGGGTGGTTAACATCAAGGGTTGTGACCCTTTACGTCTATGGTTTGGGTGGTTAACATCAAGGGTTGTGACCCTTTACGTCTATGGTTTCATGGAACACACGAGTTCAGATTAGTCACACCTACCGATGGTGCGGTTTTTAAGTATATGGTTCAAAGGGTTGTATTTCACACTTCCTGGTGAATTATTGTTACTCTATATATAAGCGCATATTCAAAGGGCCTCACCAAATATCATGAAAATCCAGGGCCAATATGTACCAAAACCAAAAACTTTGATTCTTTGGATCATTAGATAATTATGTCAGTACGGCAGTACCCAACATAATTTCTAGTTACCTATAACTTAGTCTTTGTTTTATATACCAAGTTTTAAATCCTTGTTTCTTTGCTTATTTGGATTCTTAGGGATTAATATGATCGGACATTATTTTGTCAACACTAAGGTGCGGTTTGTTTTTTCAAAAGTAAAATGTCTGCAGTTTGTGAACCACATCTGTAGAAGAATAGGTGTACCAAACATTTGCAGTTTGCAAGAAAAAGAGTGTCAATTTCTTAACGTTTGTTAACTGCTAAAATAAACTGGTGGTAGTGTACAGATGGTGGTCGTGGATGGTGGTGGTGGTGGTGATGGTAGACGGTGGGTGGTGGTGAGCGGTGGGTGGTGGTGAGCGGTGGGTGGTGGGGACAGGGATAGGTGGTGGGCGATGGTGGAGGTGGACAGTGGGTGGTGGTGGACTGTGGTGGAGGTGGACAGTGGGTGGTGGTGGACGGTGATGGAGGTGGACTGTCGGTGGTGGTGGACGGTGGTGGTGGTGGTGGACGGTGGCGGTGGTGGTGGATAGGGGATGGTGGTGTTTAACTCTTTGAAGACTTTAGAAGTGGTTGGACCAAATTTATACCAAGAAGAACTCGCGCAGATGTTTTTTAATGAAACGTCTTAAAAAGATAGTGTGCAGATGACAATGTCTGCACGTGGTCTACGCCGCGCAGACAGGAGCTTGTGCAGACATTTTTTAGAGAAACAAACACCAACTAAGAGTACGTTTGTAAATGATCTGAAATGTATTCAACATTTGGCAAATTCACGTTTGGTTTCTTCAAGCAAGTATCATAAACTTAAACCCAAAGTGGTACAATGCAAAATACCATACATGGAGTAAGTCCAAAAATGTATATTTCTTATTTATTTATGTTCTTTTTGTGTGTGGGAGGTGGAGTGGGGTGAAATTGAAAACCAAACCAGTAGTTTACCTTCATCATTTGTTAAGTTTTATAAAAATGCATTTACACACAATTATATCATATGTATTATTTTAAAGCTTTTTAATACAGAATAATAACTTTATTGTTCTTAAAGTTCTGGTTCGAATAGTCTGGACTGCCTAACGAAACTGTATTGGCCGTATTCGCCTCTCCATTGGACGTAACCAACTCTTTCAGTCTGGTTTATCGTGTTTCACAACCGTTGTTAACGGTTCATCTTGGAATATGTCATCAACATTGACTGAACCATTTATTTCCAGAAAAGTCATGCACCATTGCTAAGCTTTGGCTTACCCCATCCTCTCTACCACCCATTTATATGGACTTACCTTTGCTTTCCTCTCACTCTACTATACCAAACTCTTTCTCTCAACCGGCGTTCAACAACCCCGCATAGCAACCAACATCTACTACACCACTCCTATACTACCCAAAACACGCAATACTCCCCAAACACAAAGAAAAAGATATAATGTGAAAGGTATTTATGTGCTCATGAGGAATGTACATATCGCCTTGTATGTGATGGTATTAAGTAAAACTACGCACATCCTGATGCAGCGTGAAAACAACAGAAGTGCTAGATGCGTTCTAACAAACTTTTATATGAAAACCATATGAGACAATTTATTATGATATCACAAGTTTTCTTTAGACGTTACAAACGCTCTCTATTTATATGTGATTCTAGTAGCCAGCTTATTAAATATAGAACAACTAAGATGTTAATTTAGTCCAAGTATGAGTCGCTCATTCGAGTTATCGGTCCCCATTATTCTTGCTCACTTGAAAGAACTTGTCCTCAAGTGCTTGAGTAGAGACTTATAGATGACTAGCTAGTTGTTTTGTTTCTCTACTCCTATAAATTTCACCAGCACCACCTTTGATTTCACGTTTTCATCCATTAACAATCTTGTTGATCCTTTAATATTCGTCACTATATATAGGAACATAATTGATGCTAATAACTTTTTTCTTTTTGTTATAAACATCATTTGTTTCCTTGATTTCATGATCCTCCAACATTATTTTTTGAGCTTCTCTATGCTTGTTGCCACATTCTACCAACACCTCTTTTGCTCATAATGGGATGTCGAATATTAGATTGTATTGTTATTAGGATTACGTATAATTATTATTAAGGTTAAGTCCACGGGCTCACTTAAATTTTTAAGGTCTCTTATAAACTCTATATATTGTAATCATCATTTGAAGAACATGATCAAGCTAGTCTTTACCATCTTACATGGTATCAGATCCTTAAGGTTCTAATTACATTCTTATCCGCTGCACCACCACAAAAACATACAAACCCTAGCCGTTGCCATCGAGTTCAAACCCTAGACAGGGCGATGTGCCGCCACTGCCCTGTCTCACATTTGTGTTCCATTACATTTCTCATCTATTTTTTACTTTTTGTTGAATAAAGTTTCGTTATCAGTTGAAGATTCAAACCTATTACCCATATCCATTCTTTTGGTTTGTTCACATCCATTCTCTTGGTTCGTTTATAAATTATGGCTTCTAACTTGCAGGGCTCACTAAGTTTCCATTTTGTTTTTTTATTTATCTATGTTTTAGCCGCACCATGGTCTACGAACACCGATTTCAAGCTATAGTTTGGTTAGATCTTTTCTGGATCTACGGATCTTATCTCCTAATCTACGGATCCAAGAGACCGTCGCCTGAGCACGGTTACCGGTCTTGCTTTCTTTTCCTTTTTTATATCTACATATGTCATCTCTTGATCTACGGATCCAAGAGATTGCCGCTTGCTAGCCTCGAGATATCGCCAACAACTACGGTCGTCAGTCATTAGATTTATCATTCCGGAAATTAAGAACCAATGAACTATCAGCACACTATGGAAACACAATCAACCAAAACATGGATGACAACATCAAGCACAATATTAATTTGTTACCAAAAGTTTGGATATTCGAGTCGATCGAAGCATGTTTATCTTATTAGTTTTAGTTTTATGTTTTTTTTGTTTTTCAGTCTTAGCATACGGTTATTTCCACTATGATTGCGGGGGAGTATTAGACTATATTATTATTAGAGTTGAGTATTACTTATTATTAAGGTTAAGCCCACGAGCTCAGTTAGATTCTAGGGTTTTTAAACTCTATATATCGTAATCATCCTCTGAACGCCGGAATGATCAATTTAGTCTTTTAATTATCATCTTACACAAAGTAACCGCCCTTATGACTTTTGTAGACATCTACGCAACCTACGATCACTGCACGTAGTCCTTCAAGGATTGTTTCAAGTCTGTCAGCCACAATTATGAGATGGTCAAACTTAGTACTTTGACGCCATAGATCTATGTTTGACTGTTTGTTACAAGTTTGTTGAACATCTCCAATTCTCCATCACACATAAGGATGCTAACGAGCTCATGTAGGGCGGAAGCGATAAAAGTGACATGCGATATAAGTGCTAGATGTGTCTAGTAAACAGTTGGAGAGAACCCATACGAGAGAAACTTTATTATGATATAAAAAGTTGTGCCAAGCATCACAAGTGAATCTTTATTTATAGGTACACTTATAACCAAAGCATTGACATTAATCAAAGTGACCTACATATAGACTTAAATGAAATAGAAGACTAGAACCAAAATATTAACTTGGGTCAACATAAGCAACACTCGATCTAGACTTAATATTATATATATACTAATTACCAACTTGGTTATGCATAATAGGTTGTATCACATGATAAATGTGTTATACCCACCTTACCTTTTGTCTTTTTTGTAATCATTAACTTTTTATTTTAAGTTTTAACTTAATATTTTTAAATCTTTTACAATTTACCCCTAATATTTTTTTTACTTTCAACTTTGATCCCTTATACTATTTATATTTCACAAATTCTTCGTTTTGCGTTTCGGTCCAAATTTTATGAGTTAACACGCCGCATCGTGCGTGTGTCTATCAACATTTTTAAGTATATTTCCCCCCATTTAACGGCCGTGTTGCAAGGCATTGGTCCTATATCGACTTATTGTTTTAGATGTTTTACGTTTTGTCTATGTGGTTCAATGTTTTTACATTTACTTTTCATTCGGTTTAATTTTTTTACTTAATTTCTTTTTTAATACAAGTTATTTCGGTGTTGATGGTCACTGATAGTGGTGTATCACTGGTGATACTTAGCATGGTTTTCCGTCATTCGCTGCAATGTGGGGGGACATAATGCTAGTTAATAAATAAAAACTAACAATCTACATTAACACTATTTACTAAAAAGGCTTTATTATGATTGTTTATTTACGCTATGGATCACTTTTTCACTCATAATCTAACTTAGATGAACATCTCCATCATTCACCATCAGGATGCTATGGTTTCTGATGATAATAAGTAAAAGTGATAGAAGTGGTAGATGTGTTTTAGCAAATTTTTATATGAAAATGCGTACGCGATAAATTTTATTATGATATCAAAAGTTTCTTTAAACAACACAAATGAATCTCTACTATATGTGATTCAAGTAGCCAACTTATTAAGTTTGGTCAAAGTAACTTACTAAACTCTTAAATCGAATAGAAAGCATAACACATAACAGAAATATTAATTTCTGTCAAAATAAGAAACACTCTACAATTACTAAAATAAATAGTAAAAACTAACAATCTAAATAAAAACTAAATTAGTCAAAAGTTTTTATAATAATTATTTTTGTTGGTTGTTTTGTCAACATAGGAGTCTTTCATTAGTGTTATCATCCTTGCCACATCCCTAAAAGGGAAGCAATGTTCGTATTCCTTATCGAGCACCTACCTCTGTGACAGTTATATCATTAATGGTCGAGCATGTTGGATAAGTACCTGAAGAGGTATCACCACCAAGTAAGTTCCTTTCAGTAAAGAATGCTGGCTTTTTAGGTTTCTGCAATGTACTCTCATTGCCCAACATTCGAATCACTGATGACATATCTGGCCTGTCTTCCGGACTTTCTTGAACGCATAACAAACCTACTTCGATTGCTCTTAGAACTTCAGATGGATCGCTTGGTTCGTCTATCGATGAATCATAGAGCTCCATTGAAGTACCTTCATTATACATTCTCCATGCCTAAATGTAATATGGATATAGTTATTTGCTTTTAAAGTAGAGAACTATAATTCCATATCGAAAGTGTGGTTTGCGACTAGGGGTGTACACAAGTCGAGCTGCATGTTAGCTACTTGAGATGGGCTCGTTAAAAACTCGAAGTAGGCCAAGCTTAAACGAGCTCAATTTCAAGCTAAATAACTTATATTGGAACCCTCTTAAGTTAAAAGCTAAAGCTTAGACGAGCTTAGGCTCAGTTCATTTAATTACACCTTTATATGTGGCTAGTGAACTTACATATCCAATAAGATTATTGTCAAGCTTCGTATGAACGAATCCACGGTTTCTACACCCGCTTACAATCTCTAGCACCAATACACCAAAGCTGAACACATCTGACTTTGTTGAGAAAAGACCATCTAGTGCATACTCCGGCGACATGTAACCACTGTACCATGCAAATGTTTCTAAAAGTAATATAATGAACTTGAGAAAAATGTAATGAACATATAGTTGGATTTTGTAGCTTACTATGTACCAACAACTCTATCTGTGTTTGCTTGAGTCTCATTTTCCCCGAAGCTTCTTGCTATGCCAAAGTCTGATATCTTAGGGTTCATGTCTAGATCTAACAGAACATTGCTAGCTTTTAGATCTCTATGAATGATTCTTAATCGTGAATCTTGATGTAGATAAAGAAGTCCTCTGGCAATTCCTTCAATGATATGGAATCGCTTTGTCCATTCAAGGAGTTTGCTTTGTGTTTTATCTGCAAAACATTTAGGTTTAGTTCTCTATTGTATCAGCAGGCAGGTGATTCAATTCATGATAAGAAATCTATGACCATTATATGACACAGACCGAATAAAAAGAAGTCTAGGCTTTTGTTTGGCATGTATTCGTAGATCAACAGTTTCTCGTCTCCCTCTATGCTACATCCAAGAAGCTTAACAAGATTTCGGTGTTGAAGTTTTGAAATGCAGATGACTTCATTCTTGAACTCCTCAAGCCCTTGTCTGGAAGTCATGGAGAGACGCTTAACTGCAATTTCTTTCCCCTCTAGCACGCCCTGAATATTACCATTTGCGATGTTAAAAAGGTTATACAAACATCAAACAGTGACTTTCATTTGTATCGTTTACCTTATAAACCGGTCCAAATCCACCCTCTCCAAGTTTATTGTCCGGTGAAAAACTATTAGTAGATTGTGCTACTATTAAGAAGCTAAACAAGGGTAGCTCCATGACATCTTTCTGGCTTTCATTGATATGCAATGATGCCCCTATGCATTAGAAACAAAACAAACTTTAAACTAACAGAATTTGCTCTAAGAATTCATATTAATCTTAACTGTTCGACATACAGATATTGCTTACCTTCCCCCGTTAGTTGTGCACGACGCCTCTTTCTCAATGCATACCAGAATAATGTAGAGCTCACAACAATAAGAACAACCCCCAGAAAGACTGCTAATAAGATGAATTTGATGCTTCTTTCACTGTTCTTGGAAACTGGTTGAGTAACAGTTAACATAGTGACAGCATTGGTAAGTTAGAAATGCATAATAATTAATAGCCATGAATATTATTTATAAGTGTTTAGTGAAACTTAATAACAGATAGTTAATTACCTAATTCAGAGGAAGCCATCCTTACAAATATATCCTGACCACCATTGCCTTCGATGTTTACTCTGATGTCGTTGAGGTCATCGAACCAAAGCAAGCACCCACTTCCCTCTTTGATATTTGTATTTGCATAAGCCATACAAGTACAATTCTTTAGGCATACTGCTTCACATTCCTTTAGTGTCATGCTCATGTTAAACCAAGAAGTCCGTGTGTCCGGCAATTTTACATTCGGATACTTTATAAACCCATCTGTTCCATTACCATTTTGGCAATCCAACGCTATTCGCCTCACACAACCACCAGTCCAATCTGCCTGCTCCCAACCCTTTGGGTTGCTAGGCGTAAATTTCGTCTGGTCTAAGCACGAACATCTCTGTTGATCGTAATTGCTGCAGCTTCCATAAGGACCACAATAGTTGTATGGATCACAGACCCTGTTTCCTAATCTAACAATAATTGTCCATTCTTTACTATCTTCCGACCACACCCCGCGCTGTAGCTCCCCAGAAGAAGTCAAGGTGAACCTTGATAAAACAGAATGGTTCACAAGATTATAAGTAAAAGCAGCCACTGTTTCATTTATAACCATATCGTACGTAAAGATCTGGTTCTGCCTCAATGATGAAGCCCCACTAAACCGTTCACCATTCCACGGTCCGGCCCTGAATGTGATCGTATCTGCACCTTTTTTGATCATGTTCTGAGGATAACCGTGTGTGTCAATACTATACGTAAAGTCACCTGGAGCTGGATCTTCGCTAGTTTTCCATGACGATAGACGCCATTCCCTACCCGTCTTTAAGTCCCTCCCGAACTTCATTCCAGGTAAAAGCGTATCAGTCGGATAATCAAAACTCTGCCAGAGAATCTGCTTCTGGTCTGCATATGTCATGACTAAGTTTCCGGTGTCTTCAAGCTTTGCAACTGCATTTCCTGATGACGTTGCGTTGGATGACCACAGGATGCGATCAGTATCGCTCATGAAGACTAGCTTTCCTGGATGGACAATCTTTAACACACCAGATGACGCGTTGGCGAGTGGGAGATCTCTGTTGGCTACCCAAACCACTGTTTTAACAGTGATTTTCTTATACCAAATACCAAGGTAAGTGTTCTTAGAGCTACCCGGCGTGAAAAATCCCAATTCAAAGGTTCCTGAAGGGGAAACCAACGTGTCTTCGGCTTTCAAGAACTGTACATCTGAAATGATGTCGACTTCAGCCGTGTAGATCTTCTGAATGTGGAGCGAAACTAGTAAGAGAACAAATATAGCTACTCCCTCAAATGATATCATTTCCTCACAAGTTTGATACTTTGATTTGATAAATTTCCTGATGTTTTGTTTACTGTACTCCTAGAGTTATCTTTAACATGTGATGGCATTGAAGTGTTTTATCATCTACCATGGTACATTGGTACATTAACTACCTGTGCATTATTAAGGGGCTGTTTGACAGCCTCTTAATCAGCCTCTTAATGGTTCAGATGTCTGAATGGTTCAGCATTTAATGGTTCAGACTGTTTGTTTCGTAAGCACATGTCTGAATGGTTAAGAGATTTACCTCTGAATGGTTAAGCATTATATTGATGCTGAATGGTTAAGAGGTCTAATGCTGAATGGTTAAGACATATTATCTGAATTGATCAGACATTTGTCTTTGAATAGTTAAATTATATACTAGCTCTTAATGGTTCAGACCTCTTAATGATTCAGCACTTAATGATTCAGACCTCTTATTGGTTCAGCACTTAATCATTCAGATGTTGCCAAACAGCCCCTAAGTGAGCCATTAATTGCTGGGGTTGCATTCATAAAGTTATAATAAGTGATATGGACATGACGAGGAACATAATGTGCGTTTGGTTCCCCGTGTCCAGGGTCACAGGGCAAGGAATTACTTGGTGTTTAAAAGTCGTTTCTTGACTCATTCGTTCAAGGAAAGGTGACCCGTGGTCCTTGTAATATGGATGAATCCATGGTTGATAGCGTCTCTTTGTTTTTCCATTCCTTGTAACTGTTTATTTGTTCACTTATGGTTGGATGGCTAGAAAGAAAAGCATCACCAGAAAGGGAAAAAAAATGTTCTTTTGCCCCTTATATAAGTTGTTTGTAGGTAACTAATACCAAACAAAGAATGAGATGTAATAGTAATAGTAATGATTAAAGACTTTAAACAAAGAATGAGATGTAGTTTTGTAATAGTAATAGTAATGATTAAAGACTTTAAACAAAGAATGAGATGTAGTTTTAGTTTTAACAAGAAGCAATGAAATAGCAAGACTAATACCAGTGAATACATTTATTTTCCCTTACAACTTGGTGAAGAAAATCATTGACAGAACAAGAGGGACCAATGTAATCAAGGGCCTGTCACCTCCTTGACTTTGACTTGAAAAATGAAAACATCAACTTGTAGTTCAAATATCTACAATCTCACAAAACAACAATTATCCACTTGACTTCGAGGGCACGCTCGTCATTTTGCATTCTTCACCACTTGCATAACCTTCAACGTTATCGTTTCAGTTGAAAGGAACTATATATACAAAACATATACAAAAACAACGTTATCGGTTTGAATAGTCTGGACTGCCTAACGAAACTGTATTGGCCGTATTAGCCTCTCCATTGGACGTAACCAACTCTTTCAGTTTGGTTTATCGTGTTTCACAACCGTTGTTAACGGTTCATCTTGGAATATGTCATCAAAATTGACTGAACCATTTATTTCCAGAAAAGTCATGCACCATTGCTAAGCTTTGGCTTACCCCATCCTCTCTACCACCCATTTATATGGACTTACCTTTGCTTTCCTCTCACTCTACTATACCAAACTCTTTCTCTCAACCGGCGTTCAACAACCCCGCATAGCAACCAACATCTACTACACCACTACTATACTACCCAAAACACGCAATACTCCCCAAACACAAAGAAAAAGATATAATGTGAAGTTATTTATGTGCTCATGAGGAATGTACATATCGCCTTGTATGTGATGGTATTAAGTAAAACTAAGCACATCTTGATGCAGCGTGAAAACAACAGAAGTGCTAGATGCGTTCTAACAAACTTTTATATGAAAACCATATGAGACAATTTATTATGATATCACAAGTTTTCTTTAGACGTTACAAACGCTCTCTATTTATATGTGATTCTAGTAGCCAGCTTATTAAATATAGGACAACTAAGATGTTAATTTGGTCCACGTATGAGTCGCTCATTCGAATTATCGGTCCCCCATTATTCTTGCTCACTTGAAAGAACTTGTCCTCAAGTGCTTGAGTAGAGACTTATAGATGACTAGCTAGTTGTTTTGTTTCTCTATTCCTATAAATTTCACCAGCACCACCTTTGATTTCACGTTTTCACCCATTAACAATCTTGTTGATCCTTTAATATTCGTCTCTATAGGAACACAATTGATGCTAATAACTTTATTATTTTTGCTATAAACAACATTTGTTTCCTTGATTTCATGATCCTCCAACATTATTTTTTGAGCTTATCTATGCTTGTTGCCACATTCTACCAACACCTCTTTTGCTCATAATGGGATGTCGAATATTAGATTGTATTGTTATTAGGATTACGTATAATTATTATTAAGGTTAAGCCCACGGGCTCACTTTAAATTTTAGGGTCTCTTATAAACTCTATATATTGTAATCACCCTTTGAAGAACATGATCAAGCTAGTCTTTACCATTTTACATGGTATCAGATCCTTAAGGTTCTAATTATATTCTTCTCCGATGCACCACCACAAAAACATACAAACACTAGCCGTTTCCACCGAGTTCAAACCCTAGACAAGGCTGTGTGCCGCCACCGCCACCACCATGTCCCACCTTTGTTTTCTGTTTCGTTTCTCATCTATTTTCTAGATTTTTTGAATAAAGCTTTGTTATCGGTTGAAGATTCAAACCTATTACCCATATCTATTCTTTTGGTTTGTTCACATCCATTCTTTTGGTCCGTTTATAAATTATGGCTTCTAACTTGCAGCCCTCACTAAGTTTCCATTTTCTTTTTCTATCTATTGATGTTTTAGCCACACCATGGTCCACTAACACCGATTTCAAGTTACAGTTTGATTAGATCTTTTTTTTTGGATCTACGGATCTTATCTCCTGATCTACGGATCCAAGAGACTGCCGCCTGACCATGATCACCGGTTTTGCTTTCTTTTCCTTTTTTATATCTACATATGTCATCTCATGGTCTACGGATCCAAGAGATTGCCGTTTGCTAGCCTCGAGATATCGCCAACGACTACAGTCGTCAGTCATTAGATTTATCATTCCGGAAATTAAGAACCAATGAACTATCAGCACGCTATGGAAAGCACAATCACACAAAACATGAATGACATCATCAAGCACAATATTGATTTGTTGCTAAAAGTTTGGATATTTGAGTCGATTGAAGCATATTTATCTTATTATTTTGAGTTTTATGTTTTTTTTTGTTTTTCAGTCTTAGCATACGGTTACTTCCGCTACGACTGCGGGGGAGTATTAGATTATATTATTATTAGAGTTGAGTATTAATTATTATTAAGTTTAAGCCCACGGGCTCACTTTAGATTATAGGGTTTCTTATAAACTCGACACCCTTTGAAGGAATGATCAACTTAGTCTTTTAATTATCATCTTACATAAAGTAACCGCCCTTATGATTTTTGTAGACATCTACGCAACCTACGATCACTGCATGTAGATCTTCAAGGATTGTTTCAAGTTTGTCAGCCGCAGCTATGAGATGGTCAAACTTAGTACTTAAGACGTCATAGATCTATGTTTGACTGTTTGTTACAAGTTTGTTGAACATCTCCAATTCTCCATCACACATGAGGATGCTAACGAGCTCATGTAAACCGAAAGCGATAAAAGTGCTAGATGTGTCTAGTAAACAGTTGGAGAAAACCCATATGGGAGAAACTTCATTATGATATAAAAAGTTGTGCCAAGCATCACAAGTGAATCTTTATTTATAGGTACACTTATAACAGCATTGACGTGTTGTCTTATAGGTTGATAAAGATATTATCAAAGCTGAATCAAGAAATTATGTATATAAAGAAGATCTTAAGAGAAGGAAAGGTACATTAATCAAAGTGACCTACATAGAGACTTAAATGAAATAGAAGACTATAACCAAAAATTAACTTTGGTCAACATAAGCAACACTCGGTCTAGACTTGAAATTAATAAATAAAACTAACAATCTAAATAAACACTATTTGTTAAATAGACTTTATGATGATTGTTTATGTACGTTATAAACCATTTTCTCACTCATAATCTAACTTAAATGAACATCTCCATCATTCACCATATATCATGATGCTATGGAGGTCTCCTTTGTTCAGATGATATTAAGTGAAAGCGATAGAGGTGGTAGATGCGTTTTAGCAAACGTTTATATGAAAATGCGTACGTGATAAATTTTATTATAATATCAAGTTTCTTTAAACAACACAAATGAATCTTTACTATATGTGAGTAGCCAACTTATTAAGTTTGGTCAAAGTAACTTGCTAATTAAACTCTTAAATCCAATAGAAAGCATAACACATAATAGAAATATTAATTTCCGTCAAAATAAGTACACTCTGCAGTTAACTAAAATAAATAGTAAAAACAAACAACCTAAATAAAAACTAAAGTATTCAAAAGATTTTATAATAATTATTTTTGTTGGTCGTTTTCAACATACGAGTCTTTCATTAGTGTTATTGTCCTTGTCACATCCCTAAAAGTGAAGCAATGTCTGTATTCCTTATCGAGCACCTACCTCTGTGACAGTTATATCATTAATGGTTGAGCATGTTGGATAAGTACCTGAAGAGGTATCACCACCAAGTAAGTTCCTTTCAGTAAAGAATGCTGGCTTTTTAGGTTTCTGCAATGTACTCTCATTGCCCAACATTCGAATCACTGATGACATATCTGGCCTGTCTTCCGGACTTTCTTGAACGCATAACAAACCTACTTCGATTGCTCTTAGAACTTCAGATGGATCGCTTGGTTCGTCTATCGATGAATCGTAGAGCTCCATTGAACTACCTTCATTATACATTCTCCATGCCTAAATGTAATATGGATATAGTTATTTGCTTTTAAAGTAGAGAACTATAATTCCATATCGAAAGTGTGGTTTGCGACTAGGGGTGTACACAAGTCGAGCTGCATGTTAGCTACTTGAGATGGGCTCGTTAAAAACTCGAAGTAGGCCAAGCTTAAACGAGCTCAATTTCAAGCTAAATAACTTATATTGGAACCCTCTTAAGTTAAAAGCTAAAGCTTAGACGAGCTTAGGCTCAGTTCATTTAATTACACCTTTATATGTGGCTAGTGAACTTACATGTCCAATAAGGTTATTGTCAAGCTTCGTATGAACGAATCCTCGGTTTCTACACCCGCTTACAATCTCTAGCACCAATACACCAAAGCTAAACACATCTGACTTTGTTGAGAAAAGACCATCTAGTGCATACTCTGGCGACATGTAACCACTGTACAATGCAAAATGTTTCTAAAAGTAATATAATGAACTTGAGAAAAATGTAATGAACATATAGTTGGATTTTGTAGCTTACTATGTACCAACAACTCTATCTGTGTTTGCTTGAGTCTCATTTTCCCCGAAGCTTCTTGCTATGCCAAAGTCTGATATCTTAGGGTTCATGTCTAGATCTAACAGAACATTGCTAGCTTTTAGATCTCTATGAATGATTCTTAATCGTGAATCTTGATGTAGATAAAGAAGTCCTCTGGCAATTCCTTCAATGATATGGAATCGCTTTGTCCAGTCAAGGAGTTTGCTTTGTGTTTTATCTGCAAAACATTTAGATTTAGTTCTCTATGGTATCAGCAGGCAGGTGATTCAATTCCTGATATGAAATCTATGGCTATTATATGACACAGACCGAATAAAAAGAAGTCTAGGCTTTTGTTTGGCATGTATTCGTAGATCAACAGTTTCTCGTCTCCCTCTATGCTACATCCAAGGAGCTTAACAAGATTTCGGTGTTGAAGTTTTGAAATGCAGATGACTTCATTCTTGAACTCCTCAAGCCCTTGTCGGGAAGTCATGGAGAGACGCTTAACAGCAATTTCTTTCCCCTCCAGCAAGCCCTGAATATTACCATTTGCGATGTTAAAAAGGTTATACAAACATCAAACAGTGACTTTCATTTGTATCGTTTACCTTATAAACCGGTCCAAATCCACCCTCTCCAAGTTTATTGTCTGGTGAAAAACTTTTAGTAGATTGTGCTACTATTAAGAAGCTAAATAAGGGTAGCTCCATGACATCTTTCTGGCTTTCATTGATATGCAATGATGCCCCTATGCATTAGAAACAAAACAAACTTTAAACTAACAGAATTTGCTCTAAGAATTCATATTAATCTTAACTGTTCGACATACAGATATTGCTTACCTTCCCCCGTTAGTTGTGCACGACGCCTCTTTCTCAATGCATACCAGAATAATGTAGAGCTCACAACAATAAGAACAACCCCTAGAAAGACTGCTAACAAGATGAATTTGATGCTTCTTTTACTGTTCTTGGAAACTGGTTGAGTAATTGTTAACATAGTGACAGCATTGGTAAGTTAAAGATGCATAATAATTAATAGCCATGAATATTAGTAAGTTTGGACGATCAGATAAATCGATCTGTGTAGCAAGTGTATCTCTTACAAATCAATCCATTTAGATTACTTATTGTGCTAAAAAAGTGTTTAGTGAAACTTAATAACAGACAGTTAATTACCTAATTCAGAGGAAGCCATCCTTACAAATATATCCTGACCACCATTGCCTTCGATGTTTACTCTGATGTCGTTGAGGTCATCGAACCAAAGCAAGCACCCACTTCCCTCTTTGATATTTGTATTTGCATAAGCCATACAAGTACAATTCTTTAGGCATACTGCTTCACATTCCTTTAGGGTCATGCTCATGTTGAACCAAGAAGTCCGTGTGTCCGGCAATTTTACATTCGGATACTTTATAAACCCATCTGTTCCATTACCATTTTGGCAATCCAATGCTATTCGCCTCACACAACCACCCGTCCAATCTGCCTGCTCCCAACCTTTTGGGTTGCTAGGCGTAAATTTCGTCTGGTCTAAGCACGAACATCTCTGTTGATCGTAATTGCTGCAGCTTCCATAAGGACCACAATAGTTGTATGGATCACAGACCCTGTTTCCTAATCTAACAATAATTGTCCATTCTTTACTATCTTCAGACCACACCCCGCGCTGTAGCTCCCCAGAAGAAGTCAAGGTGAACCTTGATAAAACAGAATGGTTCACAAGATTATAAGTAAAAGCAGCCACTGTTTCATTTATAACCATATCGTACGTAAAGATCTGGTTCTGCCTCAATGATGAAGCCCCACTAAACCGTTCACCATTCCACGGTCCGGCCCTGAATGTGATCGTATCTGCACCTTTTTTTATCATGTTCTGAGGATAACCGCGTGTGTCAATACTATACGTAAAGTCACCTGCAGCTGGATCTTCGCTTGTTTTCCATGACGATAGAAGCCATTCCCTACCCGTCTTTAAGTCCCTCCCGAACTTCATTCCGGGTAAAAGAGTATCAGTTGGATAATCAAAACTCTGCCAGATAATCTGCTTCTGGTGTGCATCTGTCATGACTAAGTTTCCGGTGTCTTCAAGCTTTGCAACTGCATTTCCTGATGACGTTGCGTTGGATGACCACAGGATGCGATCAGTATCGCTCATGAGGACTAGCTTTCCTGGATGGACAATCTTTAACACACCAGATGACGCGTTGGCGAGTGGGAGATCTCTGTTGGCTACCCAAACCACTGTTTTAACAATGATTTTCTTATACCAAATACCAAGGTAAATGTTCTTAGAGCTACCCGGCATGAAAAATCCCAATTCAAAGGTTCCTGAAGGGGAAACCAACGTGTCTTCGGCTTTCAAGAACTGTACATCTGAAATGATGTCGACTTCAGCCGTGTAGATCTTCTGAATGTGGAGCGAAACTAGTAAGAGAACAAATATAGCTACTCCCTCAAATGATATCATTTCCTCACAAGTTTGATACTTTGATTTGATAAATTTCCTGATGTTTTGTTTACTGTACTCCTAGAGTTATCTTTAACATGTGATGGCATTGAAGTGTTTTATCATCTACCATGGTACATTGGTACATTATACTACCTGTGCATTATTAAGTGAGCCATTAATTGCTGGGGTTGCATTCATAAAGTTATAGAACATAATGTGCGTTTGGTTCCCTGTGTCCAGGGTCACAGGGCAAGGAATTACTTGGTGTTTAAAAGTCGTATCTTGACTCATTCGTTCAAGAAAAGGTGACCCGTGGTCCTTGTAATATGGATGAATCCATGGTTGATAGCGTCTCTTCGTTTTTCCATTCCTTATGACTGTTTATTTGTTCACTTATGGTTGGATGGCTAGAAAGAAAAGCATCACCAGAAAGGAAAAAAAAATGTTCTTTTGCCCCTTATATAAGTTGTTTGTAGGTAACTAATACCAAACAAAGAATGAGATGTAATAGTAATAGTAATGATTAAAGACTTTAAACAAAGAATGAGATGTAGTTTTAGTTTTAACAAGCAATGAAACAGCAAGATTAATACCTGTCAATACATTTATTTTCCCTTACAACTTGGTGAAGAAAATCATTGACAGAACAAGAGGGACCAATGTAATCAAGGGCCTGTCACCTCCTTGACTTTGACTTGAAAAATGAAAACATCAACTTGTAGTTCAAATATCTACAATCTCACAAAACAACAATTATCCACTTGACTTCGAGGGCATGCTCGTCTTTTTGCATTCTTCACCACTTGCATAACCTTCGACGTTATCGTTTCAGTTGAAAGGAACTATACAAAACATATACAAAAACAAAACGTATACCAGAGGGGTTTAGCCTGGCTAGCGTTACCAACGTGTGTAGAATGCAAAAGATGTTTCGCTCTAAGTGGTAAGGATTGAAATCTTATGATGGACCAAGGTGAAGATTTAAGAGTAGATTAGAGGTTGTGTGAGTTAGTTGTCCTATAAAAAGATTTTTTTTAACTATTGTAAAAATGTTATATACAAAACGTGTGTATGTGACAAGTAGAAACATTAGAATTGCCCTCAAAACATGTTTCAGGTAATTTTTCTTATATTTTGTTTACTAATACTAGCCATCTCTAGCCTTAGATGGAAATGATTTTCTCACCTACCATGGTACATAGTACATGTGCATTATTAAGTGAGTCATTAATTGTTGGGGTTGCATTCATTCAATTTGATGTTAAGGTTCCATCAAACTTTGAATGTGGTTCATTGTATCTATGGCCACGCGGCAAGGAATTACTTGGTACTGTTCTATCTGACAATTCGTCCAAGAAAAGTTGACCAGCGGTCGTGAAATGGGATGAATCCATGATTGATGGTGTCTCTTTGTTATTCCATCTCCTTATATATATGTGATTGTTTAATTGTTCCATGATAGGTGGATTGCATTAAAAACGAGTATTACCCATATGGAATTAGAGACGGTCGCTTTTTGACAGATGAGCGATGTATTCAACTAAAGCCCACAAAAACTCGAAAGTAAAAAATAAAAATACCTATAGGTAATCGCTTAACCACTAATGGATCAATGAAGGATAGCATCAACTAGGAAAAATAGTGATGGATTACAGAGAGGACCACTAACGTGAGTAAACCCGAATTTGGTCACGTATGTCATATCTATTTCTCGACGTTATTTCCCTTGAAAGTTTGTCGATATTATGATGTAATATGGCTTCTTATAGGCTAATACAACATATAAACATACGACAATGCCAGTTAAGGCCTAATTAGTGGACTTATCATATGACATCTTGCATCATTATCGTTTTGAATGATTTGTTATAACCTAATATGGCTTATTATATGCTAAAATGAAAAATTAACACATGAAAGACCCATTAAAGGCCGGTTGACATGTTAATCATCTAATATATGTCAATCAACACATAAATAACTTGTTTGACCTAATATGACTTGTTATAGGTTAAATAACACATTAACACATGACAATACCCATAAAGGCCAAATTAGTGGTTTGCTTGTATAATATGTGTCATTAACACTTAAAAACATATTAGAACCTAATTGACTGTTATACGTAAGACAACACATTAAGATGTGATATTAATACCTAAATAACTTGTTCTAGGCTAAAAGAACATATTAACACATGACAAAGCTCATAAACACCTAATTAGTGGACTTTTAATATAAAATATAACATTAACACCTAGATAACATATTATGACCTAATATGTTATCAACCCTAAATAACTGGTCATAACCTACTGCGACTTATTATAAGCTAACAAAACCTTTTAGAGCATCTACAACAACAAAACTCTAATTTAAAACCAAACGTGACACATCAGCTGCCACATCAACTTTTCACTCGTCCACTTTCAAACACTAAAAACTCTTGTATTTCCTCCAATAATATGTCCAGTTTCAAACACGCCTCCATTTCCAAATCATCACCTATTATTAATTCTAAAACATTAAATTACATATGTTTTATAGTGGTGGGTTCCACACTCCCATGTTTGCTTGGGTTTGGAATTCTGGACATGAAAAGCAAATTACAGAAGCAAACCTCATCTCCAATGGTGTGATGTTCGTTTGCTTTTTCCACCTCAGACTGGACGAAAGAAAACCCCCTTGATGTAGATGCTCTTAAGGTCCATTTAGTGAACTTATTATCTAACATATCCTATTAAAAGATAAAATACTTATTATAACTAATGTGACTTATTATAGGCTAAAACAATACATCAAAAATCTCATTAAGGCCCACTAATATCATCTACTTAAATGGATTCTTATAACCTAATAGACTTGTTATAGGTTAAAACAACAATAACTAAACAATTGGACATTAATGGGCCTTGCCACCACCATGACAAAACAAGCAGCATACTCAATGGCATTTGAATAGATTAGCCAAAAAAGGATAGAACGTAGTACATTTGTTTTCCCTTCTAACTTGGTGAAGAGAATCATAGACAAAACAAAGGTGGCCAATGTAATCAAGGGCCTGTCACCTCCGCGACTTTGACCTGAAAACATTACCTCGTAATTCAAATATTTACAATCACAAAACAACAATTAATCATATATCCACTTAGGACTGCGAGGGCACGCGTCTTTTTGCATTGCTCCCACACTTGCACAACCTCCAACGTCGTCATTTCAGTTGAAAGGAATTATACAAAACATGTTCTTTAATATGATGACGACTAGCAACGTTAGCATTGCCCTCAAACTCACACCTGCACATGCTGCAGCTGCTGCTGCTGCCAAACATAAAACATATCCAGGTGTTCAATTACAGAAAAGCAAGTAAATGATGAGACAACATAACTATTAATACAATATGTACTTAACTAGTTACCAATATAAGCAATATCAGTGTGTATGTTGGTTAAAAAGAAGTATGTCGCATATATTGGTAAAAGTTAATAATACATTGCAGTTTCTACAGTTTGCCCTTGGTAACTTACATGAAGGTTGCAAAAATGAACCTGGCGGCGTTTTGTCAGGTGGGTCTGCATCAGAATCACTTTTTGATGGTGGATGAGTGCGTGCAAATACTACACTTGGCAATGGGCTTGATGCAGGGATGGTTTCAGGTACAGGTGGTGGTGGTGGTGGTGGTATAGGCGGCGGAGGTGGTGGTATAGGCGGTGGTGATGGAGGAGGTGGCGGCGGTCTCAATGATGGTGGTGGCGGTGATAATGGTGGTGGTGGCGGCGGTAGTCGTGGCGGCGGTGGTGGCGGCTGAAGATTTCTTTGTAGTGGTGGGGGAGGGGTATGTGGTGGAAGAACCGGCTGTGAAACAGGAGGATATTGAGGAGGATGCTTGTTAGTATTCCTCTTCTTCCTGTTGTAGCCAGAGTGACAGTCTGGCGGCTTTGCATTGTGAATTTTATGAGGTGCAGGGGTGGGGACAGGTGGAGGTGCAAGGGAATGTTTTGATGGTGATGGTGGTTTTGCGGGCGGCAGTTGCTTATCATGATGGTGGTGATGATGGTTGTGGTGGGGTTGTTGAGGAGGAGGATGAGGTAGTGGAGCTGGAGAAGGTGCCGGGGTGCCACCACCACCACTAGAACCATTAAAATAAGATGAAAGACTGATTTGTTTGACCCGCCCAAACTGAGTGTTATTTAGGCCAAGATTTTTTGTGGGTGAACCCTTAATGGTTTGAGCCAACTGTTTGGACCTTGCCATTGATGGAGTCCCAACAGCCAAAACAACTGATGACTGCACCCTCGTTTGTGGAGCCACTGTTGAACCTTTTGCATTCGTCAAGCTAACATGTAGGTTCTGCAAAGGGAGATGACAACTATTAAAGACTAGACTCTTTTTATTCGTATTCCTTTTCAATTTATGTTTACTTTTAGTCACTTTGTTGGCTTGATTTTACTCCCATTGGCCAAAACAATTACTGTACTTTGCATTTCTAGACCTCACATGAAAATTACATTTCCAATTTTTGAGATATTACAAGGTTACAGTTAGCAATTCAAAAGCCAACTCTATATTGTATATTCACATACTATGAACCTTTGTTAGCAAGAACACAGAGGTGGATATGTTTTTGTTTGTGAGTGTATAGAGGAGGGATCTATGCAGAACATTCAATATTGTGAGAACACGTAGAACAAGATAAATCATTCATTATTTTAGCGTTATAAATCTTTAGAACAAAAAAATAGATAGAAATTAAATGTTTATTCGCCTCTCCTAAAATTAAAAAGAAAATATTAATGAATTTTTTTATATATATAACCTACACATGTGTAAGTCATATGCAAGTTACCTACACGTGTAGGTAAACCGTAAAAACTTCTAAAACATATTACATATGAAAATTTTAGTTTGATGGTTTTTTATGTACATGAGCATATGCATTTGTATGTAAAAAGTGTAAAATTCAAAAATATTAACCACTGATCAAAAAATTAAACGATTTAGGTTTGTTCTTATTGTTTTCATAATAACTTAGTGTTTTGTAATGAACCCCACCCTATATATGTTTGTGTATTTGTTACGTACATACATAAGTAAATCAATATACATATTCATGCATGTATGTGTTGATCTTCATAGAGAAAATAAGAAAAGAAATTTTATTACCTCTTTTGGACTGAGATGCAGACCTGACTTGAGCTGGCTAGTTAATTCACCAAAGTGGTCTAGTATTTGTTGAATAGAAAAGTTCAATGTAAAGTTGAACCGTATTTGAACCTTTTGCAGTGGATATGAACTCTGGTCAGGAGTGACAGTTATTCCTCCCACAAACTTCAGCACCTCAAAAGAAGATGGTTCCCCAAACAGAGACTCAGTCACCCGTAGAGGCAATTGGTGTAGAACAAGAGATACAAAAGAATCTCTCACTAAACTTTTAGCATATGATGAGATCTCAGAATTGTATTCATCAGGATCTACACCAAATATAATCTTGGTTGTATTTGATCTCTCGATTCTTTCTGCTTGTATGATTACAACCTGAAAAACAAACAAGTATGATATAATAAACGAGGTGCGAGAGAAAGAATGTGAGTGTGTGATGTGTGTGTGTCAGAGAGAGAGAGCATGCCTTTGTAGTGGGAACTCTTAATTCATCAAATATATCACCCTTAAGCTGTGGAAGATTATCTTGCAGTAAAGACAATGGCTTCTGAACCATAAAAGTTGCTACTATATCATGACCTGGAAAGTGGAAAAGTCAAAATCGTTTGATCGAATTTTGGTTGACTTTTGTACCACATAATAGAGTATCAGCTAAACTTTCTTTTAAGATGAAAGGATGAAATGAAATAAAGCACTATAAGAACAATGGGATTATCAAGAAAAACATTCAACTTTGTCGTAAGTGTTTATTTTTTAGAAAATAAGACATGAAATGTTTGCATTGCATAATTCAACTTTCTCGTGAGTGATTGTCGTCTTATGTTAAACCTTAAAGGTTAGCAAGATTAAGAAACAAAAACATGATGTGATTACATACGTGTATATATATATTTTTAAAGCCAATGTACCACATAGCGTGAGATTAAAACCTGCCCTTTTCCATATAGAAATGACTAAGCAAGTTATTATTTGAATTTTTAAGCATTTCAAACAGAAATGATTGGTATCAGCCCACTTTGCAATAAACAAGTAGAATGTTGACTCTTATAAGGGAATTTTATTGAAATAACTCTACACTAGCACTTAACAGTTGTGCGACCATTCTGTTGAATTCAACAGATGTCTCTTTTTCAGCCCTGGTGTCGGATAAGAAGTTCAAAATTTGCTAAAACTTAATATAAAATGCATGGGCGGTCACATGCCAACCGTAAAGATTGAGAAAAGTACACATGGCCTCTGAAAAGTTGAGGGCTGTTTTGCAGTTTTTGGATGTCTGAGGGTTAATTTAAAGTTTCTGACAGCTTGTACCGGACATGCGGTGCAATTTCTTGAAAAATGTATAGATTTCCTAATGAAAAGGAACAAATAGTACATAGAAGAGGGAGAGTAAGGGGAGGAAGAAGTTGACAATTACAGTGGCAGACGAGGAAAAGGACTAGACATCACATACGTTTGATATCTATTTTCTAAAGAATAGGGCATGAATGTCAGGCAAATGTTGATTATGCATTTTGTTAAACGTATTATATTTGTGAACAGTATATTTGTGAAATATAAATTATTACAAGGAAGAAGCATTATGAGGAGTATAAGGGCATAAATACACACACTCATAGATGTAATAATATGGAAAGAGATGAAGATTTTGATTATTTCATTAAGTGTGGTTGAAATTGACTTAAAATTATAACACATTTAAGGGGCTGACAATCTAGGAGAGAATTAGCTAGTTGGCAAAACATAAGTGTTTGTCTATCTAGACAGAACACTAGTTATAAAAAGGAAAAAGAGAGAATAAAAGAAAGGAAAAGAAGACCGAAAGGGAATTTCGATAAGGGTTGACTAGAGAAAGACAGGATTGTGAAAAGAAAATGATATAACAAACACGGTCTAATTAAGTTCAGTGGTCTAATTAAGTTCAGTGGAAGGGGCCTCCTACCAGTTAACATGACCACTTGATTAAATTCATTTTTTTACCCAAATGAAACCTGTGACCCCAAGCAACAAATGTATCAACTGAATGGTCATTTTGTGACAAAGACTGTAATCCTATCTTAAGCCAATGTTCTCATTCCCCGAGTACCTCGAAATCAGAAGAAATCCAATATTAAGTTACATGAGTGGTGAAAAGAAAACTGAATCCAAGTCGCACTCCTAAATCCTAATGATGCCACATCAGCAGGAAATTCATTCAACATGTGCCTGGCGAACTTACTAGACTAAGGTACTTAATCTTATACATTTCTTTACACGCTTGACATTTGGGCAAAGAGTTTTGGTGTTCAAGAGATTGTGAAAGGAAACTTGATGTGCCTAACAAAAGCCACAATCATATAGCTCTGTAAACACTAAACAATAACTAACAACAACATGCAAACACATAAATTTGGAATGAGACTTTGCCAGAAAAGGAAAAGGTTCTAGAATGTATGTAAATGTTAATGTCTTCACTCTTCACCAGTTCCGAATTTTGAATCTCCTCATCAGATTATCCGGTGATACCTTTGGGTATATCCCCAAAAATAAACAAATTTATTCAACTAAACATTTCATCCAAGAAAACAGTGAATGCAGAAGACTTCCAATTAAACCTTTCATTATTACTTCTAAACACATGATTAAAAATATCAATACACCACATAACATTACAGTAGGCACACATATTACCATCTAAAACATATAATTACCAACCACTCAACTACCGTCAGTTTCCAATCAACAGCTCCACAGTAAACCATAAATCCCATAAGTCAGAATTCAATCATTCAAACATGCATATGACATAATACCACACAAAAATCAAACTCCATCTGATTATCCATAGATCAAAGAAATTGAAGAAAATGCAACACACCACTGCCTTCTAAACCTACAAACAAACAAATCCCACATAACTCACCCAATTCAAACATCAAATCCACCACCCATACTGCACCAAATCAACCCTAAACCACCCAATTCAACAATCAACCCCCAAATATCAAATCTTGATCAAAATCAAGATCACAATCAAAAGGGAAACAACAAATTACTAACCTTTGTAACGAAAATCAAGATCCAGATCCCCCTGATCTCCACCGCGAAAGAACGGGGGCAACCAGAAGACAGCAGACAGCAACACCGACAACCCAAGAACCAAAACAAAAACACATCGAAATCGAAACAAACGAGCAACCCCACAACAGCAGGAGCAAGAATCCACCGAACCAACAGCTGATTGTGAATTAGTGACTGTATTGGGTGAAGGGTCTTCTTCCCCCTTACCCATATCCGATAATGTGGGTGATTTGCGATTGAATCTCAATCTTGTTGTTCGCCATTGTTGGTGTGAGTTGTTGAAGCGTCCATGGGTGCAGAGATGAGAGAGAAGTGCAAAGAGGGGATTTTGATTATAGGGTTTGGGGTGTGGAAGAGTAGAGTTTTGTTAACTTTGTGTTTACTGTTGTTAAGTGTTGTTGTTGTTTGTGTTAAGGAAAGTGATGGGGTTGAGTGTGAGTGTGATGTGTGTGAGTGAGTGATTTACTTCAAGATTCTTGTGTTTTAACGGTTTTTTTGTTAATTTGGTTAGATGTAATAATACGAAAGGATGAGGAAAATAAGGGTGTGGTGTGTAGATCGAAATAGACATAAATATTTTAGATTTTAGGTCATTTTTAAATATTGATTGTATTTTATTTATGATAATTTAATGGTTTTTTTTTCAAATTTTGATATGATTTGTATTTAATAATGTGAAAATTTCTCTTCACGATAATTAACTGGTTAACTATATCTATACCTACCAAATATCCTTACCAAACTGATTAAGATGGATTACGCATAACATATAAATATTGAAAGGTTATGGACTCAAGTCTCACTCTAAGTAAAACATTCAGAGTTGATCCAGTAGGTATTTCTAGCAATGGTTTTCCTCCTGAGGGGGTTAGGAGTGCGGCCACAGCTACGAAACACACAGGTCGCACATTTGTCATTCAAAAATAATTATATATATTCATTTTCATCTGTTACAAGATTCTGACAACATGTTTTATTTCTAGCAAGATGTATGTGTGGTATACGATCGACATTCACGTATGTATGTTATTGCTTTATAGTCTACAAAGATCTTTTATGTACCTACGCATATGTAGGTATGTAAAAATTTCAGAATTTGATAGTTTTTCCAGAGTTTTTTAGGTATGATGGTTGTTGGTGCATTTATGTTTATTAAAAATGATATTTTAATGATGATGAGAATTCAAACATATAAGTTAAAAATGTTAAAATGTTATTCTAATATGTTTATATGTTCATGTAACGTGGCCCCTGTTTGGGGATATTACAGGATCATGACAATCAACAAGTGTTTCTTAGTTCATGTGACGATCAAGTTATGAATCAAGTATCAACACAACAAGATGGACAATAGTAGGACTATGGTTGAAGGCATGGTCATATCGCGGATCGTCCACCGTCATTTTGACCAACATCAAACAAACAATGCTTAAGTGGTAGGAACCACAATCGAACCATGATGCGATCGTAACAGTTTTTTGTTGAATTTAATTTTAAAACGAATACACGCAAGATGGCTTCAACAACAACAAAGCTACGGATGCAAGATGATGAGGTAAAACCATGAAATTAAAAGTCACTTTTGCATCTATTTTTATAAAAACAAATAAACCAAATTTTCTTTTTTGATCCGATTTCAAAATATGGAATAATCTTCCTTTAGGTGAAGCTTTCTAAATCAAGTTCTAATCAAACAAATAGGGTTAGGATTATTAAAGGAGTGTTCACCTAAAATAGAGACTATTTCCTTCTTGAAACAAAAGATGTTTACCCATTTTAGCAACATTTGCCCTCACATATATCCAATCAAAATAAATTAATTTTAAAAAAGAAAATCATATTTTTGGGCTTATTAAAACCGCTATATTTCAAGAGATAAAATTTCTACAAGATATGCATGGTCGTTGCATGGTTCAAATGTGGCATCGATGTGATGTTTTTTACTCTCTCCTCTCTTGGCTACTTAAGAAAACCTCGTTTAAACATTTTAAACTACCTTTTTGTAAAAAAACATATGTTTGATCTTCCAATATGTGATCTCTAAGGCTTTTTTTCATATCAAGAAATTAAGAGAACTATCAAAATTTAAGAGAAGACAGAAATCATTAAATATTATTAGCACTTATGTATTGTTTGATTTGTATGTATATTTATAAGAAGGCAAAGTGATCATCATCGTTAAGAATAGTAAGACAATAAGAGAAGGTCATTAAAACTTTCTAGTAATGTTGTATTTGTAATCCCTTTCAAAATTAATATACGGGAAAAGTAGATGTTATAATTTACCTTGAAAGATAGATGTGAAAGGTGATCACTTCCCTTGTTAATGTGATGTTTTGTGATAGTGATCTTTGCTTGCTTAGAGAGAAGATTCAATGAAAGTAAACTATTGGTTGAAGAGCAAGGAGTGAACGTACACTGGATTTGTTAAAATCAATTGGAACCACTATATATGATCTTTTTCTTTTCATTTTATAAAATAACGTGATTATTAAAATCATTTGGAACCACTTGCAAATCATTTAACTTTTTAGATTTATAAAATAATGTAATTATTAAATCAACATTTCATTAAACATAAGCACAAACATAATTATTAAATCGATATATCATTAAACATACGCAATGGAAATCTTAAACATTGCTTATGACAATGTTTATTACATATTCATTTAAGATTATAACTAAAATATATAAAATACTACTAGGATGTTAGTTTATTTATGTCGGGTAGCCTTGACATCCATGTCAAGCTGAATCCATTTATTAGCTCATACATGTGAGTCTTAGTTTTACTTTGACTAACTTTTAATAAATTTTAACTTCAATTATGAATGTTATTTTATCTTTAGTCAGCTTCATTTGTTGTATTTTAACTATGCATAAGCTTTAATCGTGAGTGTTACATGTGAATTATATTTTTAGACCACCTGTGTCTTTCTTTATGTTGTTTACTTTAACCGTGGATAACTTTAGCTTTTTAACATGCTATAGTTATAGTGTACACTTGCACTTCATCATACTATACTATATAATACTTGATCATTTTGTACATTGTTTTATCTATATTATACTTTAGCACTTTATCATTCAATCGCATTCTATGTTTTTATTACCTAATTGTAACTATTTAGTTGTGGAGGTGATATTATATTTACAAAGTTTTTACCTCAGGTGCGAAGGTCATGCTTTAGATACAGAGGTAATAAACGTATTTACGAAGACTTGTATGTAATTTGGCCAAGTATGAGAGTTATTTTCTACTTCAATACATGGACTAGGCCACTTATGGGGGTTTATCACTTGTAGAGGTACGATCACCTGCGAAGTCCTTAATTTGAAATACTCAAGTTTGGTCTTTTGTGGAGGTGGACTCAACTTATGGAGGTTATAAGGTAGTTGTGGGACGATTTAGTTGCGGAGGCCAAGCCCCATTTACCGAGGTTACAGATGAAATGAGGGAGCTTTGTTGCTTTAGCATTCTTTATAATGAAACCCACTTGCAGGGCTATAAAGAGCTGCAAAGCACCTATCCATCACTTACGAAGGTTATATCAACAAATTTGGGTATCTTTACCACTTATGAAGGTTGAGCATGGAGATCTGCTTATTTTTTCTTTACTTGAACATCTTTATCGTTATACTATTAGCCTCGTAACGTATCAGAATATATATTTATTTTCTAGGGTTTTTAACGAATATATTATACCATGCAATAAATATACACGTAATCAGTATAAAGCCGTAAAAATATCATCTATATTCGTGAAAATAACCCTATGACAATTTCAAATCTTGGTGTTTCTAATGCAAAACAATGAAATTGTTAGATATTGCTTATATGGGAATTGCTTATGGGATTCATGCACATTAGATTTCATAACTGTGGTTGGTGAAGCTGAGTTAGAATAAGGTGAGAAGGTATATTTAGTTTATGTAACTTTACCATGAAAGTTCAATTAATAAAGTCTTAGAGGACAACTATGTGTATTGTTGCTACAACGGAAATGCCTTGCCTAAAATATATCATATGACACTTGCTAAGAAAGATTACACCATTAGTCTAACCGTGTGATGGGGTCTCTGGTGATAGCCTTCGGCGTGAGAATCAGTAAGGTTTTATTTGAATAAAAGTAGGATTGTTCTTAGTGAAATGAGTGAGAGTTGAGATGAGATTAAACATACGTTATGGTCATTTATCTATAGTGGAAACTCTATGCATTAGGGATTCTCTTGTTAGATCCTTCCGGAGCCCTGATCTTTATGGATCCCATCATTTGACCATGGTTTCCAAAATAGATTGTATTTTTATATGATAAGTTGACCATTGCTCTATAGTGCCATTAAACTTTTACATTTAGGCATGGCTTAGCCTGCATAGGGTTGGTGTTGACCTTTTCTTATTATGATAAAACAATAGTTTGTATTTTATACAGCCGTGTCTAGGAACTGACATCTTTTTTTTTACAAGGGCCTTGGTCGTGCTGAGGTATCCTTGCCATGACATCTTTTTATTATTCTCATATACGCTCATTGATGGTATTAGAGAGTTGCGTGTGAGAACAGTCCCATCCTTATCGGGTGAGGTTGCAATATTTGTCAGGTGGCGAGATCAGCTTTATAGCTAAGGGCCTGGGAGTTATCCTCTCAATGCCTTGCTGCGTATTTACCCTTGCCATATAGTCTTGGCAAGGCTTATACTAATAATATCCTTGCTTACTTTAGGGCAAGTCTTATGGTATACTCGTGCCTATGTCGTCATGTGAAGTAAGATTTTAAGCCTTCAAGGAGACAAGTTGGAAAAAGGAATATATGGGACAAAATGTTAGGCGATTAGTTAACCGGGTCCACGAAAAACTGAAGGCTTTACACCTTGGGAGCAACAACAGTCTCGCTATGACTGAGTTCATGAAAAAGCTTTGCAGCAATTGCAACTCGAAACACAATCCGGCGAAAACAGTGGTGGTTCATAGCGACACCAACAATGGTTTTGTTGGTGGTTTGGTCACAACAAAAACCCGAGAATGGGAGGGGGTGGCTATGGCGGTCAACGACCGAGAGTGATGGGGATTAGGATATCCTCTAATCCTTATTTTATTTAAAACACAATTTACATTCTAAACCCCCCGTATTTTTTTGGATCTCGGTTTATTAACACTTAATAACCCTAGGTAAACCCTTATCATCAATACCCTTATGGTTTATAAAATAACTTTTAATTAATCTTAAATAACTAATCACCATCAATATAATTCATGGTTCGTGAATCATAACGTGAACCAATAACATGATATTAATTTTTTGTTACCGTCCAACGTGTAAATATTTGGATCGTACCTTGATAGTAACATTGATATTATCGATAGCAGTGTATTCACATCTTCACCCATGAAACCGTTACAACTATCCTAACCACTCGAGGCCAATAGTAAAGGGAGTTAACCTCACCTGCAAAATTCAAAACTCTTGAATTAAGTGACATAACATAATAACAATCAAAGCCATAGTTAAAAAAAGTTTAAAACTAATCTTTTAACCATTTCTTTCTTTTTATAAAGAAAATACAATACAATACAATACCTAGAACTTAGAAGGTTAGAACAAAGTTGGATCTACAACCGTCAAAACATTTTCAACGTGAGAAAACTGATTCTATATAAACCCAATTCGATCGAAACTCGAAACCCTCGTATAATCAATCAATCGATCAATCTGCAAAACCCCCAATTCTCCAATATCACTGATATTCGTTTCTTCAGCGTCTCTAACATTAGGGTTTCCCCACCCCCAACATTCTCACCGTTGTTTCTTAGGGTTTTACCCTCACAAACAGCACAATGGCCGGAAAAACCGTGCTATCAGACGACGAAGGTGCTATTTTTATCTTTAACTTTTCAATTTACGAGCTTTTGCGGTGATTTACGTGTTTGTTTACTGTGTTTTTGATTCGTTTTGCTTCTGTGGATGTTTATTCGCGTGTAGATGAGATTGAAGTTGAAGAGGACGAGAGGGAAGAGCCTGAAGGCGAAGAGGTTGATCCTGAAGAGCGTGATGATGAAGATGATGAAGAGGACGGTATGTACTGTGTGTAATTGTGGATGTTTTGTTTCGATTTGGTTGTTGGTGATGGTGTTGGTGATTTGATTCTGTTGGAAGGTTTTTAGGGTTTGTTTCTCGTTCCTGTGTTTTTCCCCAAATTTGGAAATTGATTGGTTTTTCACGCTCGTGGCATTACTACCACTTTTTTGCAAGTCAATGGAAGTTTTCATCTTTTTGACCTCTTAGCAATCAATTCATCATGTCATGTTTGAGTTTAGGATTTAGTCTTGATGGTTTTGTTGGGTATTTTGAAGGTTAGTGGGTTTAGGTCTTGTAATGCTGAAATTGTTCTGTTTCTTTGAGTAATGGCTTATAATGTGATTTTGCTTATGGTGTTGATTAGAAGAAGGAGAAGATGAATACGAGAAAGATGGGTTTATAGTTGATGATATTGATGAAGAAGAACAGGATGGGGAAGAAGAGGATAGGGCAGATAGTGATGAGGAGAGACAGAGGAAGAAAAAAAGGAAGAAAAGGTAATTTTATGTTAATTTTCATCTTCTGTTAAAACTTTTCTGACTTGTGTTCTAATTTTAAGAGAATCGGAAAAGAACTATGTTCTTGATGAAGATGACTATGAGCTTCTTCAAGATAATGTTGGTTTTCGACGTCCAAAAGTTGTGAGTTCATGCTCCACCTCCCTATCTTCACTTCAAGAATCATAATTAAGGTGGTGTGTGTAAAGCTTATTATTTTTTCTGTACGTTTAATGTTTTCTAGGAGAGTAAAAAGTTTAAGCGATTAAAGAAAGCAAGGGCTGATGCTGATGAAGGGCAATCTGGATTTTCTGATGAGGAGGAATATGACATAACAGGAAAGGGGGGCCGAAGTGCAGAGGATAAGATTAAACGTAGTTTATTTGATGATGACGAGGGTATGTATTTTGAACTAAAAAATACAATCTTCTATTTATGATTATTGTACAAAGTTCCATTTTAATAAATTGTAGTTTGCCCATAACTTTTAGGTCCACCCTTGGAGGATATTGCTGAAGAAGATCAACGTGAAGAAGAAGAAGATGGTGACATTGGTGAAGAAGAGGACGAAATGGCTGACTTTATTGTTGATGAAGAAGAGGTTGATGAACATGGAGAACCAACAAGGTACTTCTGGTTGTTTAATCATACATTGATGATTTTCTTTAGATTTTTGTTTCTGATAATTGACACATCGCAGGAGAAGAAAGGTTCACAAGAAAAAATCAAGGCAGGCCCCAGGGGTCTCATCGTCTGCAATTCAGGAGGCTCATGACATATTTGGTGATGTGGATGAGCTCCTAAGGCAAAGAAAAGTAGGGCTAGAAAGGATCAGCAGGTATGATGAAAAAAATGAATGGAGGGAAAGGAGGATAGAAGACGAATTCGAACCAATTATTCTTTCTGAAAAATACATGACTGAAAAAGATGACCATATTCGGGAGATAGATATTCCAGAAAGAATGCAGGTGATTATGTGAACTCACTATATTTATTTTAACTTCTACTTTTTATCTGTTTTGTGTTTTTTTAATGCTAGTCATGTTTGTAGATCTCCGAGGAAAGCACCGGTCCACCTCCAACAGATGGAATAAGTATAGATGATGAGAGTAGCTGGATTCTTAATCAACTTGTAACGGGCATGGTGCCTCTGTTCAGCAAAGAAGGGCATGAACCGGCAATAATTAAGGGTGATATAGCTAGATTTTTGGAACTTATGCATGTTCAGAAATTAGATGTAAGTATTATCTACCACAAATTCTGGCATCCTTCTTTTGTTAGGATTCATGTAACTTCTAATGTTTTTGTTATCAGGTACCATTTATTGCCATGTATAGAAAGGAGGAGTGTCAAAGCCTTTTTAAAGATTCAGATCCACAAAATGACACGGCTGATCAAAATAAATTTGACAGGAAACCCACGCTGAGGTGGCACAAGGTAATTGGAGTATGTGTATATTGCTATGTTTGATTAACTTTGTTTTATGGGAATTGATACTTTTTTGTATATATTTTATAGGTACTTTGGGCAATCTTGGAGTTAGACAGAAGATGGTTACTGCTTCAAAAACGAAAAAGTGCTCTACAATTGTATTACAACAAGCGGTTTGAAGAAGAAAGAAGCATATATGATGAAACACGTCTTCATTTGAATAAAAAACTGTTTGATTCTATCACTAAGTCCCTCAAAGTTGCTGAGTCAGAACGAGAAGTTGATGATGTAGACTCAAAATTTAACCTACACTTTCCCCCTGGTGATGTTGGTATAGATGAAGGTCAGTTCAAGAGACCCAAAAGAAAATCACAGTATAGCATTTGTAGTAAATCTGGACTGTGGGAGGTTGCTACCAAATTTGGCTATAGCTCTGAAGAATTTGGATTGCTGATCTCCCTTGAACAAATGGTTAGTAAGTTGACCCTTTTGACCTCCTACCTGCACAAAATGATGAGCCAAGATGCTAACATTTTCTTTATGCAGAGAACGGATGAATTAGAAGATGCAAAGGAAACACCAGAAGAAGTGGCTTCAAGATTTACTTGTGCGATGTTTGAAAATCCTCAAGCTGTTCTCAGGGGTGCTAGGCATATGGTATTTGGTTAATATTTCCTTTTTTTGGTTTTTTTTGTAGGTATTTTTCACATTATTGTAATATTCTTATGCTTATTGTATAGGCGGCAGTTGAGATTAGCTGTGAGCCATGCGTCAGGAGGCATGTTCGAAGCATCTTTATGGATAATGCTGTGGTGTCGACTAATCCCACTGCTGATGGCAATGTGTTAATAGACTCACATCATCAATTTGCAGCGATCAAATGGTTAAAAGACAAACCATTGACTAAATTTGATGATGCCCAATGGCTTCTTATTCAAAAGGCTGAGGAAGAAAAACTTATCCAAGTTTCAGTGAAGCTTCCAACATCTATACATGATCAATTAATTAACGAGGCTCATAATTACTATCTTAGTGATGGTGTGAGTAAATCTGCTCAATTATGGAACGAACAAAGAAAGCAGATAATAAATGATGCTTTTGATGGTTTGCTTTTACCTTCGATGGCAAAAGAGGCAAGAGCTTTGTTAGCCAGTAGAGCAAAGAACTGGTTACTCATGGAATATGGAAAGCATCTATGGGATAAAGTATCTGTGGCTCCTTATCAGAAAAAGGATTATGATGCTAATTCATCTGATGATTATGAAGCTGCACCAAGAGTTATGGCATGCTGTTGGGGCCCAGGGAAGCCCGCAACAACATTTGTGATGTTGGATTCATATGGGGAAGTCCTTGATGTGTTGTATGCTGGTTCCATAAGCTTACGCAGCCAAAATGCAAATGATCAACAACGTAAAAAGAATGATCAACAACGTGTTGTTAAGTTCATGACAGATCACCAACCTCATGTTGTTGTTTTGGGAGCTGTTAATTTGTCTTGTCTTCGTCTCAAGGAGGATATTTTCGAGGTAAAAAGCAAAATTAACTCAACCGTTTTTTTTAATGGACAAAGAAGCTAATTAGTTTTGTTATGTTTTCATCAGATCATTTTTAAGATGGTAGAAGATAACCCAAGAGACGTTGGGCATGAAATGGATGGTATAAATATTGTATATGCTGATGAGACTCTCCCACACCTGTATGAAAACTCGCGTATATCATCAGAACAGCTTCAAGCACAATCAGGTAACTAAATAACTTATATATTTGCTATTGAGTAACTTATTTAAATATAAGATCTAATTTCATTTATTATGTGTTTTGGGGCATTAGAAACAGTAATATCTGCAAAACGACAAGCATACAAAATAAATTTAGGAAATGATGTAAAACACACATAAGAAAGGAGTTTGCAAACTAAACTGAGTTTTCAATAACAATGTAACACTAATGTGGCTGTTAGTAGCTGATAGAAAGTTGAGTTGAATGCTAGTGAGTGTTGACTGGGCAAAAATTGGTGACCTTTTGTTGGCATGCAGCTTATTGTTCTAATGTAAACTGTTCTGCTAGTGGTAGCTAGAAGGTTAAGTATTGTATAAAGCTATTAAAGTTGACCGACTATCAGCAGTTAGCAGATATAAACGTCTGGAAAAGGAAGTTGCATCTAATGATCTTAAATTCATTTTTTGGGCAAATTCTATGAATTGTATGATGACAAATAACAAATTTATTGCTTGAGCAAATGTTTCAGCTGAATTATACAATTGGCTAGGTTTGTGCTGTAAATTCCAAAAGCACTGTAACTTTTTTTTTTGGGAGAGAATTACAAGAACCAATCAAAACCATTTTGTTTATTTATCTAAGATTATAAATGACTATTAAAGTACAACATTCTTATGTGAATATCTTTAAATTGATATGCTTAATTTTGTGCGTATTCATATATTATAAATATCAAAGACATGTAGGTTCACTATATTTATGTAATCTACACATGTCTACAAAACTTGTTATAGTGAAGAGAGAGGAGAGAGTGTGTAAATTAATTAATCAGGGAGAAAAATCATTGAAGTTTTTATAATCATACACTTTCAATTTTGTTTTTATTAACAAATGAATTTTATCATTCTTTCAGGAATTGTTAAGCGAGCTGTGGCTCTTGGGCGTTACCTTCAAAATCCATTAGCCATGGCTGCTACCCTCTGTGGGCCGGCAAAGGAGATATTATCCTGGAAACTTGTTCCTTTAGAAAGCTTTTTAACTCCTGATGAAAAATACAGCATGGTTGAACAAATCATGGTTGATGTCACTAACCAAGTGGGTCTAGATGTAAATTTAGCCATAAGCCATGAATGGTTATTTGCTCCTTTGCAATTTATTTCTGGGCTTGGGCCCAGAAAGGCTGCTTCACTTCAGCGGTCCTTGGTGCGGGCTAGCTCAATATACACTCGTAAAGACTTGCTGAACCACGGGCTTGGCAAGAAAGTGTTTGTAAATGCAGTCGGGTTCTTACGGGTTCGCCGAAGTGGAAATGCTGCTAGCAGTAGTCAATTCATCGACTTACTAGATGATACCCGAATCCACCCAGAATCATACGGTCTTGCACAGGAATTGGCTAAAGATATTTACACTGCAGATGGTCAAGATGATGTAAACGATGAAGATATGCTTGAAATGGCGATTGAGCATGTAAGAGAAAACCCTGATTTGTTAAGATCTCTCAAGGTCGTTGAGTACGCGAAATCCAGAAACCGTGAGAATAAGAAAGAAACTTTAAATCATACAAGATTGGAGTTGATTCAAGGTTTTCAAGATTGGCGAAGACCGTATGTGGAACCTGATCAAGATGAAGAGTTTTACATGATTACTGGGGAGACAGAGGAGACACTTTCCGAGGGTAAAATTGTCCAAGCAACTGTTCGTAGGGTTCAACCTCAAAGAGCAGTATGTGTTCTTGACTCAGGGTTGACTGGTCTACTCAATAAAGAAGACTATAGTGATGACCGTAGAGACAATGATTTGACTGAGAAGTTGGATGAAGGTGATATTTTAACTTGTAAAATAAAATCAGTTCAGAAAAGCCGACACCATGTGATCCTAAGCTGTAAAGAAAGTGATTTAAGAAGTGATCGGTCTCAAAACAATAAAACCATGGATCCTTATTATCGTGAAGACCGTGATAATTTAGAAAATGAAAAAGAAAAGGCTCGTAAAGCTAAAGAGTTGGCGAAAAAACATTTCAAATCAAGAATGATTGTTCACCCACGTTTTCAGAATATTACAGCTGATGAAGCAATGGAGGTTTGTATGCAATTTATATTATCATTATTATTTTCAATTAGATGGTAATTTATTAGCCATTAAAAAAAAGATGGTAATTTATTAATAATTGTTAAAAAAATATTTTAACAGTTGCTGGCTGATAAGGAACCTGGTGAGAGTATCATTCGTCCAAGCTCTCGTGGGCCCTCCTACCTAACGCTGACGCTTAAAATATATGACGGTGTTTATGCTCACAAAGATATTATTGAAGGCGGAAAGGAGAATAAGGACATTACAAGCATGTTGCGCCTCGGCAAAACCCTGAAGATAGGAGATGATGTGTTTGAAGATCTAGATGAGGTCAGTTTTATACATTTTTATATTTCATATCCTACAGTTTATAATGTTAAACTTATCGGCAGGTAATGGATCGTTATGTTGATCCGTTAGTAGCTCACTTGAAAACAATGTTGTCGTACCGCAAGTTTAGAGAAGGGGGAAAAGCTGAAGTTGATGAGAGTTTAAGAAGAGAAAAAATTGAGAACCCATCAAGAATCGTTTACTCGTTTGGTATATCTTATGAACATCCGGGCACCTTCATCTTAACCTATATAAGGAGTTCAAATCCACATCATGAGTATGTTGGATTATATCCAAAAGGGTTCAAATTCCGCAAGAAGATGTTTGAGGAAATCGACAGACTTGTGGCATATTTCCAACGACACATTGACGATCCACTGGATGCAGGTCCATCAATACGGTCAGTTGCAGCCATGGTGCCAATGCGCAGTCCTGCACCTGGTGGTTCTGGTGGCTGGGGCGGCTCCAATAGCAACGATGGTGGCTGGAGAGGCTCATCTGGAGATCGCGAAAGAACATCCACTCCAAGCTCTAGAACTGGTGAGTCTGAACAAAGGTTTTCAAGTCTTGTAGAAGCATACTAATGATTGATGATTTTGGTTGAGTTAGTTTGTCAAATATATTGCAGGCAGGAGTGATTATAGGAATGGTGGTGGTCATGACGGGCATCGAAGTGGTCTGCCACGGCCATATGGTGGTGGTGGTGGTGGTCGGCGAGGCCGAGGACGAGGGTCGTATAACAGTCGAGAAATGGAAGGTGGAAGGTCTAAGGATGGCGAGGATGGTTGGAGTGGTTTTCCGGGTGCAAAAACTCAAAACTCACCAGGAAGTGTGGGTTTCGCTGGCGGCAGAGGTAGCGGTGGCGGCAGCAAAGGGGGTGGTGCTGGGTGGGCCAGTGGGTGGTAGTGTGGTGGGCATGCATCTATAGTGTTTTTGCTTAAACTGGGAACTTTGTACTACAGATATTTTATTGATTTACATCATGCTATTTTGTATGGTCTTTTTAGATTTTAGATTTTGTTTTTGCTTAGTATTTTTTGTGGTTGATGCTCTTTTATGATTAGAAATATAAATTCCAAGTATAAATGTTGCTTTGTTTTATGGTGTACTAATCATTTATTATGTGTATATATATTACTTTAATGTAAGTTAGATTACAAGTTAAATAAGTTTATATAATAAGTTAAAAAATGAATTGGTTATTGATTCTAATTCAAACTTGCATGGTTTTTTCTTAAGTTAACATATTAAATTACAAATCAAAATTATTTTAAAGTTAGTGAGGCTTTGAGGGGTACCTTGTATTTATAATATCATTTTAGTGTCACATAACTATTCTTTTCAATTAACCCCATTTTTCCAACTACAGGGGTATTAGTCTTTCATTTTTCATCCTTTCGTATTAATAGATTAATACATTAACGGAAGAGGACTTCATTTCGAGCGGCCCCTCAACCCCGATCAGAAACATCAGCAGCCGTACTGCTATGCGCCGCCTTGCTACGCCAAGTGGCCAAGTGAGACATGCAAGCCTTGTGGGGCGAGTAAACCTTATAATCTACAAGATCAAAAATGAAAAAATAACGAAATGATAAGAATACCTATTTAATTAGTATTTAGTGGGAAATAGAAACAATGTACGTGTTTATTTCATGTAATTAAAATTTTGAATTTACATTAGTCCTTATTCCTTGCAATAGCCATACTTCAACCAATAAAATCATGTCAAAAATTACTGATTATTAAGAATTCGTGACTTATATTTGGATTACAAGTCACATATCTTATCACAAATAGGCCGTAAAATACCTTTAAACCTTTTTTTCATCATTTCAATTGTATATTATAAATTTATGATAAAAAAAACTAAAATATAAATCAAAAAGGTTATTTCAAACTTTCAGCAAGTACGTCTATTAAGGTAACTTATAAAAAAATATTTATATTATATTCAAGACATATGAGAATCTTAAAAATATTACTCACTCAAAGCATCTATTTTTATATTTTTCTTAATTAGGCCCTAATAAGAGAATTTAGCAGGGCCTAAAAGAGTACCATGTCCTTAAATCAAACTAACTATATAAACAAAAACAAAACCGTTTCCTTTATCATTCCACAAACCCTCAAACTTAGCAAAGACCCAATTGTCAATGCACAACAGATAAATAACATGATCAAACAATCTCAAAACATTACAGAAACAGCAAAAGAAAATGATAATCGGTTCATTACTTTAATTTGTGAGTTCCATAATTGCAGATACAATGTCACCATCTGCAGCCTTTAATGCCTTGACAGCCTTTGATCTTGAAACCCCGGCTTGAGTCATGACCAGCTCGATGTCCTTAGGCTCCACCCCGGTCTCATCTACATCTTCATCATCCTGAGCTGCAGCCGTTGGCTCAGCCTTTGGTACCACATCACTAAGGTTAGGTGCTTTGAATTGCTCTGCTGCCTGACTCTGCAACTGTGAACTCAGATCCTCTATTTTCGCTTCACCAAATATTACATATGTGTCTGAAGCTGGGGACTTGAAAACATCAGGCTTTGAGATCACAAACATCATCTGCAAAATGATGACACTAATCATTCAGAAACAAGAAATCATCATGGAAACTAACAATGTTCAATGTGAAACGCTGCACCTTTTATTTGGGTGACACCACGTCCCAACAATGGCAAAATAAGCATGTCAGGTAACCATTTTTTTGAATTTTATAAAGTAATAATGTGGTGAATAAGATTATAAAAGCTATATCCTCAAATCTCAAAAGTATAAATCTAGTGTCTTTTGTTAAAAAGTTATAAGCATTTTGAGAGCGCTATGGGTGACTTTCTAGTTTCTAACTGTCTGACCGATTGCAACTTTGGCTAAGTTTTGAAGATTAAATATTTGACCCCACTAGAGATAAAACACAAATCAAAATTGACCCACTTTTAGGCAAATAATTCATTTCCAAATGCAAGTATTTTCCTATTAGAAATCAATATTATATAGTTCACAACTTTATACTAAAGAGTCATGATTTTGATAAAGAGACTGCCGGTAACTCTTCTGTAGTTTTAGATTATCAACATATATTTGTTGGTGAATAATTTTGTAATCCAAGTGTCCAAGTAATGTGGGATTATATTAAACTTACGTTCTTGCTCTTTTTGACAGTAACACGACTGACTCCAAGAATGGGCTTCATTCCAAGCTTTAACATAGCCTTCCGACTTTTTTTCTCACTTCTGCTTTGCTTAGATCTACCACTTGCATCTCCCTGGCCTGCTTACATAACATATCATGCAATTAATTTTTTATCACAGGAATAATTGGTGGGGGTTAATGAAAAAAGAAAAAAAGAGTATTACACTTAGTTTATAACATAATCATGATACAGGATGACAGCAATGATCCACAAGAAAACGCTAGTGATGAAAACTATCTGTTCTACGCTTCTATAATGATTTCTTGAGTTAAAATATACGAAAAACGGCCATCTTGTAAATGTAACTATCTATAGAATTTAAGAGAATATATGTTGGGAACCAACATGAATCGGGTAATTTTTGAAGTGATCACCATGGTGACAAATGTGTCAATTGTCATATAAATCAAGCTATTTGTGAAAACATTGCAATTAATGTGAAAAATGCCAAAAATAAATTACATCAGTTGATGGCATGGGAGCTACTTGGGCTTCAAGATGAACTCACCCTCAACGTTTAGGTAATGTATGAGTAGCAAAAATGCTTTAGAACTTCCAATCAGTTAATGAATAAGGAATCAAACTGAATGATATACAAAAAATACTTCAACTTTAATGTTTTAATCTTCAGGTGATAAAACATCAAAGAATCAAATGTCAACAGACTACAAATCTATGCACGTTTCTCAACCACAAACTCACCTTCAACATCATCTTCCTCATCATCATCATCCTCATCATCGTCATCATCATCTTCAACCAAAGGTTCCTCATTCTGCATAAAAAAAAAACATTCAGCATCACAAACATATTCCATATAGCTATCAAAAAACATACCCTTATGCAAGATTGGAAGAATTATTCTGCATCTGATGTGAATTAATCTCATTTGTTTACACACAAAACTAGAGCTAACAAAAAATATACTAATAAACCTAAAGCAGGATACTAAATCAATCTCAATTAACTAAATATATTTAACAACAATACCTAACATAATAAAAGTTATTATCTAGTATCACATAATTTCTAAGAAATAAAAAAGAAAAAGAAAATCTTTGTGAGGATCAGAGGGGTATAGAGAAAGATTTAGGATTTGTGAAAGAGAAGATGAATGGTGGATCTTACGTTAATCTTTTGTTGTTCAAGTTGGGCAGCGAGAAGTTCTTCTTGTGTTTGAGCAGCCATGGTGATTGGTGATACAAAGAGGAACTAGGGTTCGCCGAAAATAGTGTAGGAGAAACGAAGAAATCGCAAAACCCTAAATCACCTTCAAAACCCCAAATTTATTATTTTTATGGTCATTTCAAGTTTACACCTTGAAGTTTCACAATAATAATAAAAGGTAACTTTGTAAAATAGTAATTAAGTTTTAAAATTGTTTTAATTAGATCATTCATAAAGTTTTTTTGTTCCAATCAGGTGACTCGTAAAATTTTTGTCTCAATCATATCACTAAAGTTTCAGGATTGTTCTAATTAGATCATTCATAAGTTGCAAAAAATTAAAAAAGTTAAAGTTTTTAAAAACAATATTTATAAAAAACTGAATTATTTAAAAAAAATTGTAAATTATTTAAAACAATTAAAAAAATATGAGTGAACTAATTATAACACTCCTAAAACTTTAATAACCTGATTGAAACAAATAAAAGTTTTAATGACCCAATTGAAACACTCTTAAAACTTTAGTGACTTGATTAGAACAAAAAAAATATAAGTGACCTAATTGGAACATTGTTAAAACTTGTTTACTATTTTGTGAAGTTTTCCCAAATAATAACTAGTATTTGCTCCCGCGCGTTGCGACGGAAACACCACTTAGTTAACATTCGGGCTATGATGTGGCAGAAATACATATAAAAAATCCATTTAGTACCGGTACCTATGAAAACACAATGATTCGATCCGCAATAAGTTTGTTTTTAGCCATAGACTTATGGTTAATTTTGATTATATTTAACATTGAATAATTTTCAAATGTATTGTTTAGTTATAAGTATCAAACACGTATTATGTTTAATAAGTTATTAAATTATGTTTTGATAAGTTATTAAATTTACACTTAAAGGTTTATTATCCTTGCCTGACTTGCAAAATATTTGGCTGGTCGAAAAGAAATAAACATTCACATTTACTGCTACACAACTGTTTAAAAAAATAGTTGTTTAAAACTGAAGTACATCTTTTAAAACTTGTAGATATCAACCATCAGACCATAACCCACCTTTTGTTCTCTCTATCTCTATCTCTTTCTCTCTCTCACTACTCTCTCTCTCCCCCTCTCTGTCACTCTATCCAACGTTAAAACCATAGCAAATTATATTTATATATATTTATATATATATATATATACACACATATATATATATATACATATGTGTATATATATATATATATATATATATATATATATATATATATATATATATATATATATATACTTTTTTTAAATTTAAAAACATAAATTTTAATTTAAAAGTTTTAGAGTAAATTACTATTATTGTTACCATTTTAACCCTTACGGTTTAAAAAGTAATATTTTGATATATCAGTCTCTGATATTACATCTTATAACATTTTTAACCCCTAATCATTAACTCTGTTAGTTTTGTAAGTTAAGGGCAAGATTATTTTGGTCTTTCTTACTTCAGGGGTTCTTTTAAAAGTTAAAAATTATTTTTTAAAATTGAAGGGCTATTTATGTAATTATTTAAATTAACAAAAACCAACTCCAAGTTAAATAAGTTTTAATTATATATTTAATAAATATTTTACAATTAAAAATGTGTTTTTTATAAAAAAGATATGACTTTTTAAATCTTTTGTTTTTTCATATATGTCTTCTCCAGATTCATTAGTTTTTCAAAAACAAATTTAAAAAACCTTTCAACCATTTTAATGTATTTTGTTTCATTATAAAATACAACTTAGAAAATTTATTATTTTTTTGGTTTTCTTTTGTTATTTTAATTTCAAAAAATCATGTCATATATATATATATATATACTTTTTTAAAGCTTTCATTTTTTATAAACTTATTTTTCAAAATCATTCGTTGGAAATCTTTCAATAAATTATACATTACAAGTTATAATATTTTTAAAACTTTGATCATTTTAAAACCTTTCATTGAATTATACAAACATTTTAACTTCGTTCTTTTTTAGAACCGTTCATTTCTTAACTTCTTTTCTTAAATATTTTTTTTATAAACGTATTTTTTAAATTGTTCTTTTTTATAATCATTCCTTTGCTTAAAATTTTTCGTTTTTCAAGTACCATGTATTTATAAAATCATTTATTTTTTGAACTTTTTTTTCTAACGACTATAAGTAAGTAATACAATATAATATATATATTTGAAACGACTAAATTTCTAATGGTTAATTTTGTAACGGCTATGTTTCTAATAGAATGAAATACTTAAAAAGGACGAAAAATATGAAAAATGTTGAAAATCGAATGAGTTTGGAAAACACGTTTATAAAAAAACAAAATCATTAAATAAGACATATTTATTTTTATATTTATAATACGTTTAATTAAATAATAATCATAAAAATAATGATAAAAACAAAATCACAAAAAGTATATTTTTAACTTGTATTGTTTAATGAAATGGTAGACTTTAAAAAAGACAAACGATATAAAAAAAGTTTAAAAAACGAATGATTTGGGAAAGCCGTTTATAAAAATTCAAAAGCTTTAGTTAAGACATAAAGGACGTATTTATTTTTGTATTAAAGCGAAAGATTTAAGCTTTTTTTGAAAAAAAATTAGAATGTCGTTTATAAAAAACACAAAATTTTTATATAGGACGTATTTATTTTTATATTTAAATAGTGATTAATTAAATAATAATTATTAAAATAAAAAAGAATACTCAAATAACAAAATAAAACCAAAGCACATATAAAATATTTGCAAAAATGATATTAGAAACATTTTAAAATGTACAAATAAAAATATCATAATGATAAAAAAAAAGAATACGGTGGGTGTTGTTTTTGTAAATTTGAGTAATTACACAAGTAGTCACTTTGTAATTTACACAAAAATAACCCTGAGATGTAAATGGACGAAAATACCCTTATGGGGTGTTTGGTATGCACTAATTCAATGGAACTCAATGGAATTGGAATTTGAATTGCATTGTTCATTCTGTTTGATTGGTAGGAATTCGTTGAAATTGGAATTTGAATTCCATTTTTAGCGTGTTCGGTTGAAAAATAAATTGGAACTAGAATTAAGCCCTTCGCGTTGCGGCAGGGGTCGTGCCATGTAACACCAATATCACACTACTGTCAGTGACCACCAACACCAGAAAGCTCGTATTAAAAAAATGAAAAAAATAAAACCGAACGGAAAGTAGACGTAAAAACATTGAACCTCGCACGTGAAACGTAAAACATTAAAAACAATAACTAAGACGATGTTGGACCCGCACGTTGTGACGTGCACGTTAAACCGGAAAAAATAGACGCAACAATGTTGACGCGTAACTCTCTAAATTTATACCAACATGTAAACGAAAATTGTAAAATATGAAAAATATAGGGAAACCAAATTGAAAGTGAAAAATCATAAGGGTTAAATTGTAAAAATGTAAAAGTATTGGGGTTTGAAATGAAATTAACAAAAAGTTAAATTGTTGTACTATGTGCATTAAAATTTGTACATAAATGTTGGTAATTAGAATATATATAATTAATTCCGTCAAATTCCTTAAAATGAAAGATTTCAAAATCCTTCCAAATATTGAAGTATTTCAAATTCCACCAACCACCGCCTCCACCTACCACCCCGCCCACCGCCAGCCGACACTACCGACAACCCCAACCGCCGACCACCACCACCCTGACCGCCGGCCCCCGGCGACCCCGACCGCCCACCACCACCGCCCGCTGCCGTCCCCGACCGCCGAACCTGTCCGCCGACCCCCGCCGCTGTCCGCCGACCCTCGTCGTCCACTGCCGCTCGCCCGCCGCCGCCGCCCCCTAACCATCGGCTGTCACCGACTGCCGTTTCCGAACCGTGTCTCGACGATGGGCGTTATCGGTAGTGGGTACGATCGGTTTTCGGCAACAGGCGCGGTTGGTGGTCGTGGTCGATTCTCGACGACGACGGTTGGTGGTATGTAGCAGTGATAATCGGTGGTCATTGAGGTGGTGACGGTTTGCAACGGGTGATAAATTCCAATTTCTTTATAAGTGTTTTGTCACTATAAATGTATTTGGAATTTAAATTCTCTTTACCGATTCCAATTCCTTTAAATTTCAAATCTTTTGGAAAATATTGAATTCCAAATACAATACATTCGAATTCCAATTCAAATTCCAATTCCAACAAATTTCGCGAACTAAACGTCCCCTTACACTTATCAGAATAAACTAACAGAGTTAGTATTAGGGGCCAAAATTGTTACAACATGCAACCCCAAGGTCTGATATGTAAAAAGATTCATTTTTTGGGCTAATAGGGTTAAATAGCCCTAACCCAGGGGCCAAAATAGTAATTTACTCAAAGTTTTATTATTTGTTGCAACATGAGTTCAAAAGTTATTGAAATTTAAATAACTTATGAAACTTTTGATGGTAGATTGATGTTTTTTTAATTTTTTTAAAGGAAAATTGTTATTTTTATCAAAACTCCAGAAACAAAATCGAATTTAACTCTTATTATTTTTTGGTTATTTGATTTCTACCTCCTATTTTGTAAACATAAATTAGTTTTTTCCTCTAACATAAAACACACATCGTGTAGAATATGCTTATAAATATAGTGCTCAACTTATGAGAGTTAAACCGTACAATTTAGAAGATAAATATATGGTGTCGTTAGACCGAGAGGTCAATGAGAAACATAAAATAGTTAAAATAATGAGTTTATCGAACTCATTAAACAGTCTGTGGCACCCTCGCCCCTGAAATCCATAGGAGTCAATACGACTCACGGGCCTATCTAGAGACAAAAATTAAAGTTCAAACTAGTATCCCTGTCACAAAATCACGTTACCTTTCAAACCCTTATCTAAGATTTCGATCATGACACTTAACTGATCACCCAGTATATTAATCTAGGATGAGGATGACCACCAAATGTATTAATCTAAGATGAGGATAAAACCTCAGTCAGTTCTTCAGTATCCTACCTCTAAGGCGCATTTTTTTTCAGAGTAAAATATTTACAGTATACGGACTACATCTGTAGACATCTGTAAAGAAGATGTTGACCAATCATCCCAGTTTGCAAGAAGAAGACTGTTTGATTTTAACTTCTGCAGACTACAAATAAACACCTTACCCGAGGCTAAGCGGCGGAAGGCTGAGCGACGGGAGGTTGTGCGAAGCAAGGGGGTCGACGGGATGGGGTGTGCGTCAGGGAGGGTGGCCGGTGGCGAGGGGGAGGTTTGTCGGTGGCGAGGGGGAGGTTTGTCGGCGGCGAGGGGGAGGTTTGTCGGCGGCGAGGGGGAGGGTTGCCGGCGATGAGGGCGAGGGTGGAGGGTGTGGAGGTGGTTGGTTGCGCGAGATAGGGGCTGCGCGAGTTTAGGGTTCACGAGATGGGGGTTGCGAGACAGGTTCGCGAGATGGGGGTTGCAGGCGGCGGCGAGTGGAGGTGGCCGACCGGTGGGAGGGAGGGGGCTGGTGAGGGGTGATGGCAATGGTTTTGTCAAAAGGGTTGAACAGAGGTTTGAGAAGTATTTTGAAGTTTTTTTTATGTCTGCACCAAAAAGACTACGCACAAACCTTTTTTAATGAAATCTATTCGTAAAAACAAACAGTCTACAAACACTAATGTCTGCATGTGATGTGTGCGTTGCAGACAGAAGATTCTTCGAAGATGTTTTTAAAAAACAAACACCACCTAAATCATTAGTTAGAATACCTCTCTTGTTTTTTCCGATGTGCATTGGAGTGATTTGACTACCTGAACGTAATGCCATTTTTATTTTCATTTACTCTTAATCATTATATAGTACTCTTTCACTCTTATAGATTCATTATATGAAAAGTATATTGAATACGTATTTGATAATGTTATTTGTGTTAGATATGTCATGAGATTTATATTATCATCAAGTTTGTATATTTCAAACGATTGAAGGGTTAGGTTCTAGTAGTAAAAAAATGGTCCTAAAAAACAATAGGTATTATAAACATAAGTAAATTAATATTTTATGACTATTAAAACAAAAAAATTAAAATGATAAGAAAAATAAAATATACTTAAATATCGCAACATGATTTTTTAAACAAACTGACATATAATAGACCAAGTATGAGATACAAATTAATAATTAAATATAAGACTGAGATTACAAATACTCGTTTAAACTCGTCTTATTGTCATTCCTAATATTTAGCATAAAATTTGTGATACAACCATCTTACTTTTATTTAACTCGGAATTTTGAAAATGCATATTTTTTTTTTCGTTTTTTCACTTTTATTTTCTAATGAAATTTTACTGTGATGCCTTTTTTTTGGTAAATAGGTTGAAAGATCATTTGTATGTTAAGAAAGATCATAGTAGGAAGTAATGAGGGAAGACAACCTATCTTTTCTGAATAAATAAATTAAGTCTCGTCTAAACTTCACAAAACTTGGCCAATTTTGTTGTGATTTCTTGGTTGCTATTTGAGTGGTTTTGTTTTCGAAACGATTCTTTACGTGTTTCGATGTAAACATATTGGATCTTATCTCGCTTATTAATTACTTGAGGATTCCAGATATGAGAAAAAGAGAAACAAACTCTTATTTATATGCCGACTAGGTTACTATCACGTGTATTATACGTATTGAGTAAATAAATTATTAAATAATTAGTAAAAAAATTTAAAAATTATAAAACCATACTTGAAAATATAATATGATTATAGTTACGTATAAATAGATACTTTAAGTAAATAAACAATAATGTATTTTTTAAACTTTTTTTTTTTATAAAAAAATGTGATTTTTAAATATTTTGTTTTAAGTAAAATGATTTTTTCTTAAGTTTGTTGCTTTTTTGTTATTAAAAAAGTTTGTTTTTAATTTAAAAAAAGAGATTTTCAATTTATTAAATTATATATTTTTCTAATTTGAAAATGACATGAGTAATATTATTAGTATTTAATAATAGTTTTAATAATAGAGAGAAATGAAAAAGTTAGTACGATGAGCCTTACGATTGCGTCACGTCTTATCTAATTTTTTCTTTATTATAAATAAATAGATAGACAGACAGACAGATAGATATATAGATAGATAAGCTAGAAAACCATTCATTAAACGGATTATAGTTAGTAATAAACACAAAGATTTACGGTACGATATTTTAATATAAGATATGAATTATATATACGTAATAGTTCAATAAAATAAAATAATTATATTATTTTTTTAACTCTCTTATCTAAATAGTTTCATTTTTAAACATTCGCTTTAAAAATCTTTTTATAAAAAAATTACTTTTTTATAAAAATCTTGCTTATCAAAAACTCTGGTTTGTAATTATTCTGGTTGTTTTAATAAGATTGTTTTTAGAAAAGTTCACCTTTTTGTAATTTTAAAAAATTACCGATTTACAATATTTTATTTATAAAAGGTTTAGTGTTTTAGAAAATTTCATATTAAATAAAAAAATTTATTGTTAGTTCTTTATAAATAAAAAGATGTGATTTTTGATTTTCTTAAAAAATCAAATTTTAAAAAGATAAATTGATTTTAAAAAATCTAGATGAGATAGAGAAATATAGCAATTAATAAAATTGATCTTTAATAAGATAGAGAAATTAGTTTTAATGTTTAAGTTACTATAATACCCTTTTAGAGAGAAACATGATGCGATTATGCCTAAAAGAATGACAAGTGACAAAATAAAATATTTTTATTAGATACTGTAGATCAGGATGATTTAATAGGCTAGACACTCATTAGGTTTTAGATAAGATACTTGTTTCATGTAAAACATAACATTAATATTTATACGAGACGTCTATATCTTTATACATGATACATTAGAAGACACAATGTAGAGCCGGGGGAGGCTGGGGGAAAGCTGATCCTGAGTGGGAAACACCCCCCCCCCCCCTCGCAACACCACTTGCTCCCTCGTTTGTTGATGTGACTGTTACCCAACAGTCTCTTGATCGTTACACTATTAAAGTAAAATAAAATTTAATCATTATAAATACCACTTAAACATGTTTTTTTATTATATTACTTATACTCTTCTCTATTGTTTAAAAAACGCTATGATTCTCTTGGACTTTATATTAACGAATTTTCAACCTTGGAGGATGGATAAGAGATATTTCCGGATCACAAAGATCTTCAAAACAATGAACCGGTTAAACATGATACACCTTGTCGTTTACGATCACGTACAATCCAGAATATCCTTTAAGTGAATCTTCAAGCATTTGTATCAATTGAACCTCTAGTTTTATTTTGAGAAAAAAAATGTTGTCTTACTTTTTAAGTATTTTTATTTTTATAATTATTTTATATGTATTTGTCAAATTTATTATAAAGTATGAATTATAAATATAATTTAAAAAAATATAATCTGAAAAAACGGGGAAACGAGTGAAAACTAAGACGACATCTTGTCAAACGAGAATGACTATGAAAAATAGAAAAAAAACCGACGTGATGTTGATGTATCACGGAGGAAAAACAGAAAAAAAAATACACAAGACGACTACCGATTCCAAGCGGTTTCAAAGGCATGTACACTAGCGGAGTATCAGTATGTTTGTCTATGTTCATTTTTGATTGTTCAATTATGTTCGTTTATTTTTGTTTGGTTGTGTTCGTTTACGTTCATGAACTGTTCGTTTAGCTTATTAACGAACGAATATAAACGAACACGAACACTTCCTTTTCTTAATGAACGAAAATAAACAAAATTAACGCGTTCGATTTTTAATGTCCGTCTTTGTTTGGTTACAACTAGACCTTGCAAAATAGGCGGGTTGAGTCGGGTCGGGTGTTGGGTCAGAACGGGTTCGGGTCAGAATGGGTCTAGATAAGAATGGATTTGGAATAGAAACGGGTCAAGATGGGTTTGGGTTAGAACGGGTTCGGGTTGGGATGGGTCGGGTCTGGATGGGCCAAATAAAATATATATATATTGCACATTTGCTATTCATTACCAACTATGTACAAACTTTCTACAAATTTTTCATAAAGCAACGATGTATCGAAACTTAACATAAGTCCATATGACCAAATCAAAATCGTTTTGATTAAAATCAAACACCATTTTGAGCGGAATAATATTAGAAAACATAACATACAAACTTGTAAATTATACTATTTAACAAATGTCGAATCTAACAATTATGATGGGAGAATTAGATAAGCATTTTAACCTTTAGAAAAGATTTTTATCGCATGTAAACAAATTCAAGAAGACGATACGTCAAACTAGGCCCGTCGATTTTATCCGTACCCGATTAACCCGCCCAACCTGACCTCACCCGTATCCGAAGAAACCCGACCCGAACAACTCGTTACCCGAACAACCCGAAAACCGATTAAACCGCTTCTTATTCATGTCGGGTTTCGGATAAACTTTCAAACGTCAAAAAACCGAATAATCCGAACCGATTAACCCCACAACCTATATTATAATTAAGTAAATTATATTTATACACTTGTATATATTGTCCAAATTGAACAAATTGTTTGTATATAAATATATATTTAAGCACATTTTATAAATTATAGAAGTAAACTAATTTAAGTCCACTAGTTTTATAAGATTTCAAATGAAAACTCATTAAAATCTGCTAAATTAAGTCTATTGTTTTATACCCGAAACCCGACCCGAACAACCCGAAACTGATTAAACCAATTGTTATCCGGGTCGGGTTTCGGGTAGACTTTCAATGTTGAAAAACCCAAATAACCCGAACCCGAAACCCGATTAACTAACCCGATCAACACTCCTACGTCAGACGATTTCAAAGCACAAAGAAAGGGAGAAAAAAACCCAATTGATCTCAAACAAACAATATGATCAGATCGAGAAGCAAAAATTACCACCATTACAAACGTGTAGATCATTAACTTGTAAAACCAACAAAATCAAAGAAACATCTCTTAATTATCATCTAAATAAAGTAGAAAACTCTATAGTAAACAACAGAACAATCAAAGACAAACAAAAAGAAAATCAAAACCGAGCCTTTATTGTAGAAGCCGAAAGTAAAGACCAGGTTAGATCGAAGGTGAAAGGCGGAGCTGAAGAGCAGGTCCGATTCAAACACCCCCATCGATTCAAACATCACGTTAGCGACGAAGAAAAGGAGGCTGGTTGGGTGATGTCGTTACGGAGATCGGAGAAAAGTAGAGAAACAGAGTCAGAAGATTAGTTGCTAGTCTGGTAGAGTAAAATTGATTTAACCTATTGTGACCCACCCTTGTTTTTTTAGAACCCATCCTGACCCACTTTTCACTTTTATTTATTTTCAACTTACCCATGCAGATAAAAATTACTCAGCTCAAAAAAACCCAAAAATTTTATATTTAAAGTCCATAACAACCCACATTTAAGCATTTGGGCAAATATTGCCGGGTATAGTTACAACCTATCTCCAAGCTTAGAAAGACTAGACAACTCAACACCACCATCAACATACTAGAACAACGGTAAATGGTTGATGTCACCAATTCAACTACTAAAAGTGACTCATAAGGGTCCTAATTAAGTAATCAATAGTCGTCATTGAGCATCAAATCAAAAGATCAGAAGCCCCTAAATCACCAACACACAATGGTGTATTTCACATCACCCACAAAAATTCATCACGAAATACACGGGATTCACAAAATTGAAAAAAAATACATTTTTGATTTGGGGTTTGGGTAATCGAAATTACAGGAATGTTGATCATACGAAGCGGGGGGGTATAGAAACAGATAGATACATACGAAGAATCACAGAGAGAGAGAGAGGGAAAGAGGGAAAGAGGGAGAATATTTGTTCATCGATAATCGATAGATAAATTCCCCCGATCGATCCCCCCCTCTTCTGCAAACAACAAGATTTCTTCATGTGCATCGAGATTCGAGGTTGAATCTAAATGGGTTGTGATCAATTTCATCAATTTCGATTCTAGTCATGAGGGAATTGGATGGTCAGAACTCCCTTTCTCCTCGCAAGACTAAGAGGCTTTATCAAGTTTGGAAAGGTCGTAATGTGAGTTCATCTTCCTCGTTTTATCATCCTGTAATTTTGTGATATGCTGCTTTAATCGATGATTGTTTTGATATTGATTACATTTTGTTTGTTTTGTCTGAGATTACGTATGGTTTTAGACTTTTAGATGTATTAAGCCTTCAAAAAGTGTGAGATTTTGAGTTTTAAAGTCATATTTACATGAATGTTGAGCATAGGATGTTTCTATAATCTTGAAATATTCTCATAATTATCATGTAATCGTCATTGTATGTGTGAGAATTATGGATTACCTGCAACATATTATTCAATGAAAAAGGTCAATCTTTGACTTTGAAAGAATGTCATAACCATGGGTAAATTTGATAAATCTCAAATGATGTCATTGTTATGATATATTCATCATTTTGGTGTTTGAGAATTATGGATTTTCTATAATCTTTAAGAAAGTCAACATCTGACTTTCATGAGTCAAAGTAGACATGGATGTATCTTGAGCAACAAAGTGTTACACACGAGATTTTATAAATCTAACATACTTATGATGTTTTCATACCTTCTGTGTTAGAAATGTGGGTTTTCTATGACCTTTTTAAGAATGTATATTACTTTATGTCCTTAAGCATGAATCAAGATGCAGTTTGACTTCTGTGAGTCAAACTAGACATGAATGTATCTCCGGTAACACATTGTTCAATTTGTTATTTGATAAATCTCAGATCAAGTTCAATGTATCATGTTTTCGCCTCTTTTTTGTTCGATTTAAGGGTTTACAAAATCCTTAAAGAAAGTCAACTTTTGACTTCCGTAAGTCAAAGTAGACATGAACATATAGTCAGGAGCATATTGTGGATTTATCCTAGATCTTGATACTATTTCATAATCATACATTCCTATCATTTTGGTGAACATTATCAATGCATGAACCACTAGATCATAAAGTTGTGTGAGTGTTACGATTAAGTTTTGGTTTACAGAAATTTTATTGTGGCGGTAGATTGATTTTCGGTCCTGATGCCGGCTCAATACTTCTATCTGCATTCCTTATTAGCGCCCCAGCGATTACCTTCTGCATCAAAACTCTACTCGAAATAAAAAACGATGGAAGCATCTTCGTGTATGGGGTACTTTCTTCAGAAGTCGTCCTCACTCTTCTGGTACGTTAAACATCATTTCTTTGGGTGGTGGCAAACGGGTTAAACAGTCTACTAAAGAAACCGGTCGCCTTGAAAACAACAATAATCTATTCTTTTACAAAATAAAGCGACCTATATCCTTTAAACTCGCAAAATTACATATCTAGTTTCTCGTTTCGTATCTGTTATAATTTGACTGGCCTTTCTGTGACCAGGTTCTAACTTTTCTCTTCATGACGTCCGCAAGAAATCCGGGAATAATTCGTCGGAACAAACAACCGCCAGAATGTGGAGAGTCTTTCAATCTCCGGACACAATCGGTGGATTGGTTAGATGGTACGTCAATGAGCGTGAGGGTACCGAGGATAAAAGACATGCTCGTTAATGGTCGCTCTTTTAAAGTAAAATATTGTGACACATGCATGCTCTATCGCCCCCCACGCGCTTCTCATTGCTCCGTCTGTAATAACTGTGTCCAACGGTTCGATCACCATTGCCCGTGGGTAGGCCAGTGTATCGGAGTTGTAAGTCCAACGACCTTGTTCAACATGGTGACCTTTTTTAACCTTCTTTTACGGGTGTTCACTGTCTGAAATGAAATGAACAGTAAACTTAACCGTATAAATCTTAAACAGGTCGAATACTTTATATGGTTGGATCAGTTTTTAATATTTTTGAAAACCTCCAAGCATAACACAATTTGATACATTTACCCGTAGATGAGTCAAAACTGACCCCTTTAGAATATGTCATAGTTGTTGGTTGTAACAATGGTTAATGCATTTGCAGCGCAACTATCGATTCTTCCTCATGTTCATCACATCTTCAACGGTCTTGTGTGTATACGTCTTCGTGTTTTCATTGATCGATCTTATTCGTGAAAAGGGGAGCTTTTTGGATAGTTTATCGAAAGATGTGATTTCGGTTACGCTTGCGACATATTGCTTCATATGTGTTTGGTTCGTTGGTGGGCTTAGCATGTTCCATTTTTATCTCATTTCCACAAACCAGGTTACGATATCCTTACGCTTGTTTAACAAATAACAACTACAACGAGTCGCTAATTTGTCCTAACATATTATTTTCATGTTGTGTTTTGCAGACAACTTATGAAAACTTCCGGTATAGATATGAAAAGAAGAAAAATCCATTTAATGAAGGGTTTATTAAGAACTTTAAAGATGTAATATGTTCTAAACTGCCACCCCCTATCGATTTTCGAGAGTGGGTGGTTGTTGAAGATGATAATGCTTCAACTGGTGGGTCGTTCACACAAAGATTTGGTGCATCTACGCTTGCTTCGAAAGGGAAGTTAGATAAGGACCCAAGCATAAGCGATGATACATTGTCAAACAAAACTTTCAACATTTCCACCACGGATAAAGATTTACAAGGCAACAATGAAGCCAAAAACATGCCAGGCGGTCCATGATTTCTTGTTAATCGTCAAGATTCGGGTTTATATAACGATGGAGGAATCAAAGAAAAGAATTGTACCTGAACAAGATTTCAATTAGAGAGACAAAGGGTGTCGCTTTCTTGAATAAAACGGTTATTAACTTTGTTTTGGCACAAGATATCGTGGGAGTTTGAGATATTATTTGTTCTAGCTTAAAGTGATGTTTGTCTTTCTAGATCAATAAATTTCAAGTCCAAGGCAATGTTGCAATGTTGCTATGATGGTTTGCGCATATCACTCTTAACTTGCTTGTTTACAACCATATGAGGCAATCATGATAATTAAACAATTATCTTAAAACTACTATTACTAACGGGCTATTTTTTGCTGATACAACTTATCTTGACAATATACCCCGATCACGTTACTTAATGCACCTCTCATGTATTTATAGATCTTGATTAGAAAAATGTTATTACATGGGTAACTATAAACTTGTACAAATAAATATAACAAAATTATTCTTTGAACAACCCACCAGCAGGCTTTGAGCCTAAAAAGACATGAAGATAACTCTATAAGATCAGATTCACTGAAATAACACCAACAAAGTAAAACCAACATGAATGCACAAAGAGGATTTCACAACTGTAGCTGACCTTGATGTTTATTCCATTCTGTACAGATAACATCAACCTGTTTGTTCTGCCATGACTGCATCTCCTTTACAAATAACAAAAAACCCGAGCTTTATCTTTGCGAATTAGGTACTCTGCATATGGCAACAGCTCTACATGTTCAGTAAGCAAAACAGAAAACAATAAAATAGGGAAAGTGGTCTCAAGGCCAAGTCACAGCAACCCGTGGGACGCGATCAGTTACCAGGAACTTTAACTATTATCATGAAGGAAAACTAAATAGCTCTCACGTTGATGCAAAGGCACTCGCCCTAATGAATCTAGAGGCGCAAATAAAACATTTTGAACAAAAAAACACAAGAAAATAACTCACCTTACAACAGATCATGAAATTGTGTGTTCATCCAAGGCCCTAATTCTGTATAATCTGGGAAGTATGGCACCCTGTTATTCCTTTTCCTTAACTGCTTTCGTGTTCTGAATAGATTCCATTGCTTCTTCAAATGATTTCTGCAGACGAAATGAAAGTTGTTACCGTTGCTCTAAATCAGTAAGATCGTTAAAGCAGTAAGCTTGTCAGTTATGAGCTGTAAATTCGGTATCTTGAAACATGGTTACAAAGGACAAGAAACATACACCCGGATTCTGCATCTTCCAGATTGCATCTCTCCCTATTTCAACGACTGCTAGACCACTTAAAATAGCCCTGCAGAAAGTTTATCCATTAGATCAGGGGAAAAGCTTTAGCAATACCAGATTATCAGTCAAGTTCAAAACAACATCATGCGTGTTATCACAATACTAAAATTTACTGACTTTACGACCAGAAGTCCAGAATAATCAAATTGAGAAAAGCAAGCAGAATTTTCCTCAAGAAAACTGATGTTTATGATATATAAACATAACCAAACAGCCCGAGTTTTAATCAATACATCATTTACAGTAATGACTTTGAAACCCTTTGGTTTTATAAAAGCAAGCCTGAGGCTCGATCAGGAAGACGCCTCAGGGCCTTGAGGCAGCACTTCATGTACACGTGGCCCAAAGTGATCAAGTTAAGATTTGGAGGAAGTTAATATGTAAGTTGACCAAAAGGCTGAAATGATCGCGAACGTTTGGCTGAAATGTAATAGACATGAAAAAGATACAACTCCTGGTTATGCATAAAACTATTTGGTTTTACATATAGCAACGACCAAAAGACCGAAGAGATCACGAACGTTTCATCCAAACGTAAAAGACAATGAGAAAGATACAACTTCTGGTTGTACATAAAACTTAATTAGACGAGCTTCGAAGACCTAAACACCTCGCAGCCCCTCGCGCCTTAAACCCCACATCCAAACACCCCTATGTAACACCAATTTCCACATTCAACTACATTATGAGCTTAAATCTCCTTATCAGGTAAATTCATGCAATTTGCTTATCTAAAAGATGATCACCATCAAAACAGATACACAATTCACCCAAATATTCAAACAAAAACCCAATCAATCCAATCAAAAAACTCAAAAAAACCCAAAATCAGAGTATGAGATACGAATCATACCCCGCAAACGCCACATGGAGAAGAAACGCACGACTATTAATATACCCAAGAGCCCTTTCAACCCTAGAAACAGACCCCTTCCTCCCACCACCATAATCCTCATACCTCCTCCTGTTATCATACGTATACCCATACCCATAGTTCCCATACCCATACCCGGACCCGGATCCACCACCACCAGCGGTCCAATTGCTCCGGTTCGACCGGAGATTGTAATCAGCGCGCTTGTGGTCGTCGACCAACACCTCGTAAGCCTCTGATGCTTGCTTGAACCGGACGGTGGCACCGTCTCTGACGGATTTGGGGGATGTGGAGTGCTTATCGGGGTGGAATTGCTTTGCGATGTTCCTGAAGGCTTCTTTGATCTCGTCTTTTGTGGCGTTGGGGTTCAGACCCAATACTTTGTAGTAATCCATTGGTGAAACAGGATTTGGGTGTGTTGATGGAGGTGTAATTGGGTGGAATTTGACATGAAAAAGGGTGGAAGATTGATGAACAGAGGGGTACTTGGGTGGTCCGGAATGGGAGATCGTGGCTCGGGTACAGCCATAAACGGTGTTCTTAACCGGGGCACCGAAAACAGATTCGTGGACTCTTGGTTCGTAGAATGTTATACTTTGTTGACGATGTTACGTGTTTTTTTTAAGTCTACTTTGTTGTACGGATGTGAAACAAACTTCTATCGTGATTCCACTGGAAAGGTTATAATTCTAGCACTCTACGGTGCTTCTCTCACTTGGTTTGTATTATCGTTGAAAAAATAAAATCAATGATCAAGTAAAATGAAGCTTCGGATTGACAGTTACACTTTGAATCGGTATAGGCATTTTTTATTAGTATCGAGTGGTGAAAAGGGGCTAATCATTTAATAAATTAACAAACAAGTAACACTATTGTAACAAAATTAAAGGCATTAGCTACGTCGTTGTATTATAAATAGATGTGTCAGCCTATTATTTATACATTCATTCACAAATTTACAAGAAACATACAACCATTTTTTTAAGTGTTTTTTTCTCTTTTATCACAAGAGTGATAAAACTTATTTTTTCTAGGGGTGTTCAAAAAATCCAATATCCGAAACTATACGAAATCTGATCCGTATCCGAATCCGAATAAATCGATCCGAATCCTTATTCGGATATTCAGATCGTATCTCATCCGAATCCGAATTCCTTATTCGGATTTCGGATTTCACAAATTTTTTATTCGGATAATCCGAATAAGACTTGAACTATATTTCTAGCCCAATACTCAATACTCAACTATCTATCATGTTTTCAACTCAATTCACAAGAATATTTACACATTCTAGTCATAATCTTAAATAATTATGCAATAATTGACGTCGTTCTAAATTAGAGATTCTAATCTTCGGGTTCCATACAATTACCTATTATGTTTTAATTTTGAATTTGCGTACAAGTCAAATTCTTTTAGTATTATATCTTTTTGATTTCTAACTTATAAAATATTAAAAATAAAAAACTAGCAAAAAAAACAAAAAACAAAAAAATAGAAAAAAAATGTTATTTGGTTTATTCGGATTATTCGGATATATCCGAATCCGATCCGAATTAGATTCGGATAGATTCGGATCGGATAGAAAAACCCTTATTCGGATCGGATCGGATCGGATTTCGGATAGGGTCCTGAAATTTTCAAATCCGAATAATCCGTTATCCAATCCGCTGAATACCCCTATTTTTTTCTAGTATAATTTCTAACAAATCTACATATCTTGTTTCTTTGTTTCTCATGTGATAATGTTAATTGGATTTAAGTGCAACTTTCAAACTAATAAATCTTTTGCATTTTTTACGTTTTCTGTTCCTTTGATTTGGAAAGGAAAATACTAAAGATTTAATAGTATTACTAGAAAGGTGTCCGCACAATGCAGCGGGACGGCATTTTACACCCGAAATATGTTTCTAAATTTTTTGTTATTTTAAAAGTAATTTTACAAAAGTCTATTATATTTTTTCTAAGGTAAAATTTTGAACACCAAATAAATGAGTTTTGCATGACGACTTGTACATTTACGCATTAACTTATTGTATCTCACAAAATACAGATCGGTTCAGCAAAAAAATTACATCAAAACGTTTAAAAAATACACAGGTTACAATTGTAGTATCAAATAGTTTTTAAACATGATAGATTAAAAGATATAACTGAAATATTTAAAACAAATTAAGTTTTTTTGTTTATGGGTAGATAATGTAAAATTTTATGTAAATTACAGTAAGTGTAAAGTTATTACGTAACTAATTGTAAGAGGTGATCTGTAAATAATATTAAAAATACTATTTTACCCTCAAAAGTGGTTATATCTTATGTATTAAGTAAAATAATTGTTCTTAATTTTATGGTATCTTAAAATACCCTCTCATATGTTTTATATATAGTATAGATTAAAGTTTAAATGCTTTTTTATTCACTATTACCTCATAATATAAACTTCATTTAATAGAAAGAAAATAACTTCACTTATTAGTAATTCAAATTTGTTAAATTTTTACGTAAGTGTTAATATAAAGGTTTAAGATTGTTTTTTATTTACTATTACCTTATAATTTAAGTTTTATTTAATAAAAAGAAAATAACTTCACTTATTAGTAATCAAAATATTTATATGTTCCATCTAATAATTGGTTACTAAAACCCTAAAATAGTGGATGTGGTTGAATAGTTGGTTCTTAAATTCCTAAAATAATGCAAATTTAAAATATCAAATAATTCAAATTTGTTAAACTATTATGTAATTGTTAGTAAATGTAGGGCTATTATGTAATTAGTTGTAAGATTACCCGTACATAATGATTACTTATTATTTTACCCTTAAAAATGATTGTACCTTATGCATTGAGTAAAATATGTGTTATTAATTTTAGCGTATTTTAAAATACCATTTCTAAATGCTTTATATATAGTATAGATTATTTGTTTTAACATTTACAAGATTGGAGAAGCGGGAGATAAATAAGTAGAAATATTTGTGTGTGTATACTTGAGACCATAATATAATTATGTTAAATTATACCTAAATTGAGTGATTAAACCAAACAATATCATTAGATATGATTATGAGTTTATACTCGTTTTTAGTTTTTTTTCTTTTTGGTAATGAATTTTCCTAGAAAAATATGTCAAATTAAAAAAAGCACACCTTAAGAAAAACAGACGCTCCGAGAGTCCGTGGGACCTAAATTATCACCCAAAACATGCTTTAGGATGAAGATGCTGCCATAATGGCTAGGAAACAAAATCCATGTGATGGTGCAACTGGTAGAGCCTGTTGAAGGAGAGTACTAGTCAATGTAGGAGTTTCTCTCGTAATCTTAAAAACCATACAAAACAAGGAGTTTTTTGGAAAACATATAAACTTAAATAGTACTAATGATCTAACATATGGCCTTTCATATCAGGTAATTAGCATTCATTCAACCTTTTAAATGGGTTGTCCTCTAATACCAGTAGTCGACAAATATATTTCTAACTGATGCACGTCATCAACTTCAACCTTTTCACCTTCTCAGAGTCAATTGAGGACGAAAAAGGCTTGGATGCTAATTTTAAGGCAAAACTTGATGCATCTAGCTCTCAACTTTGATTACTAGACAGATGAAGTAACCAAGATCCAAATGCATCAAGAATCATAATAACCTTAGTTGGGCAACCACAAACAAGTTTGGGAGCTCCACATTTCATTCACCTAGCCGACAAATCAATGAATAAACTCATCTTCCATGCAGTGTCCCAGCTTGTATAGCTCCACACCCTAAAAACCATGAAACACCAAAATAAATAGTTAGTCAAAGGTTTTTGGCCTTTGGGTGGTACCCAATTTATTCAAAAGTGTTAGGGTTAAAAACTTAAAAGGAATAGAAATGGCTAACAAAGTCACCCCACTAGGCCTCTATAGTCAATAATTATGCTATTGGGTTCAAGCTGAACCTAACCAGAAACAAGATCCTTTTGTTCCCCCAACAACAAATGTGAATAACTGGATATTAAGGCCAAATGTGTATAAATTTACACTAAACCATCATAGACATGGCTATTTTTTTACATTAAGAGATTTTCACATCTTCGACTCCATAGCTTGTTAGATGATCCAAACCCTTGTTGGAAGCTGATTCAAAAGGCCTATGTGTGCATGGAGGCTCAAGACTCAATTATTAGCATGTGATATAAAGCTGATTGAATAATCCATGCATGTGTTCCTATGTTTATGTTTTGTTTGTTATTTTAATAATGGGTCAATCGGTTTACTCGGTGGTCATTAGAACGATACGGTTGTTGAGCTTTTTTAGGGTTTTCTTCTTTAGTTTTAACTTCTTTGTAACTTAGCTTTTATCATCACTTTGTAAATACAAAAATACTTGAGCTTTCATACATATTTGTGTATCTGTGAGTTGAATCTGTTTTCAAATACCAATAATTTTGGTATCAGAGCTTTGGGATGTTGTTTATCTCAGAATTACTACTACAGATGATGGTTCTCGAGATCATCGTGAAGCCAAAAAGAAGGATGCTCTAGCCATGTCGATTATCCACTAGGGAATCCACGATGATCTTTTCTCTCGTATAGCAGCATGCGAGTCAGCAAAAGATATGTGGGATACTCTTGAAGGACGTCAAAAGGTCATACGGAGAAGAACTTGTTGATTAAAAGGTTGTCGAAAAAGTACTTCGAAGTCTCTCATCAAAGTATAACTATGTCATACCTTCAATTGAAGTGATGTATGATTCAGCTAAGGTAACTTTAGTAAAGTTAATAGGGTTGTTGCAATCGCATGAGAAACGTATCAACAGTCAGTCGCAACCCGATAATGGAGCAAAGAAACCAGAGTATCAAGATGAACAAGCATTAAAGTATTCAACGACTAGACCAAAACCACTCGTGGTGGAGGTCATGGTCGTGAAGCATTGCGTGGGAGATCTCTCGGTCTCGATCGTGGTAACTCCTTTGATAGGAGCAAAGTACCACAATGCTACATATGTAAAAAATATGGCCTCGTGAAAAAAGATTGCTGGTATAATGACGAGCCTCAAGTTAATGTTGCAGAAAATGATGAACAAAATTAAGATAATGAATATGAAACTCAAAACTGATGTTAGCCTTTCATGATTACATGTTAGATCGGGTTCATCTCATGACGCTCAATAATGATAACAACAACAAATCCCACCTCTGGTTTATTGACTCAGGGTGTTCCAACCATATGACGGGTTTGAAAACAATCTTCACTAGTTTTGATGAAACCTTCAAGTTGGGAGTTCAATTGGGTGACAAAAAACGCTTAGATGTTAAATGAAGAGGAACTGTGAAGATCCAAATGAGGCATGATGATTACATACTTCTTGAAGATGTTAATTTGCACCTCCCCCTGAGTCTAATTTACTCAATTTTAGGCAACTCATGAGGAAGGGATACTCCATCCTCTTTGATAATGGAAAGTGCTTGATAAAAAACAAGGCTATTGGAAGGTATGTTCTAGAGATCTCAGTTGTAACCAACAACATGTTTGTCTATAACACAAATTGTTTGATGGCCTTATATGACATGTCATTAAAGCTTAACTCTAAATCATTGAAATGACATAACAGGTATGATCATCTGAACTTTGAAAGTCTTAAACTATTACATGACAAAAGGATGGTTGAAGGGCTACCTAAAATTAAAACTTCTATTCACTATGAAGCATGTGTACTTGGTAAACAAACTAGGAAGCCCTTCATATCCATTTCATGGCAAGCTAAAACCAAACTAGGACCGGTACATAGTGATTTGTGTGGACCAATGCAAACTCCTAGTATTGGAAATAGCTTGTACTATCCCCTCTTTGTAGATGATCTTACTTGCATGAGTTGGGTATATTTATTGACTCACAAAAGCGAAGCTGCTGACAAATTTAAATAGTTTAAGGTCATGATAGAAAAGAATATAGCTGCCTTATTCTGGCAGAGGTGGAGAATTCTGCTGTCAAGCCTTTAATGCCTTTTGTGCTAATCAAACGAGAGATCACAGTTCTATACACCCCGCAACATAATGGGGTAGTGGAACGAAAGAATATAACTATCATGAATCTTGCATGAAGTATGCTTCAAGATAAGGGCTTGCCTAATTTTCTTTGGCCTGAGGCAGTAGCTACGATGGTCTATACATTAAATAGGTCACCCACTAAGGCCCTTGTAAACCAAACCGCACTACATGCTTGGTCGGGTACAAAGCCATTTGTTAACCACGTGAGAACCTTTGGTTGTATAGCCCATAGCATCATTTCTTCACAAATGAGAAAGAAACTTGACAAACGATCTGAACGTGTAATTTTTGTTGGTATTCTAATCAGGTTGATGGAGTGTATAGACTATATAATCCTGACACAAAAAAGTTCAGTGTTAAAAGAGATGTGTTTTTCTGAAGATGCACAATGGGTCACTTGGAATACACAAGAGACCAATGTTGAAAACACTTTTCACTTTATTAACCTTTTCCCATAGACCCCACTCATGAAACCCAAAATGATGTTAATATTGTACCTAACGCTCCATAACATGACCCCATCACTTCCCATGTGTCCATCAGTTCCCTAGAAACCACTTTACCCACTAGTGTACGACTATTTTCCACCAAACACATATACCCTCCATCTCTCAGTTAAATACCATTCATACACCCTCCACCTCTCAGCCAACATATATTCATGACCATCACCATCAAGTAATACTTCTTTACCCATCGAATCTTCAACCAATCTTACTGGTCATTCCAAAAGATCATCAAAACCACCAAGTTGGCTACAAGATTATTATACAGGAAGTGAGTTTCTTGATAATGACAATGAACTTTCCTCATGCCAATTTGCCTTTTGGGGTAGTTATTGATACAACTAATTTATTTTATCCTCTCTATATTTTTCTATACATACATATAGATACATGAAAAGAGATAGAGACAATAAAGTGTCTTAATAATATAAATGAGTGTTTGTATAACCCAACCCTTTGTCTTAAGTGTGTTTGACCTAGTAATCTACTCATAAGCTGCCTCAACCTCACACTCGGTAGAAGCTATGAATTGAGAAATCCAAGCCATTAAAAAAATCATACATGGGAACTAGTCTCATTACCACAAGAAAAGAAAATGTTGGAGTCAAGTGGCTTTTCAAGACTAAAATCGGATTTGATAGGCATGTCAAACACAATGATCAGTTGGTTGCAAAGGGGTACTCACAACAACCAGGGATTGACTTTCAAGAGACTTTAGCACCTGTTGCATGATTTGAGACTATCCGTCTGGTAATTTTCATTGCTGTCTAGAAAGGTTGGGAAAAACATCAACTAGATGTTAAGCCTGCTTTTTCTAAATGGTGATGTATCTGAAGAAATTTATCCACAAAGCATCGGGAGATGGTGTATAAGTTGTATAAAGCTCTCTATGGGCTTACACAAGCTCCTAGAGCTTGGTATTATAAGATTGACAAGTAATTTGGTGAACATGGATACAAGAAAAGTTAAAATGAACCAACCCTTTATATTAAGAAGACCTCAACAAGTAATATCATTTATGTCTATCTTTATGTTGATGATATTATTTGTATTTCTTCGAATGAACTAGTGACATAATTCAAAGAAGGTATAAGACACACATTTGATATGACTGATCTGGGGCTGCTCAAATTGTTTCTTGGGTCGAAGGTTATTCAAGTTGAGGACAACATCTTTCTCCACTAGCAAAAATATGCTCAGAATTTGCTTAAATTATTTGGTGTGATTAAAGACAAGGTTGAAACTACACCGATGAACTATAATGCGAAGTTAAGTGCTCAAGATGGTAGTTAAAAGGTAATTGGAGAGGTGTTCCGAGGCTTGGTTGGAGGAATAATTTATTTGACTCGCACTCAGCCTGATTTGGCATATGCTATAAGTATGGTGTCCAGGTTTATGCAAAGTCCTTCAAAATTTCACATGGGGGTAGCTCATAGGATCCTCAAGTATGTAGCAGTGAGTACTAATTTTGGTATATGGTATGCTATAAGGGCTAAGATTTCACTAGTAGGTTATAGTGATAGTGATTGGGCCAGTTGCATTGACAATCAAAAAAGTCTCTCCACATAAATGTTCACTGTTGGCAGTGAGGCTGTATCATGGTGCTCAAAGAAACAGCCAACTATTGCTTTATCAAGCACCGAGGCGGAATATATTATTGCGACCAATGCCACGTGTCAAGCAATCTGGTTGCGTCGAATTTTTAGATGATATGTGGATCGAGCAACATGAGCCAACCATCGTGTACTGTGATAATAAATCAACTATAAGTCTATCCAAAAATCATGTTCATCATAACCGATCAAATCATATTGAATTACGATATCACTTCATCAGAGAGATGGTTGACAAAAAGATGGTTTCTCTGGAATTTTACTGCACACATGATCAATTGGCATATGTACTTACAAAGTCCTTAACCAAAGAAAAGTTTGTTTATTTCAGATGGATGGTTGGAATTCAGCAATTTGACTCAAGGGAATGTATTGGAAGTTGATTCAAACTGCATACGTGTGCATGAAGGCTTAAGACTCGGTTATTTGCACGTGAGAATTAAACGTAGTGGTCTTTTTTCCTGAACGACAAACACATACTATAAGCGTGGACATTCGGGTAAGCCCATTGGCGAAAGGCATCACGCCTTGCGAACAGACATCAGTGGCAGACCCAGAAAGTTTTTTCGTGGGGGTCAAAAATTATTAAATGGTCAGTTGTATATCGGTAAATATAAATTATTTTGCATGAGTCGGGTCTGGTCACATAATTTCCGTCAAATATTCAAACATTCAAGCAACTAATCAAATAATAAATCAAATATATTGGTCATAAATTAATAATTTAATATTTAATTTACGAAATAATCAAATAATACAATAAACTTTAGAGAACAAAAGGGTGGTCGATGGTAGAGGCTCCGACAAAATTACCGTCAAGCAATCATTTCATCAAAGTTTTATTAGTTAATTTTTTAAAATTATTGGATTAATGAAGTAAGGACCTTAATCGTTTAAAATAGTTAATATAAGTGCTTGGTAATTGGGTTTATAAAAATTAAAGGGATTATGGGCTAAACTTTTTAAATCACTATTGGGTATTTAAGTTTATAAGAAATTTCAAACATGTGTAAATTAGTTTATAACTAGTATGAGCAAGTAAGGTCGTCTCCACAGGGAATTGGTGGAAAGTGTAAAGCTTCATACCTAAGAACTTGAATCACAAAACAAAAATACTAAAAAGCAAATATTTTTTAAGGTTTTACTTTAAGCGAAAAGGTAAATTAAATGAAAATAATTAAGAAATCAACAAACTTGATAATTGGTTTTGAAACTTATGAGAAAAAGGCAACCACTTTCAAGATCCAAGTTCAAAGATCAAAGTTCAAAGATCCACACTTGGTTTTATAAGAATTGATTGGAAATCACATAGACATGATTTTGCGACATCGTTTGATTAAAGTGATAATTATGAAACAAACTTTTAAGACTCGCTCGTTCACACAATTACCAACTCACTTATGCAAAGAATTCACATACATGACAAACTGCTCACGATGCAAGAAAACCAAGTGCAAATGAAAGCACACAAATACTTAAACATAAACAACTCTTTTAACTTTAAACAAACGTACAATTATATTATTGTGTCAAGAGAACGTAACCCAAAACATCAATTCAAACTAAACCTAGTGCTTCACTTACAAGAACTCTCCTCCCGAAAGTGATTACGAATGTGATTAGCCGCTCATTAGCATGATTGGATCTTCAATGCTTGATTGGATGTTCTTAATGCTTGATTCAGGTGAAGCCGTGGTGAAAAGAACTCCCAAAAACGCCTTGAAAACCTCTAAAATTCGTATGGCAAAAACCCTCTTCGAAACCCTATGATTAGGGTTAAAAGGGGAAGAAAATCCTCAAAATCCGGAGGTTGTTAGGGTAACCGGCGTATCATATGTCGGTCCCGAAGTTGTACGATGCTCGTTCGCTGGATTTTGTTCAGGATACGCTGGCTGATACGCTGACCGGCATATGATACGGTGCCTAATACGGTGGTCAGAGTATGATACGGTGGTGGATACGCTGACTGATACGATGGTGCCTGATTGACTTGATTTTACTCCATCTTTTGTGTAATTGCACATCTACTCCTTCCACTTGCTCTAACACTTTCGTAAAGCTCTCAAAATATGCACTTTTATCTTCTAGCACCTGCACAATTAACATACTCAAAGTACACATATTCGAAACCAAGATTCATGTAAAATAAATCAATTAAACATTATAAGTATCGAATAAAGACCCTCCGATCAAAAAATATTGAGACCAAAGTTGAAAATGAAAAATGATAAGGGTTAAATGTAAAAGATGAAAATTATAGGGTTAAATATAAAATATAAAGAAAAAACAAAATGAGGTACAAACTATAAAACATAAAGTACAAATCATAATACATAACTAAGTTGATAACTAGTATTATATAAATAGGTCTATATTTGAAAATTTTTTAAATGTTAAATTGATTTTTTTTGAGGGACGATGTCAAATTTTGTTGAGAGTCTGTGTCAAAATTTCATGGAGTCGGTGTCAGAATTGCATGGTGGTCAGTGTTAATATTCTTTAAGGGTCGGCCAGGATTTGAACGTATGCATTCTAAAAGGACAAAAAATTCATGGGGTGCGAGTGACCCAATTAGACCAATTTAGGTCCGCCAATGACAAACATCACCCTTGACCCGACACGCTCACCGTTATAAAAGAAACACAACCAAAGATTCAAACTAATGACCTCCCATAAAGTTATCTTCTCTTAAATCAATTAATCTACAACTCATCGGTCAAATTGTAGAAAACTTATTTCAAAAAATATTAAAAATACTTGAAGAAAAAAGAGCGAGTGTGCGACTAAAGTCACTCGTCAGTCGTCATTGACTGTAACTATTTCATTTCATCAGACCCCTTCTTCCCTACCTACTACACCAACAACCCCCCGGTAGGTTCAATCTCCATACTTTTTCAACCTATTAATTTATTCGCATATGTACATCTAATACTTTCTTCTTGATTTTGTTTCTTGATTTTGTCTGTTTATCACGCATCTATCCGATAGGTTCGAGGTATAGCTATTTTTTGTATTGATTTGAACTTTTATGTTGTTATTATCAGGTGACTTATGTTGCAGAGTTGTTGTATTAGCTGATTTTGATATGTAATAATGGTTTCGATGTGATCGGTTCAGTACAAGGGTTTGTGTATTGAATTTTGACTCCTAATGCATGATTATGGATTTGGTGTTAGTTTGAAATGCATCGCACCAAAAGTTCACATTTGATTTTTAGCTTCAATTAGCTTCAGTAAAACTACTTGTTTCATCAAACTAGTTCTCGAATTGGAAATTGGGGTTTTGAGGGGGTAATATTGATAATGACGAATTATTTGCAGTAGTGTAGATGCTATGATAATCTAGTCGCAAATTTTCACTTCTTTGTGGGTGAAAGATGTGTCCCCGGGTCGCGGGTCTACGTTGAAAGCTTCTATAGGAGAACAGAGAACTCTAATTTTAGAGGGCTTATTGAAGAAGCTTTGATACCATGAAGAAAATCAAATCTATTTCAAGAAAATTAATCTAGATAGAAATATAAAAACGACCACTTATTTATACTAGGTAGAAGATTAACTATCTAACAATCCCAGCTGATTAACCATGCAACTAACTGCATGCAAGTATGCAACTAACTCAATGTTATTTACACTGACATTATGTTTGTGGATGCTTAGCATCATGTGAGGGTAGAAGTGGGAATTCATGCAAAATAGAATTGGTGGGAATGTTGGTTCATGTATTGGAAAAATTGTGAAGGAGATGCATATAGACATACATAGAAGAAAATTAATTCAACTTCATATGCACTTATTATTTGGTTTTTCAAAAAGCTATTGTACAAACTACAAACCCTTCAGAATATAAGCAGTTTGTATATCTCATAGTTTCTAATTATGTTCTTCAGTATATGTGGTTTAGTCCTTTTTGCAAAATTGATGCTCTGGTTCAATTTCTGAGTCTTTATTTCTTCAAACTCCAAGCTGGTTCAATTTCTTTTGAAAGTGGTTATAGGTGCTTGTTTGTGTTCTTTGTTTCATTTCACAGTGTAAGAGTGCAAAACAGAAATGTAAATCCTTAGCAATTTATTCTACCCATTCAACCATAAATAGTATTCTTGCATCACATAACTTATAGCTTACAGTAGATTCCTTCATCTGTTGTTTCATGTGATGACAAATTGACAATTATTATTTAATTTTTTATATACATGTATGATGTATCCATTTAGTTTAGAAATGGTTCTGGACAACAAAAAGCATATATGCTGCTTATAAAGAGAACATTTTTTTATGATTCTCCTGAAGCTACTATACGTAGAGCTTATTATCATACCATTAAGATTCTGTTTTTTGGCAGCTATCTTTGAGGTAAGATCAATATATAAGAAGTCATCTAATTCTTTACTCTTACAGCAATGGATTTTTTGGAAGCGAAGGAGATCCAGGTCGGCCTTGCTGTTGCTGTTCTTGCTGTGGTTGCCACCGCAGCCTACTTTTATTCCTCGAAGAAAACCAAAGGTTTATCATAAGACAACTTCAACAAGTTTTTCTTCAAACATCCTTTTGGTTTCTTAACAAGTTTTATTTTCTGAATTCTAGTTTCCAGTTATTATAATTTTGGTAAAACTGAATAAAAGTATTTCTGTGTTGTCATTTGTCAGTTGGGTGCATAGATCCTGAAAACTTTAGGGAATTCAAGCTTGTGAAGCGAACACAGCTTAGCCATAATGTGGCCAAGTTCAGATTTGCACTTCCTACTCCTACTTCAGTGTTGGGCCTTCCTATTGGACAACACATAAGCTGCAAGTATATTTTTTATTGCTTCTTCTAAACTGATAATATATGTATCCTCTACATGCTTCCACCTCTAATATTTAGCATGTTAATTTTTAAAAGATGTGAATTTTAAGAGGAAACAGATGATTAAAACAAACTTCATGAAAAGCACTACAAATAGGAAATTACGTGTTCCATTTTGTATAATTCCACATCAATTTTGCGTTCATGAAGTGTTATATGTGACCTCAAATTTCGAGTTTTGATCTTTGGTGTTCTTTAGTGGAGGGTGTATTAGGTCTTGTTATTTGCTTTACCTCACTGAAAAACATTAGTGTGCTCATTTTTATTATCATTTACCTTGTTTTCTTCTTCAGGGGTAAAGACAGCCAGGGGGAAGAGGTTATTAAGCCATACACCCCAACCACCCTAGACACTGATGTGGGATATTTTGAGTTGGTTATTAAGGTGCACATCAAAGTTCAAATTTGTTGCATGCATTTTACATTTAATTTGATCTATTTATGTTTAACATTCTAGTATAAATGGTTAATCTTGATGTTGTATATATAGATGTACCCACAAGGTCGGATGTCCCACCACTTCAGAGAGATGCGTGAAGGTGACTACCTGCCTGTAAGGGGACCCAAGGTACATGCGCTCCCCTATACTTATAATTTGTTTGATCTTCTAGACCCTGTGACATTGTTAGCATTATCACAATAATAATTTATTTATACTTCCGGTATATCATTGATCTTTGTTCAATAAGTTTGTTAACAATAATGTCTGGTGGAGGTTGCTAAAGCATGATACAAAAAGCAATTTTTATTGATTGGTAATTTTCATTTGTTAACTCAAACAATTAAATATGCACAGTTGATTTATCTATTTCTTATATTATTTCATTTTTCAACTTTTTTTTTCTTTTTTTGTGCTCAGCGTGTTTTTATTGAATGTATCTTAGTACCTGTTCTTCTTCCAGTTTGGTTATCGGGTATAAAGACAGTTTTACATGACCTATAATTTTCAGGAAAAGAATTCTGATGTTATGCATATTTTACAAATTACTTGAGCCATGACAATAGGGAAACAAGATCATAAGAAAATAGTAAATGAACATTTCAGTTGATCTTCAGGGGATCACATTTGTAGCTCAATATTGATCTTAAAACGGAACTTAGCTAAAACTTGTATGCTTCCAGGGGCGTTTCAGGTATCAGCCTGGTCAGGTGAGAGCTTTTGGAATGCTTGCTGGGGGCTCTGGAATCACTCCAATGTTTCAGGTATTTATTCATTGTCAATCTAATCGTGTAAAGTCTAACTAGCTAGTTGTTTATGGAGGCAGTGGCAGCATCACATTATCTATTATTTATTTTGTAATTTCTATTTAGGTTGCTAGAGCTATACTTGAAAACCCAAAAGACATGACCCAGGTGCATCTCATCTATGCTAATGTCACATATGAAGACATCCTTCTTAAGGTGAATAGTTATGTTTTCTATCCGTCCACATATAGTTATTACTGCATGAATGGTTCATATCAAACATAAATGTTTGTTACTGTAGTTGACTCGTTGAATAATTTCAGGAAGAAATCGATGGACTTGCAACTAATTACCCCGGCCGTTTCCATGTCTACTATGTATTGAATCAGGTATTCAGATTAAATTGATTATTGTTTACTATGTTATGTTATTCATTTGGCGTCTTCACGCACACGCACACGTGGTATGTAGGTGTGTGCTATAAATCATTGCTTATACCTTTGCAGTCATGTAGTCATGTATGTTTATTTAGTCATCTATGTTTATTCAGGGTGTGTGTGCCACTATTCATTGTTTATACTTTTGTAGCGATATAGTTATATATGTATATGTAGGTGTGTGCGTGCACGCTACAGTTTATTGTTTATACTTTTGCAGCCATGTAGCTATATATGCATATGTATCAATGTATGTGTATATGGATATCTATGCTACAATTCATTGTTTATACTTTTGCAGCCACCAGAGGAATGGACAGGTGGTGTTGGTTTTGTATCAAAAGAAATGATCCAAACCCATTGTCCTGCTCCCGCGTCTGATATTAAGGTATGGTTCAAACGCGCTTCCAACTTATAAACATTTCATATGAAAGATAGAAGGTGTTCGGGACTGCATATAACACCCCCTTGATATAATATGTATAACATCGTCAAACATGCAGATTCTAAGATGTGGGCCACCGCCAATGAACAAGGCCATGGCCGGTCATCTAGACGCTTTGGGATATTCACCTGATATGCAATTTCAATTCTAAACATATGGATGTAAAGATTTGACACCCCATCTTGCGCCTCGAGTCTAGTTGTTAGTTATGAAGTATAACGTGTGTGGAATCTATGTTGTATGAACGTTGGTGGTAGACACATTTATTTTAAGGAAACCGTGTCAAACACTTCCTGGATATTTTTATTTTATTTTATTATTTTCCATTCAATCTTCATTTCAGTATGCATACTTATTGTTTTCCAATTTATTTGCATTATATCTTCATTACAGATTTCGTTGGGTTGTAAATTTTTTAGAACATTACTGAAAACAGATTACATGATGCCTTTTTTTCCTAATAAGAAAAGATGCAATACGTTTTGGAAAACATATATGAGACCACAATACTAGACTCTCAGACTATGTGTTATACTTAGGTGAAGGAATGAGACGTGATTGAATAGGCAACCATTCACGATGTGGCATGTTGCTCCTCTAGATGTGAGAATGGGCCTTGCCTCTGGTGCGTAAGTGTGATCACACGCGTTGCCCCTGGTACTATGTTGATTTGGCTTCATCCGCGCCCTTGTGTCGTGTAGTATTGCACATGTCCTTGTTTGAGAGCTTTTACAAAATTGTTTTGTGCTTATAAATAGATTTGTATGATGGGTTTTGTAAATCAATCATGTTTTGAAAACATAATTCAACGTATCTTTTGTTTTGAAAAGATAATTCATTTTAAAACAATTTTGTTTTGATTAGACGACTCAAATTGTCCTTTACATGAAAACCTTTATTGATAACATTTTGTCAGAAACAGAATATATAATTGTTCTATACTTTTATTTTGAAGTTTCAGATATATACACAACAACAGTTTGTAACAAGAGTGGCTACTAATCATGTGAGTGGTTACATGTCTAGTGACTCACTTGACAACAATGTAATGGTAAGGGGTTGGCAATAATGTATAACGGGTTGATTAAATGTACCCTTAATTTTTAGTGTATCCTTCTGAAAATATAAAATCAAGAATATCTATTTTGTCTTTTACTACGAAAGAAAGCAATACTACCGATGTAACAAATTGGGAGAAGGGTGTGGGCAACAAATGAAAGGGCTAATCATGTGAGTAGTTACATGTCTAGCTTTATGAGCTATCATACTTAATCATTTGATAACAATGTATGATGTAATGATTAAGGGATTGGCAATAATGTATAAGTACATATAAGAGATTGGTTAAATGTATCTTTAAAATTTTAAATATAACCTTTTGAAAACATGAAATAAGGAGTATTTATTTTGTATTTTACAGTGAAAAGTTAGCTATATTACCGATGTAACAAATTGGGGAGTAGGCTTGATGACAACAAGTGAAAATAAAAGAATGATAAATTTAACGCAACCCTTAAATAAAACTTTGACTTGTGATCGGCAACAATTAAGAAAGTGTTGAAGGACAAGCCATCGATATTCGATAGTGACTTAGTTACCACTAATGGAGTTCATGCTGATGTTTTTTTTACTAATAAAAATACCTAGGTGTTTGACAATTATGATTGTTAATCCCCGGCTGAAAGTTGTGATGGTTTGTTTCAATATAAATGTCTTTGGACTATTTTTAGATTCACATTTTTTATAACAAAATTTTCATATCCGTTCTTAGTTTTTTATGAATTTCTTATTCAATTTTCGTAAGCACCCATGAAATTTTGTAATCTAACACTGTTACTTACACGATTCAAAAAAAGATATTTGAATAAATTGAATAATAACTTACAATTTAAGTAATGTATCAATTCATTAAAACATATTGTTAAGAAACTTTCTTATTCTTCATGTATATGTCACAACCATATCATTAGTATCAAACAAATTGCAAGATTATACCATACAAGCATAACCAAACAATCGATCCATACCCTACATGTTCTTCCCTTTTGGCAATGTTTTAAACATGTCAAAGTAAAGCCTTTAATATGTTGTTAGGCCATCATAATCAAGTCCAAAAGTACTTTCCTTTTTAGGGTCCTCTCTTTTAACAATGTTTCCATTGTATATTTTACAATTGCATTCTCACATCAATCATTAATCATAATCATAATATTTTATAGAGTTAATTTCAATTTTACACCCTAAGGTTTGACAAACGTAACAATTATCCTCCAAACAATTAAACTTCAAAAGTTTCATATGTTGTTTCAATTTCAATCCAAAAGTTTCATTATATTGGGTCAAGTTAAAACAACTGATGAAACTTTTTGATTGAAATTAAAACAACTTACAATTTTTTGGAGATAAATTGATTTTTTTAATCTTTTGAAGAAAAATTGTTATCTTTGTCAAACCATAGGGAGTAAAACTGAACTTAAATCTACTTTATAATAACATTAAATTAAATTATAATTTTACAAATAAGCGATGTTTATGGTTAGATAAAAGACATTTCTGGCGTACATTATGGTTGTAGTCTAGTGTCAAGGTAATTGCTTTTTACAAATATGGTGTGTGTTTGAACGTTCACGAGTGTAAGTTTTGATCAAATTAAAAGAACTAAATTGTTGTTAGAAAATAATAAAGAGGTATAGTACTATGTGGAATTATAACTTTTTTTTTATATATAAAGATTTTTCTAAATCTATATTATAATGATAAATAAGTATTAAAAGCAGAGGTAGAGACAGAAGTGAAGAAAAACATGGACTCTAGTTGTAAAGAAAGTTTTGGCCACAAAGAACTCCATATTTCAAAATGAAATTCTCTACCTCTAAGTCCTAGCTTTTAAAAATGGTTCAATTTACCAAGACTTTATTGATCGTCTTGAGGCATCTAATCAAGCACTAATGATTATTTATTTTAGTTATATGTTTGTTAAAATGTTAATTACACTAATGATTTGTGTGGTAACATCATTTTGTAAATCTTAATTTTTAACAATTACATGTTTCGACACATGATCTATGAAAATGTTAGATGGACGTCTACCATGTTAGGTAACGTCTCACCGTTGATGGGCGTTACCTTTTCAAGTTTTTTTTTCCTTTTAAATGATTGTATTACCATTAAACTAAAAACAAAAACCCCCACAAAATCTATTTTTAATGGATTGCCACAATAAAAACCAATATTTTGAAAACTAGATCGGAGAACGAAACCGATCATCTTAATGGTTTACTGGTTGGACTGGATTTAATAATTAGATACGTTATAAATATTATAAATATTAAATATATACACATATATTAGTTACAAAACAATATATAAGAATACATTATGTTTTCCTTTGCATTTGTATTAATAACAAAAGGTGAAGACTTAAATAAATAAAATATGAATTCGAATATTACATAAACAAGACAATTTGACTTTGAAAGGAAAAAAAATGTAAAAATAATAAGAAAAATGATATTCCGGTCCTCCGATTTAATAGATCCAACCGGTTAAAAGGAAAACCGTTCAATGAAAAACAAGAAAAAAAAATTAACATTCATCCAATCCATATACAAATTTATTATATTCTTTCAAACTTGTGATACCAGAAAGTTAATGACCACCCTCGTAAAAAGACTATCACATCTGTCCCATATGAACCATTTATATAGTTAAATCTAGGGGTGTGTTTTTACCCGAACCCGAATATCAAACCCGAACAAAATCAACCCGAACCCAATTAAGAACTAACCCGAGCAACCCAACTCGATTATTACACTAACCCGAACTTGATTTTTATAAATGGTTTAGTCTTTGGGTTGAGTTTGTTAGATTCGGGTCAACCCAATTAACCCGAATATTAGTTTTTAAAAAATTCCAAGATTTATATATATATATATATGTGTGTATTATGCTACCATTTACAAGAAATGAAAACATGATTTTCTAAACTTTATATTATATTGTTGTGGTATAAACTTTGAGGATAATTAATATATAATGTCATTTAATATTTAAATATGCATAATAAAGTTAATGTAAATATGTCAAAACTTTCTGATCAAGATAATAAACAAAATTATATATTGATAACACATGCTAAATCTCATATATGCATTTTGATCATATATATATATTGTTTACACAAACATGTGAGATAGCAAATAAATTAAAGCTTCATGGTTTAGTTTAACCCTATTACCAATTAACCCGACCTGAATAAACCCGAATATCGAGACCCGAAAACCGATTAAATGTTGCTTATTTGGTTTAGTCTTCGGGTTGATTTCCAACACCTAAAAACCCGAGGAACCCGACCCGAACAACCCGAAACCCGATTAAAAAACCCGAATGACACCCCTAGTTAAATCCGCCTCTAAATATAATTTTAATTTATGTTTTTGTAGAAGAAGAGTAGATAAATATATATATTATATATGTGTTCGTCTCAATATACATATGTGTGTGTGTGTGTGTGTATATATATATATATATATATATATATATATATATATATATATATATATATATATATATATATATATATATATATATATATATATATATATATATTGTAAGGATTCCTGAAGCCTGATGCAACCCAAAACAGCCTAAGTGTCTCAGCAACATGCACTAAGTACTGAAGTGAAGAATGCTTCGGAAGTTTTACACAAAGCATTAGAAAATACTCTAAGTGTAAAATCTTCCGAAGCCAAGACCAATATCTTCCGAAGCCAAACATGAAGTCTTCCGAAGCTTCAAGACAAAGTCTTCCGAAGCTTCATCCTATGAAGACAGATTTCTTCCGAAGACTTTTAGTACACATGCTTTATCTGATGTACTGTTCCATAAAGCACCTTTTCCGCTGCATCTCTGTAAAGTCACCAACTTACATGAGTTGGTGAAAAGGGCCTTGCTTTTGGTAACTGTACATTGAGGTCTTGAGTCTGTAACTTTCCACTTTATGTACTTTATCCTTTTTGTAATGTATAAGGATGTGAGCTATGGCATGTCATAGTCACAAGGTCAAAAGGCAGATATGCCTTTTGATCCTACAATTGATTTTGTTAGTGTCTAGTCAATTGTATCCAGCTGGCTTTCAAAGTATAGCCGGCTGTAGGTTGTAGTATAAGTATTCCAAGTTCTTGTATCTTTCTTTATGCTTTGTAACACTTGTAAAAGAACTTGAGAAAGCAATATACTGCCTCCTTGAAACCCATACTCTCTTGTTCTGTCTCTTGCTTTACTTGTGTTCTTTGTATCATCTTTGGTTACCCAGTTCACTGTTTGATTAAAGTTTAGTTAATCTCCTCATTGTGTTGTTGTGTTGTAATTGTGTTTAAGCCCTTAAACGGTCCTGCAATTGGTATCAGAGCTTTCCAGGCTCTTGATATAAGATCTAACCATCTTAAGATCCCTCACACACACAAAAGCTAAACTCTTCAAATGGCTTATATCTCAAAGACTGATATGAAGACTGGAACCATGAACAAATCCCCACTGATCACTCTTGATGATTTTGACACCTGGTGCATGAGGATGGAAGGCTTCATCAGGTCTCTTGATTCAAGAATGTGGGAATCTGTTGAGAATGGACCTTTCATACCCAGCACCCCCTCTGCTACTGGTGCTGGTATGATTCCTAAAGATGTGGCCAACTACTCAGATGAAGATAGAAAAAGAGTAGAGATTGACAGGAAGGCCATGACTGCTCTTCAGACTGCTCTCCCAAACTCTGTATACAGAGGTTTTAAGAAGTGCAAGACAGCCAAACAGCTGTGGGATGCACTGAAGCTGATGTATGAAGACTCCTCTAAAGCCAAGGAGAACAAGAAAGATCTTCTGAAGCAGCAGTTTGAGAATTTCACCTTCAAAGCAGGTGAAACCATGACTCAACAATACTTCAGGTATGTTGAGATTATGGATACCCTAGTGGATGGAGGAGTTCCTCTTGAGAACAAGGACATTGTAAGGAAGTTCATGTCCTCACTTCCTAGGCAATGGACACACTATTGTGTGGTGATCAAGAGGACTGAGAACCTTAAGACTCTTACTCTTACAGAGTTGTATGAGATTCTCAGTGGATACCAGATGGAGATGAACATGCAAGGTTCATCTGGCAACTCCAACAATCAAATGGGTTCAGCCCTTCATGTGGTTGAAAGGGACAGCATAGAACCCCAACATCATCTCATATGCTACCCTGACAACTCACAAAAGGGTCCTTTCATCACCTTCCCGGAGACACCAAGGGAGAACTTTACTCAAGGAAGCCCATTCCAAGAGACAAGTTCTTCTCAAGCCTTTGTGTCTGCAGATGAAAGCTGTGGGAATTATCTTTTCACTCTTGAAGACCTGGACTGTATCCATCCAGATGACCTGGAATACATGGAGATAGTTCAGCAGATGGCTCTCCTCACTCACAGAGCCAAGAAGTTCTACAAGAGGACAGGAAGAAGATTTCCAAGCAATGCTACTAGTGCAAAGTTTGGGCTGGATAAAAGCAAAGTTAAGTGTTGCAATTGTAACCTTATGGGTCATTTTGCTAGGGAGTGTAAGGCACCTAAAGCAAATGGGGGCCAAACACAACCCAGACCAAACTATACTGACAAAGCCCCTCAGGCTGAGAAGACAAAGCAACATGCTGTTGTTGCTGTTGAAGAGGGAGGTTTTGACTGGAGTTTTCAGGTGGAGGATGCTTCTCCAAACCAAGCACTGATGGCTGACTATGATGAAGCCAAGGTATTGGAACATCTTTGCTCCCCTGAATGCATTGCTAAAGTAAATAGATACAGGTCCTACAACTTAGAGATGAGATCTGATCTTGAGTCATTAAACATATTAAAATCTGATTTTAGAAAGTCTGAAAATGATTACAAGTTAAAGATAGAGGACTTGGAGAAAACCATTTCAGTACTAAAACATGAACATACAGATTTTAGAACTCAGATCCAAGATCTCATCACTAAGTTGACTGAGTGCCAGGCTGAGCTTGTGATCAGCAAAGCCAAGGCAGAGAAGAGTGTTCTTGAAGAAGAGACCTTCAAGAACATGATATCCTCATCCTTGCACAACAAGGTTTGTTATCAAAATAGACAGGGACTGGGATCAAATGAGATAGCTCCTCCACACACAATCTTGTCTGTAAGATCTCCTAGGTGTGAAACTTGTGAAGATGAGCTTCCTCTCATAGATCCTATAAGTGAGGATGATGAAGAAGTGATAGTGAAGAATTCCTCTGAGAAGAGTGAAGAAGAGGATTCTTCCAAGGGCCACTATCCTTCTGAGGAGAAGAAATCAACTGTGATGACCAAGTCCAAGAGAAAGAACTTGATCAGGAAGAGCAAAAGGAAAGCAAAGAAGGCTCAAGAAATCAAGGCTATTTTTGATGCTAAGCAGAAACAAGTGTTTATCTCTGCAGGTTTCAAAGTAGTAAGGACTGAAGACATCCACCAAAACTCCTCAGCTAAGAGTTCTGGTTCATGTTCAAATCATCTCAGTACAAAGAAGAAGATTGAGCTGTTGTGTACCACTGCTGCACAGCCTGGACCATCAAACTCCAAGAACAGTTCACAGCCCAAAGGAACTGTCTCAGCATCTACCAAGATGAAGGTGGAGAAGGGATGTGACCAAAGCCAGTCTTGCTCTCAAAAGGAGACTTCTTTGAAGAAGAAAATGTTATGTGTTATGTGTGAAAGTACTTCTCACATTGCCAAGGATTGCCCATACAATCCTAAAAGTACTGTCCACATGACCAAAACAAAGACTTCAAAGAGTCTCAAGAAGTCTCAAGCTTCGGAAGGAAAGTCTGTTTCCTTCGGAAGCTCCAAATCAAAGAAGAAGGTAAATGGAAAATTACCTTCGGAAGCAAAGTTGGTCTCGGAAGAAAGGAGTTCTTCCGAAGCACTGAAGTCTGCTGCAGTGACTGTGGATTCTTCCGAAGGATCAGTCATCAAAACTTGTGAAGTTCCAAAAGCTTCTAAGGTTTTGAAGGTCAAGTCCAAGACTCCAAAGGTGGTGTGGAAGTCTAAGAAAGACCAAATGACTGAAGTTTCTCCATCAACAACAGCTGAAGATCCTCATAGTACAACCATAGGATCTATTACTGTTGCATTACCTTCTATTACACTTAATGAGCCCAAGACAAGTAAGGATTGGGTTTCCAAATGTAACTAATCATTTTCTTTGTGCAGGAACAGCTCAAGACAAACAGGAATGTCTGGATAATTGACAGTGGCTGTTCCAGCCACATGACAGGCAATAGGTCTCTACTTCATAATTTTGAGAGAATTGATGGAGGACCAGTTGCTTTTGGAGGAGATGAAGGTGGTTACATTTCTGGAAGGGGCAAGGTCACAAATGGTAAGCTCAGCATTGAGAAGGTAAACTTTGTTAAGGAACTTGGGTACAATCTTCTGAGTGTATCCCAATTTTGTGATCAGAGTCATAACATGCTCTTTACTGAGCATGAGTGCATTGTTCTCAAGCCTGGAGTGGTCATTCCTCATGAGCATATCCTGCTCAGAGCCCCCAGGAAAAGGAACATGTACAAGATGGATTTGGAAGAAACATCTCCCTCTAGAGAAGTTTCATGCTTTCTATCTAAAGCAAATAGTGATGAGTCTTTCCTATGGCATAAAAGAATGTGCCATGTAAACTTTAAGAACATGAATAAATTAATTAAACATGATCTGGTAACTGGAATGCCAAAGAAAGAGTTTACTAGTGATGATCATTGTGTTGCATGCCTGAAAGGGAAGCAACACAAGGTATCTCACAAGCCTAAGGAAAAGAACTCCATCACTACTCCCCTACACTTGTTACATATGGATCTCTTTGGCCCCACCAGTGTAATGAGTTTAGGAAGGACCTCTTACTGTCTGGTGATCACAGATGATTTTACAAGATTCACTTGGGTTTTCTTCCTTAGAACTAAGGATGAAACCCCTGAGATTCTGAAGAATTTCATCTTGAAAGTTGAGAATCAATGTGATCACAAGGTCAAAACCATAAGATGTGATCAAGGAACTGAATTCAAGAACCAAATCCTTGATACATTTTGTGATAAAAAGGTATTACAAGACAATATAGTGCTCCCAGGACTCCTCAGCAAAACGGAGTTGCTGAGAGGAGAAACAGGACACTTATTGAAGCTGCAAGAACTATGTTGTCTGACTCTAAACTGCCTATCACCTTCTGGGCAGAGGCAGTTAATACTGCCTGCTATGTGCAAAACAGAGTTTTAGTAGTTAAGACACATGGTAAGACTCCTTATGAACTTTGGCACAAGAGGAAACCTTTCATTGGTTTTCTCAGGTCATTTGGATGTCCCTGCACCATCTTGAATACCAAAGATCAAATTGCCAAGTTTGCTGAGAAATCAGATGATGGACACTTTATTGGATACTCTTCTCAAGCTAAAGCTTATAGAGTATACAATCTCAGAACTAGAATTGTTGAGGAGTCAGCCAATGTGACTTTCAATGAGCACACTCCTTGTGTGGCTGGTTCTGGTCCGGATTGGCTGTTTGATCTTGACTTAGTTACCAACTGTTTTAACAAATCTTGTGAGCATGTTTCAGGATCTGCAGAAAATCTAAATACAGGTGATCCTGATCCAAGATTTGAGCTAGGAAGACCTTCAACTCATACATCTTCAGCTCCAGTTGGAACTACTTCAGCAAATGAGGTTTCTATCAGCACAACAATGACAAATTCAGCTGATACATCTGGCATGCCTTCAAATTCCAGCTCAGAGGCCTCTCAACCAGATAAAGACACCTCACTTGTAGAAGACAACAATGGTGATGGTGATAGTGATCAGGAATTTCTTGATGCTAATAACCATACCATAGATGACAACATCAATGATGTCTCACACTCATTGGATCAAGTTAATCTTGATAAGTGTGATAATGTGGAGGGTGAATCTTCCAGACCAGATCTAAATTTCTCAAATTTAGATCTTTCTCAACAACTTGCCGTGATCCCTCAGCTAAGGATCCACAAGTCTCACCCCACCACAAACATCATTGGAGATGTTGTCACAGGGGTAAGAACAAGAGGACAAACCCATGAAGCAAATGTTTGTCTTCACTCTTGTTTTTTATCTCAGATAGAGCCTAAGAAAGTTGATGAAGCTCTAAAGGATGGAAGTTGGGTTGAAGCTATGCAACAAGAGCTGCTTCAATTCAAAAGGCAGAAAGTTTGGAACCTTTGTCCTCTTCCTCATGGGAAGACTACCATTGGAACCAAATGGGTTTTTAGAAATAAGAAGGATGATAGAGGAATCATCATCAAGAACAAGGCAAGACTAGTTGTTCATGGATACACACAAGAAGAAGGGATTGACTACACTGATGTCTTTGCTCCTGTAGCAAGACTAGAAGCTGTTAGGATATTCCTGGCATTTGCTGCATCCAAGAACTTCAAGGTCTACCAACTTTATGTAAAGTGTGCTTTCTTATATGGAGTGATTGATGAGGAGGTTTATGTCAAACAGCCACCTGGTTTTGTAGATCCTGATCATCCTGATTATGTCTGCAAGCTTGACAAAGCTCTTTATGGGCTACATCAGGCACCCAGGAAGTGGTATGAAACACTATCTGAGTATCTTTGTAAACATGGATACAGGAGAGGTACTATAGATGGAACTCTCTTCATCAAAGGACAGGGAAATGACTTATTGCTGGTTCAAGTATATGTAGATGACATCATCTTTGGTTCAACTAATCCAAAGCTCTGCAAAGACTTTGAGAAGCTGATGAAAGACAGATTTGAGATGAGTTCAATGGGAGAACTCAACTTCTTTCTGGGAATTCAAGTGAAGCAGGTTGAAGATGGCATCTTCATAAGTCAGTCAAAGTATGTTCAAGACATACTCAAGAGGTTCAACATGACTGATTGTAAGATTGCTGTTGGATCTAGAGAGGCTGTTGCAACCAAAACCATGTCACTTAGAAGATTTTGAGTGCAACATACAAAGGACTTCCGAAGCCAAGTGTGGGACTTCCGAAGGAAGAAGGAGCTCTTCCGAAGTCTAAGTGTAAAATACACTTCCGAAGGAAAACTCCAACTTCCGAAGATAAAGAAGTTACTTCCGAAGAATCAAGACTTGAAGACAAAGTTCTGAAGTCAACTTCCAAAGTATAAAGGAGTCCTTAAAGCCTCGGAAGCATAGAAGCATCTTCCGAAGTATAAGTGGCTTCGGAAGAACTTGTTCTTCCGAAGCCAGTTAACCTTCGGAAGACACTTCTATTATCCAGTAGACATAAGTATGGTCTGTCTGACAGTCCGCTGCAAATCTCTGAGATACTGCATGGCGTTTTCTCAAAAGCCATGTAGTTGACCATACTTTAATCTACTGTTTACCTTTTATGTTAAGTACAGTTGCCATCTTTAGTTGGTGACAAAAGGTAAGTCATGGACATGTCATGACTACCATATCTTAGATAATACTTTATCTAAGATACCTTAACTTTAGCATTGTAGTATATGCTTGAGTCGTAGGTTTCCAGCTGGTATCAAGTATAACCGGCTGTAGGATCTAGTATATATAGTTTCTCATTGTAACTCATGTTCCATGCTTGTAAGTGTCTTGTAATCTTGAGTTGAGAAGTAATATATACAAGTACCTTGAAAATACTCCTGCTTGTTCCTTTGTTTACTTATTATATTATTATCAACTCTTGTTAAAGGTATTGCTTCATCTTGTTTGAGTGATATTATAAGTGAGTTTGAGAGAATTACAAGTGTTAAGTGACAAACCCGATCCTGCAATTGCTAAGACACCCATAGCCAGAAATCACTCCCTTGGTCCAGATCTTGAGGGGGAGTGTGTAGATGAGCACTTATACAGGGCTATGATTGGGTCTCTTATGTATCTTATAGCTAGCAGGCCTGATATCATGTTTGCTACATGTATTTGTGCAAGATATCAAGCCAACCCTAAGATGTCTCACTTAATCACTGTGAAAAGGATTTTAAGATACCTCAAAGGTGCTTCAACACTTGGTCTATGGTATCCAAAGAATCCAAATTTCAATCTGTATGCCTATACAGATAGTGATTATGGTGGTTGCAATATGACTGCAAAGTCTACATCTGGGGGATGTCAATTCCTTGGTGGGAGAGTTGTCTCATGGCAATGCAAGAAACAATCCTGTGTGTCTGCATCAACTGCTGAGGCTGAATACATTGCTGCTGCAAGCTGCTGTGCTCAAGTGCTTTGGATTCAAAATCAGATGCTGGACTATGGATTTAACTTCAAAGAGACTCCTATCCACATAGACAACAATAGTGCTATCTCTATCACTGAGAACCCTGTGCAGCACTCAAGGACCAAACACATCAACATCAGGTATCATTTAATAAGAGATAACTATGAAAAGGGATTAATTAAACTAGTCAAAGTTCATACAGATGAACAATATGCTGATCTGTTCACAAAAGCTTTTGATGAACACAGATTTAAGTATCTGATATCAGCTATTGGGATGATTAACTTTGAGTAGACTTTTTCTTAAAACTAATTCTAATTATTTCTTCTTAAAATATGTGTGTCCTAAGTTGTCTAGTTCATCACTTTCATAAGCTCATGTTTTCTTTGGATGTAAAATTCTTTTTGAAGACTTTCCTTAGATTCTTGAAAATTTTGATACTTCGGAAGATAAAATTTTATCTTCGGAAGAAAAACATGTCTTCAAAATACATAACTGTCTAAGAGATTTTACCTTCGGAAGAAGTCAAATTCATCTTCCGAAGCTTAAAATTCTTATCTCAGACACTTATTTATTTTTAAGGACTTTTTCCTTCCGAAGCAAAATTAACCTTCGGAAGCTTTGTTTATTCCTATACAAAGCATTCAAGGGTTCATTTCTCTTCCGAAGCATAAATCTTCAAGACTCTAGGAAAATCTTCCGAAGCAAATTTTAGCTTCGGAAGCTTTTACAATCAAAACTTCCGAAGACAAATAAACTTCGGAAGCTTTTCGAATTCCAAGAAAACTACTTTTTGAGCAAAAGTAAACTACCTTTTCAGAGGTGGGACCGACTTTCGGATTTCAAAGTTTATCCTCTTTCATTAACTTTGGTTCAAATCCCTTTTCATATAAATACCCAACGGTTCCCCCTCTTTCCCACTATCTTCCTCAATTCTACTGTTTCTCTATCCTAATTCTCTAAACCGCCTTTGCTTTCTACCTTTCTTCACCCTTAAGCTTCTGAAATGGCCAACCTTAACCGCAGAAACAACCCTGATTTCTCCATGCAACTTCACAGGCAACATAATCAAGTTGCTCTGTTAAGCTCTGAGAAAGATGCAAGTTTCTCAGAGATTTGCCAATTCTTGACTCTGTCAAACTACTTCACCTCCCTGACCATTGATCCTACTCTATATGAGGATCACTTGCTTGATTTCTGGAAGACCTGCCAAGAGGTCATTATGGATGGGGAGAAGGCACTGTCTGCCACAGTGCAAGGGAGGACAATCTTCATCACTCCGGACATCATTAATCAACATTTGCAGCTGGATGATGAAGAAGGTGAGGTGTCCTTCCCAAAAGAAGCTGTTAATCATTCTTTTGAGCAGATGGGCTATGAGGGAGATTTCTCTGTAAAGACCTTTAGGAAAGGGAAGGTCTCATCCCAATGGAAATTCCTGCTCCATGTGGTTATCCACAGCTTGTCAAACAAGTATGGTGGATGGGACCAGATTCCTGAGGATCTCTCCTTTATAGTTCATGGAATGGTTCAGGGGGTCAAGTTCAGGTATTCACAATTTGTTGATACTAATTTACTTGCAAACTTAGACTCCTTGGAGTATTACATGTTTCCTAGATATGTTCAACACATTCTCAACTGTGAACTGGGCTCACAGTTGAGGGAAACAAGTAATATTCTTAAATTGGGACAGATGAAGCCCGACATCTTTAAAATAATGAAGAAGCCAACTGTAGGCTTCTTAGGGGTAGAAACAGCCCTAGTCCCAAAAATGTTAGAGCTCATTGCTCAAGGTGACAACCTAGCAACACAAGCTAGTGTTGAACCCACACCTCTTTTGTCCTTACCTTTAAAAAGACCAGAAATCACCCTCACCTACCAAAGAAAATCCAAACGAACCCCTGCTCAAGCTATTGAGTTTGTGCAGGCCCCCAAATACTCAACCTTACAAGAAGAAGTGGACACTAGAGCTCCCACTTCTCCTGAGGAGCAAACCACTCCCATTACTTCACCTATCAGGGCTGAGGTTCCTCAAGCTCACCCTGATGAGCTCACTAGCCCAACAGCCTTAAGCCTTCACTCTGAGTCTCAACACTCAAGTGAACAACCTTCAGGGGACAGCTACCATCCCCAGCCTTTGGATCTCAACCAACCAATTCCCAACCTATCCTTCTACACTGATGAAGACTTAGGATTCAGTGAGTACCATGAGTCTCTCTTCTCCTCCCCTACTCAAAGAGAGATGAGTACCTCTGACTCTCCTCAGTCTATCCCACATCAGTCACCTATTACTGAGGTGGACACTTCTGAACCTGTTCAGGATGTCCATATGGAAGAGGCTCTCACTTTTGAAAGTGATTACATCATTAAGACCTCAACCATGGCAACTCAGCCCACTGGCATCTCAACTGAGGCTGCCAGTGAGCAGAGGAAAACCAGCAGCCAAGAAACTCAAGCTGGTGGTGAAAGAGAGGATTTTGGTCCAATCATCTCATCCTCCAATGAATCTTCTGATGAAGATGAGGGGAATTTGAGACTAAAGGTGCAAAAATTGTCAAAAACATGCACCTATTTAGTCTCTAAGGTTAGTCACTTGGAATCTCAGGTGACTACCCTGCAAAACAGGGTCAATGATCAGCAACTCCAGATTTCATATCTGCAGGAAAAACTAGCTTGGAGACCTTTAAGGAGAGCTCAACCAGGAACACAAGAACCTGTGGAAGTGATTGACTTATCCTCCAGCTCACCTATGCAAGTGGGTGATGCTACCAAAAAGGGGGAGAAAGTTGTTACAACCACAGAACCTGGGAGTTCTTCAGAGAGAATGGACATAGAGGACTCACCATCCTCACTTGCTGTTGTGCATTCTCAGCAACTTCCTCAAGTTCACATTAATGTGGACTCTATAGACTCTCTCATCAGGAGTCTCTTTGAGGAAGGTATACCAAGGGCTGTCTCATCTCCACCACAAGGAACTGGCAACTACATCATAAGGTGGAGGTATGATGATGACAGGAGAGCCCTTATACTTCAGAGAGTTCAAGGCCAATAAGAAATTTTTCAATTCCAAAGCCTGAGCTTCTATGAAAGACTGGATTTAGTCAACTTGCCACTTGTCAATCCAAGCAATTCAAGACAAGCTGACAGGCTGGCTCAAAGAATCCAAGACAGGATCCTTGCAGAGTTTACTCTAAGAAGGAGACTTAGGGAATCAGGCAATGTCATCGGTCAACTGGATGTTGAGGTGGACCCTAAGATTAGTTTCATAGGGGAAACCTTGACTGAAGGCCCAGTGGCAGAACCTGAGACCCCTGTCTCATCATCAACAACTGCTGCAGAGGTCCAAACTCCATCTGAGACACCTGCTGGTGAAGGTGTTTCTCAGCCTCTCTCTGGCCAGAGCATGGAAGCTACTCCAAGCAATGAAGGCCAGCCTCAATCCACCCTGAGTCACAAAGGTCTGTTGGTGACAAAGGGAAAAGGATAATGACTCCTGAGGAAATTGAGGAGGAAGAGAGAGAGAGAGGAAAAGGAGACTAAGGGGAGAAAGTTCTACTGGGTCATCTAGCTTCATGCAAGCTGCAATCAGGGCTGCTCCCAGACCAAATACTCAAGATGATGAGTTAAGGGCAGTCAGAATTACCTATCTACAGACCAGGAACTATGATATTGATGAAATCATCTCCCTCCCCTTAGAAGAGTTAAATGAACTGGCTGACATGGAAGTGTCAAGAGAGTTGAAGGAGAAAGAGGATGCAAGGATACTTCTCCAACTCAAAGAGGAGAAGAGACAGAAAAGACTTTACAAGCATGCTCCCACTCTCTCACCAGTTCAAGAAAGTCCTGCACAGGAAGATGTGGCTCCACAAGAACCTCAGGTAGATAAAGAAGAAGATAGGATCAAGATGATCAACTACCTGAGTGCCACAGGCTTCTATCAGGCAGATGCACTTCTTCCCTTGTCCTATGACTTCATTGAGTTCGAGTATCTAAAGCAACTTGAGCTTGAGTTAGTCAAGGAAAGAAAGACAACTAAAAGGAAGCTAAGGGAAGAAGCTGCAAAGTCAAGAGCCATCATTCAAAAGAATGCAAAGAAGTCTGCTGACAGACAAAGAATGGTGAACTTCTTGAAGCTGTATGGATTCTCCGGAAGGAGACTTGGCCCCATGTCTCTATCCACTATGGATGAGCATATTAGGGTTATCAAGCAGAAGATTAAAAGTGGAGAACTCATTGACTTGCACTCTCTTCCAAGTCAAATCCCACCTGAAGTGGAGGTCAAGTTTGAACAACCAGAGACACCTCAACCAGAACCTCCAGCTGAGCCTCAGCAAGCTTCATCTTCTGATCCTAGGCAGGGTCAAACTCCCTCTCCTTCTGAACCTGTGAGGGAGGAACACCTAACTGAGAAAGACACTGATGATCAACATGGTGCTGCAGACCAGTCTTCTCAGTTAAAGACATCCAAGAGGAAGAAGAGGATGGCTTCTAAACCAAAGACTAAAAAGAAGAAGCCAAAGTCATCTACCTCTGCACCTCAGGCTGAATCAGATCAACCTGAGGAAGTGCATGATGAGGCAGCCCAATCAACTCCTATTCAAGTGGCTCCTCTAACTAGTGAGACACCCATCTTGTCCTGGACTTACTCTACCAATCCAGAAAGATGGAATGTTATCAGAGATCAAGGTTTTGAGAATGTCTACTCATGGCAAGACATAATCAACTTGCCTCTGCATGATCTCTTTGAGATGAGAAGATACTATGAGAGTCTTGATGATCCTGACCATCTCATGAAGAAAGGAATGGTCCTGATTGTACTGAAGACTACCAACATTTGAAGATCTTCTAAGTGTTTTGGTAGCATCAACCTAGGGGGAGTTTGTAAGGATTCCTGAAGCCTGATGCAACCCAAAACAGCCTAAGTGTCTCAGCAACATGCACTAAGTACTGAAGTGAAGAATGCTTCGGAAGTTTTACACAAAGCATTAGAAAATACTCTAAGTGTAAAATCTTCCGAAGCCAAGACCAATATCTTCCGAAGCCAAACATGAAGTCTTCCGAAGCTTCAGAGACAAAGTCTTCCGAAGCTTCATCCTATGAAGACAGATTTCTTCCGAAGACTTTTAGTACACATGCTTTATCTGATGTACTGTTCCATAAAGCACCTTTTCCGCTGCATCTCTGTAAAGTCACCAACTTACATGAGTTGGTGAAAAGGGCCTTGCTTTTGGTAACTGTACATTGAGGTCTTGAGTCTGTAACTTTCCACTTTATGTACTTTATCCTTTTTGTAATGTATAAGGATGTGAGCTATGGCATGTCATAGTCACAAGGTCAAAAGGCAGATATGCCTTTTGATCCTACAATTGATTTTGTTAGTGTCTAGTCAATTGTATCCAGCTGGCTTTCAAAGTATAGCCGGCTGTAGGTTGTAGTATAAGTATTCCAAGTTCTTGTATATTTCTTTATGCTTTGTAACACTTGTAAAAGAACTTGAGAAAGCAATATACTGCCTCCTTGAAACCCATACTCTCTTGTTCTGTCTCTTGCTTTACTTATGTTCTTTGTATCACCTTTGGTTACCCAGTTCACTGTTTGATTAAAGTTTAGTTAATCTCCTCATTGTGTTGTTGTGTTGTAATTGTGTTTAAGCCCTTAAACGGTCCTGCATATATATATATATACATATATATATATATATATATATATATATATATATATATATATGTATATATATATATATATATATATATATATATATATATATATATATATATATATATATATATATATATATATATATATATAGGGTAGGGTTATCTTGAGAACCACCCTTTTTAGTGAGAACTCTAGGAACCAATATCAACCACACATTTTAGTCACATGCAAGTCACATGCCACTTCCACCTTTTTTTTAAAACGTTCATAACTTTTTTTCATGACATTATTTTTTCATAAAATTTCACCATTAATTTAAATTATTTTTTATCTTTCCAACGCCTACCATATTGATATATTTTTTTAAAAAAATTCGTCCACCCGTTATTTACACATGTGTAAATTAGTCATTACATATGTGTAAATTCTGTTTTACACATGTGTACTTCCAAGAATTACATATGTGTAAAATGACGTTCGTAAAAAAAACGAGATTTTTTTTATTTTTTATAATTTTTTTTTATTTTTTTAATGGTAGAGGGAAACGAGAGAAACACTTTTGTGTTTTTTTATTTTTTATTTTTTTATTATTTTATTATTTTTTTGATTATGTTGTTGTTAATTACAAGTTTGCCATTAAAAACTAGTGGTTCACATTGGTTCCTAGAGTTCTCACAAAAAAAGGGAGTTCTCATTTGATCCCTCCCCTATATATATATATATATATATATATATATATATATATATATATATATATATATATATATATATATATATATATATATATATATATATATATATATATATTATATATATCTATCTATATATATATATATTCTATATATATATATCTATATCTATCTATATATATATATGTAGGAGGGTTTAAATGAGAACTTATTTTTTTGTGAGAACTTTAAGAATCATATGAGCCAATCATTTTTGATCACATGCAAATCACATGTCATTTCTTCTTTTTTTAAAACGTTCATAACTTTTTTCACGATATCATTTTTCTAAAAAAATTTCACCATAAAATTCAGCATTTTTTAATCTTTCCAACGCCTACCATATTCATATACTTTTTTTTAAAAAAGTGTCCATTCGTTGTTTACATATGTGTAAATCCGGTTATACACATGTGTAAAACGAATTTTGTAAAAAAAACAAGAATTATTTTTGTTTTTTATAATTTTTTTTAATTTTTTTTATGAAAGAGGGAAACTAGGGAAATATTTTTGTGTTTTTATTTTTTTTATTTGTATGTTATTTTTTATTTTATAAATTTTTTTATTATGTGTTTGTTAATTATCATTTTATCATTATAAACTAGTGACTAAGATTGGTTTCTAAAGTTTAAAAAAAAATGAGTTATATTATATAATATTGTAGTTGTTAATAATATTATTAAGTGTAGGGTCCCCCGTCGCCCTAATGGCACACAGGCCATGTAGCCGATAATATAAAGCGAGCAATGGTGCGGCAAAAAGCTTCCACCAAAACCTCCATACGAACTCAAACTTCACTTTGCTTTTTCCTTCAATCATCTAACAACAATCTCCTCTAACCATTGAAGATCATTCACTAATCACGTATGCTCATCATCATCATCCTCAATTTGTTAATTATCGTTAATCTCAATCATCTGTTCGCATTACAGCTACAGCTTTACTATCGAATCTAATTTGTTGTTAATATTGCTGATTTAGCATCCTTTAGTTTTGAATTTTTCTTACTGTTAGTTTGTTAGTACGGTGTTAGTTTCATTTCTATGTTTCTATCGTTGTTGTTTGAAGTTTGTGACGTTTTCGTTTTCCCGCGAAAATGTCGGACTTTTGGGTTGGATTTGTGGATGAGTAGATATGTGTTTGGTTTTTAGGTTTTCAGTGTCATTTGAAGGTGTTGTATCTTCATGGTGATTGTTTTCCAATTTCCATTGATGATATCGAAAACTAGATGTTTAACAGTTTAAGTATGTATGCGTATTTCTAGGTGTGCAGATATTATTAATTTGAGGAGTATTAGAGATTTAGAGATAGCATTGGGTCAAGAGCACTGGGTAATAGTTTAAGTGAATATTGTTTATAATATAACAGTTTTGAAGGATTTTCATAATATTTTATAAGTGTTTTGCTAAGAGTTTTTTTAGTTCAGTGTACAAAGCAGACAAATTTTGCAGTTTTAAACTTTACTACTGCTTTAAAGTTTATGCAAATTTAAAGGTTTTTTAAATCAGTTAAAATTTTTTTACATGTATGAACGCATTACTATCTGACAAAGTTAGATGTGGTTGTGAATTATTCTTCTTCAATCATTAGAGTCCAATATCAATTTGGTGTTGAAAAGCAGTTTGTTTGTCCTCACTAAATGTCAAATTGTACATCATTCCAGAACAAAATGTAAGGTTTTAGGTAAGAGGAGTCATATGCCATCTGTCTTGTCCTTTTGTATCATATAATGCAATTGCATATTTTGCACAGGTGCAGTTTCTTGGATGCCATGGGGCTCATCAGAAGTAACATGCCAATATGCCCTGCAGATCAACATTGCTCACAGTGGGCTAGAAGTTACATGAAGTATTGTCTTTGCACAAGAAAGGATTGGATTTCACTGTTACTGGGAGTCGTTAGTGTTATCAGCTGGGGTGTTGCGGAGGTACCTCAGATCATCACGAATTACAAAGAAAAATCTTCTGAAGGTCTTGCTTTAGGCTTTCTTTTGACATGGATACTCGGGTAATGTGTGTATAATGTGCTATTAATGATTTGTACCATCATGCTATTACAATTTGTTATGGGTTGCCATCATACCTCTTAAAGGTGGTGTTTGGCACAATGTATTGGGTTTGCAAAAGTATTGAAACATAAAGTTTACCTAAAAGCATTTAAATTTTTGTAAGTTCACATTTTTGGGTTTGGAAAAAGCTAACCATGATTTGCTCTCTTTTATGCCATTTGAAATATCTTCTTTACTTTTTTATTTGGCAGAGATCTTCTGAACGTGTTTGGTTGTTTACTAGAACCAGCTACGGTGAGTATTTTTATTTTTATTTTTTATTTTTTATTTTGGAACTCCGCTAAAATTTTGGAATTCCGGGAGATCAAGTGATCTATCTAAATAAAATTATAAAAATAACCAGTCTTGATATGTGCATGAAATGGGTGGGGCCGCGGGGCTATGTTTTTGTTTAAAGGTGTATCTTTCATGTAAGTTGTGTTACCTAAGGTAAATGGCTTTATATTAATTCATCTTATTCTCTTATTTTGCAGCTTCCAACACAGTATTATATAGCAGTGGTAAGCAGTTTTTAACCCACAAAGTATCCTATATTTTTGTTATATTATTGTAGTTTGATGATTTACACCAAGAAGCTGCACTTATTTGTTGGATTTTGGCTGGCATGTAGCTTTACTTGGTGACTACCTTAGCTCTTGCCTCTCAAGCGATTTACTATGGTTACTTTTCTCATGGGACATCTAAAGGACAACTCTATAAGGTAAGAATAGGCTTCTTATATGTTGCTTTGCATTTCATTTGTTTTACAAGTTATTTTTTGACCCTCCTGGTCAACTGATATTAGGACTAGATTTTTATTCTTAATTTGTGCTTTGGAACTCATTTCAAAACCATTCAGATAGAGTCAGAAGACAAGGATCAAAAATGCGGCCATGATGGTACCAAGAAACAGCTGGTGAATGGTGACAGCCTCGAAGGATCAACTAATCCTGTGCTATCACAATACACTCCAAGTGTGCAAATTCCATCTCCTCATGGCAATTCTTCTCCCGAAACAGTATACTACAGGTATTAACATTTGAATTCAAGAATACTATTAAGTTGAATGCTTGATTTATAGAGAATTATGCTTGATATACATACATCTGATTTATTTATCTTTCTTATGGTGCAGTTCTGCTAGATCTCTATCTAGAAGTCACACTCCTACTGTGAGTTTCTTTCACTCACAAAGAACAAATGCCAATAAATATGATCAGGATACTACTCAAGAACCATTGCTTGGTGGGCACGTGGCTAGCCAATCACCACCTGCTTCAGAAACTAAGACTATGCTATGTGTGGTGAGGGTAAAACAAATAACTTCGAAAATTTTAACCATTACAAGCAGTGATGAATTTGCTATTCTGTGATTTAGGCTTTCACCGCAACAATATTTCTCTGCATGTACAATTTCAAACTCGAAAGAAACAGTTATCTCAATTTAGATTCAGTAGAGTTACATAACGGAATTGTAATGCAAGTGGGAAGAAAGCTTTTACAGGTATGGAAACAATTTGTATCCTTGTCATCTTATTTGGTCCTTAACATTAGCATATGCCATCGTTTAATAAGTTATTATGCTTTAATAATCCTATGATGACTGATGAGTTTTATAATTGCTGTCTTTACTAGATTGCTAATTGTTGACCCTATGTTGCTTGGTATAATTTCAAATAGTAACAGTAAAGGATTTTTTGATTCATGTATCATATTTCAGAATAATTTTTTTCGAAAAAATGGTATGCACCTTTTTTTCACCTAATTTCATTTATCCTTTTATTTTTTTATCAAACGGAGAGATCCTTCTCTAGAACATATTAAGCTACTTAAAACTGAATTTATTTGTTAGGCTAATGTTATATTCTCTAAAATTCCTCTTCATGGACATTTTGTGAAAGAATATGAATAACTTTTGCATTCATAAGGATTTTACCAAGTATACTGTAGGAGGAAATTAAGGAAAGATGCATCATCATTTTTTTTATAAACATGAGCTTGCTGTCATGTAACCTGTCTTAAGTTCATTGCAGTGACCTTTTGTTTTTTGTTTGATCATCAATTATAGGTAGGTGACAGTTTACTAGAAGGTAACAAAGGCACAGAGAGTATGGGGATTGGAACCTACCTTGGTTGGGGAATGGCAGCTATTTACATGGGTGGACGTCTTCCACAAATTTTCTTAAATGTAAGAATCCCCTTGTCATGACAACTACATACAATTGTATACATAATAATTATACACACACAATCAGGAAAATGATCTTATCGTATAAAGTGTAAGAGGGTATTGATGCACCACTTTTATAACATTGATGTGCACCAGTGTTTTTCTTATAGAAATTGGATTACTGTTAAAAAAATGATGTATCACTATAACAGTGCCTTATGTCTTTACCTAGTGCTTTTTACTACGGCCCACTTCTATATATATGCGTGTTCTGTGTCAGTGTGTGTGTATATCTATTCTGGTTTTGATTTTACAACTTAGTTTTATCAAGTTTCTCATGAAAACTTTAGGCAATATTGTATGCTTCACACAGGAATGGTATCAGGCCACAAAATAGAACACCCTCACTGACATCCTTCATCAGGGTTTGGTGTAGGCTATGTGTGAGTGCATGCAGAGCCAATGCTAGACAGTAGTAAAAGAATTGGAAACTATAATAACTTAGTATGATGATACAAAAATATTTTTTTAGAGTAACCGTGTTTAGTGTAAAACCTAGTTGAGACGTACTTTAAGCTTTATTAACTTTTTTCAATTTTTTGATTTCACTATTTGCAGATCAGAAGGGGAAATGTCCAGGTAAGCATAAATCTTTCATTGTCCTATTTATCATTTGGTTTAGGGTGTCATGTGGTTAAAACTGGACATCATTTATTTATTGAAATTGACCTTTTTTTAAGAAATAGTATTTTATTTTCTATGAATAGTACTAGAATGGGAAACAAACTATAACCACAAATGGTTAACCAAGGTTTTTGAAATATTTTCTGACAGTTACATCTTAAACCCACACCACAAGCACCTGTATGGCTTCAAGGGTATCTACTTTAGATGGCTTATAACATAGCCTAAAATAATCCTTTGTCAAATAAATGCATGCATATAACATGTTTACATACTGCTATTAATGTGCAGGGTCTGAATCCATTAATGTTCGTCTTTGCTCTTATTGGAAACTCTACTTATGTTGCAAGGTAAGTGCTCTCTTATAGGGATAGAATTTAAGTAGTAGACTTTTTAATCTGTTTCTCATGCACATGAAACCTTAAAACTGGAATATTTGTGTTGACTTATAGTTTAAAATAAATGTTTGATTATTTGTTAAAAATACCTAAAATTACCTTTAATCAAGGCAAAACTACAACTCTTTAGACTCAAATCAATACCAATTACTTGTTTATAGCTGTGATGATAATAAGTATACCTGGCATTATGGATCCAAACACGTATAGATGGGTCAAACAGTCAGTTTGGGTCTCAAATATAAATTGTGTCAGATTGGGTCTTATGTGTTTCTCGCGTGTCATATTGGGTTGAAGAAAAACAACGTATAATAGAAAAACAGGGGTGAATGGGCGGAAATGGGCAACCTTTTTTTCACCCAATCACCGTAACAGGAGTTGAAGCCGTCATTAGCTGAGCAGTTACCTTTTTCCCAACAGCAAAAAATAATAAATAAAATAAAAATAAAATTCTAAAATGAATAAAACCAAAAAAAAGGTGTTTGACCCAATAGGTCAAAACCTGCCCATCGACCCATGACACGTTTGACTTCCCTTTTTAACACCTTCGATCATAAGGATATATGGTTCATTTGGAACCGATAACATTCCTAAACAAGGTAAAGCTGCCACTTTCATTACACATCCTGAAAAGAGAAAAGTGTTATACTTCTTGAATACTTGATCAACTCAAGACATTTCTACTTAATTATCTTATCACTCTTTATGATTTGTGTTCTTGTAGCATACTTGTGAATAGCATTGAGTGGTCAAAAATACAACCAAACCTTCCATGGGTGGTGGAAGCGAGTGGCTGCGTAATGCTTGACACTTTCGTATCCTTGAAAAGTATAATATTTCAACAATGGTCATCATATTCCATAACATAAACCTGTTGATCCTTGACACCATACTAGATTCTTATTCAGTTCATCTATTTTCGCGGTCATAAGTACAAATGTCTAGACACCAAACGCGGAGACTTGGATCCATGATTGGTAGCAAACAAAGTGGAAGATTGTGCCTGCTTGCCACTCTCCCGATTGCGTATGTGCCCTTTTATAGGTACCGAAGTATGCATGGGAAAACCGGATTTGAGGTATTGCATGGTTAATATGCTTAGTGCAGGGACCCTTTTGTTCTGAAGTAGGAGGATTCGACTAAACATGTTAGTTATCTAGTATGTTGTTTTACCTTTATTATTTGAGCCCGTATTTCTTGAACCTGATTGGCCGATTTACCCGACCAGTTTGACCCAAATCTGATTCGGGTTGGATGTTTTGGCTCAGTTGGTCAAAGTTAGTAATTTACAGTTTTCTTTATCTTTCTTTTAGCTATTCTTTAAAGTTTCTATTGAAATATGATAACTTTGACCTTAAGAAAGTCAAAGTCAAAGTTATTAAACTACTAAAAGTTGATCACCAAAATCATATTCTATACATAGGCTTGTTAATAATTTTAGTGTAATTAACTATTTTATTTTAGGTGGATATACGGAATTAAATGAAAGAGAATTTAAGTTAGAATTTTAAATCAAAGAGAATTTAAGTTAACTAATATATATACTAAACGAAATTTTAAACCCATATATGTCAAAGATGCAAAAGAACCGAATATTATTTTTACACGTAACTGCAAAAGAAAGGTATACCTGTCTCGCTCCGATGCAAGGCTAATGTGGTCAAGCAACACCGTGGGAGAAGACCACGTCACGCTTAGCGGCCATACAACCATCGACCACATTCGAGGTGAAGAGACTGTAGTGGTAAGACTCTCTCTGTCTTCTCTTCTCTCTTCACTGTGTTAACAAATCAAAATAAAAGATCTAAATGATGAATAATGTATATTTTTATTGATGAAATATGTGATAGAAGATGGAGAAGGGTGATAATGACACAGAATGTTGGTGAATAACGTGTCCCATTGCCCAACATATCTATGCAATTTAAAGATTTGGTTTTTACCTAAAACAACAAAAAAGAAAAGTATCATATATATAAGCATTCAATAATCAATTATAGATTGTTTCAACACGATTTGTACTATTTTATGTTTATAATGTTCTTACTTATTTTATTTGATAAAACTCTGAATATTTGTTTTGACGTTGTAACATTCGTTTACTTTGTCAATAAAATATACTATCACCAACTATACTTACAGGCCGCAATAGCCAAGAGATTTCAAAGATCCTTCCTTTCTATGTATACAAGTCACTTTAAAATTCTATTGACTAAATGTATTCTTATATTTTTAGTGAATAGATTTATCTAAAAAAAACTTATATGACCATATAGGCATTTGTATACGCTCATATACACCCGTTTTGAAATTATATACGTTCATTTTGAACCTGTGTATGACTGTATACACGACTTCTTATACGTCCATATATGACTCTTCACACACTTGTATATTGAAGATATATTGAGCAAAAATATAGGCGGCGTATGATTAACACAACTGCTATTTGACGCTACAATTGTTTTTTTATTAAAAAACGAACTTGGGGTGATTGTACACTTGTTTCTTTTTCCACTAACTTATATGATATGATTATGGATGCGTTTAGTAGATAATGAGAAGAAATTGTAAAAACCTATGAAATATAATTTTATATAACGAAAAAGACTTGAAAAACTGTATTATTTTACAAATGTCTGTATCTTATTTTTTTGCTTAAATTTAACTATTTATTTAATTTAACCGAGAATTTAATTTTGCAATTGTCATACATAACACGTCTAGAACCTAGGTTTCTGAAAAAAGTAAGTTAGTATTTTTCATCACAAACTTAGTCAACAGAAAACATAAGGAATATTTTTTTTGTTCTTCTTAATATAGATACGAAAAATGAAATGCAATGTAAACTCAATTACAATTATATAAACACTCATTTGTAAGTGTCGGTGTGCTTAACAACGCCGTCAACAAATGTCAGCATTTTATTCGCCGATTAAAATAATTATTTTGTATAACGAAGTTTGTATACGCTTTGTAACATGCCATTAACCACGTCAACATCAGTTTACGACTCCGCGTTTAATCATCTTGATTAAATCATCACGCCACGACGTAGGATATGCCATATTCTTTTATCACATTTCTTTCATTTACTTAAACTCATTAACATCCGGATTTAACCATAAATTCTACAAACGCCCCCTTACTCATGTGACTATAATCATACGTCCCGTCACAAAACACATCTCGCTTAACCAAACTCGAAAAATATAATTCACTCCTTTAAAACTTTCTTCTCGAAAGAAGCCTCTCACGTCAAACACACATTCTTCAAACCCCCAATTTCCCCAACTTCACCGGAAAACCACCAATAACCCTAGATCCACCGTACTCCACCACCACCGCCACCGTCACCGCCACCGTCACCGCCACCGCCACCATGGACGGCGGCAGCATCCTCGAATCACTCGGAGTCGAGATCATCGGCGTAATGTCTCCGGTGTCAATCTGCATGCTCTTAGTCGTCCTTTTGGTCTACACCCTAACCCCCTCCTCCGCCCCCTCCGTCGAGCCCATCCGCACCGCCGCTAACCTCGTCTACCTCGAAGCTCCTTCAGACTCCACATCGCAGAAGCTCGAAGGCTCTCTCCTCAACGCCCTCGTGTTCGTCATCCTCATCGCCGTCGTAACCTTCCTCCTCGTTCTTCTCTATTACTATAACTTCACTAATTTCCTCAAAAACTATATGCGCTTTTCGGCTTTTTTTGTGCTCGGTGTTATGGGCGGTTCGATCTTCTTATCGATTGTGAAACAGTTCTCGATTCCGATTGATGCTGTTACGTGTTTCGTTTTGTTGTTTAATTTCACTGTTGTTGGAGTGTTGTCGATATTTGCTGAGGGGATACCGATTCCGATTGTGTTACGGCAGGTGTATATGGTGTTGTTAGGGATTTTTGTAGCGGCTTGGTTTACGAATCTGCCGGAGTGGACGACGTGGACGTTGCTCGTGGCGCTTGCGGTTTATGATCTGGTGGCGGTTTTGGCGCCCGGTGGGCCGTTGAAGATTCTGGTGGAGTTGGCGTCGAGTAGGGATGATGATTTGCCTGCGTTGGTGTATGAGGCGCGGCCTACGGTTGGGAGGAGCTCTAGGAGGTCTGGTTTGGGGCTTTTGGTTGGGGGTGTGTCGTCGGATTCGGTGGAGGTGGAGATGGCGCGGAGGGATGGGAGTGGTTTGGGAGAGGGTGTTTCGGTTGAGATGTTGGATGAGGAGACTTCTCCGTTGGTGGGGAGGGATCAGGTGAGGTCTGGCTCGAGTGATAGTAGTGAGTTTTCGGTTTCTGTGGGTGGTTCTGATCGGTTTCAGCAGAGTGAGATTGTGGAAGATGGAGGGGAAAGGACGCCGCTTGGTGCGATACTGGGTATGGGGAATGAGGTGGAACCACAGTCGAGGGGTGGAGGGGATGTTCGGGAGGAGATGACTAGAGGTATAAAGCTTGGGCTTGGTGACTTTGTTTTTTATAGTGTGCTTGTGGGTAGAGCTGCAATGTATGATTTGATGACGGTTTATGCTTGTTACCTTGCGATTATATCTGGGTTGGGGTGCACTCTTATACTGTTATCAGTGTTTCGTCATGCTTTGCCTGCTCTGCCGATTTCTATAGCTCTTGGCATCATGTTCTACTTCTTGACGCGTGTGTTAATGGAACCGTTTGTGGTTGGGACCTCGACGAATTTAATGATGTTTTGACCCTTGCTCTCATAGAGGTTGTTTCAGATGATATTGTTGAACCATTCCATTTAGGGGATAAGTTGCACCCTTTGACTTGTAAAGTTCTTGCTGATTATCTTCATGAATTTCTGTAAGTGATTCAAGAGTAAATGAGATCAAGTCCCAAATTTACTTTGAGCCGAGATATTTTATTCATACATATATTTCACTTTTGATATGTGCCCTGCAGTTATAGTATTCTTGTGGGTAGAGCTGCAATGTATGATCTAATGACAGTTTATGCTTGTTACTTTGCTATTGTATCTGGGTTGGGGTGCACCCCTACACTGTTATCCATGTTTCGTCATGCTTTTTGCCAGATCTGCCAATTTCTATCGTTCTCGGCATCATGTTCTACTTCTTAAACCAAGTATTAATGGAACTGTTTGTGATTGGGACATCAACAAATTTATTGATGGTTTGACCCTTGTTCTCATTTTCTGCAAGAACAAACTGCATAGAGCTATTACCATAGAGGTTATTTCAGATGATGTAGTTGAACCATTAAAGTTAAGAGTATAATTTGAGTTGTAAAATTCTTGCTAATTATCTTTATGAATTCCTGTAACTTTTATGGTTGTCATGATTTAAGAGTAAATGAGATCAAGTCCCAAGTTTAACTTGAGCCAAGACATATTATTTCACAGTTGACAGTTCATACATATATTTCACTTATGATTTGTGTCTTGCAGTTATGTTTGCAGCCATGAAGGTATTGCATAGACATGGGAATCATGTTTCTTATATGCTCTTGATTAGTTACTTTGCCAAATGAAAATCTTGTTCTTACTTTTGTGAAATGCAGCAATTGAAGATAATCTTTTAATCAGTTACGAGCAGGTTCTGTGTACACAACTCAAGGCTAGTGTGTTACATCATTTGAACTGAGCTTGATGATCATCTACTGGTATAACCATAATACAAATGGATCTACTCTTTATTCCACACATATAATGTATGAAAACTGATCTTTTAAACAACTTGAGATTGTGTTTTCTTCAATAGTCGGCGAGTCATTAATTGATATCAATTGAACATGAAGATCATCAAAGTATTATTATGAGATTAACAAATTACACACTACATCACTTATTTATAGTAGTTAGAAGTACTAACTAACTATTTACACATTTTACCCCTACACTATGCTATTGTTACAAAAGAATTCTATAGAATACAAAGAGTTACACTAACACTTCGGAAGAAAACTAGACTTCGGAAGAAATCAACTAAACTTCGGAAGTATATAAGCTTCGGAAGTATAACAATCACCCCCTTAATTCTTTTATTGAACCTACTCCAAGCAGCCCTTTCATAACAACAAATTTTAGCCTCGGAAGAGCTTTTGTAAGAATATCAGCTCTTTGCTCCTCTCCATAAATATGCTTCACAACTACCAAACTCCTTTCAACACAACTCCTTATGTAATGGTATCTGACATCTATGTGCTTAGATCTCCCATGAAACACTGGATTTTTCATTAATTGAATAGCTGACTTATTATCCACATGTATTAAAACTGGTCTTGCCTTAACTCCAGTTAATACTTCCAACACACTTCTTAACCATACAGCTTGCTGAGCAGAAGCAGTAGCAGCTATAAATTCAGCCTCACATGATGATAAAGCAACAATTCCTTGCTTTTGACTAACCCAACTAACAGGTCCTCCTCCATAGTAGAACACCATATTTGTTGTGCTTTTCCCATCAGCTTTAGTAGGTGCATGAGAACTATCATTATAACCCACCAAATCATCAATGTTACCACATTCATACCAAATACCATGGTCTATAGTACCTTTTAAGTATCTCAGAATGTGCTTAACTGCTTGCCAATGAGTAGTTCTAGGAAACTCCATGAATCTACTAACTATACCCACAGAGTAACTTAAGTCAGGTCTAGTTTGAGTTAAATATCTCAAACACCCTATAACTCTTCTATACTTAGTAGCATCCACAGAATCCTGATCCTCATCTTTCCCTAATTTCAACCCTGGATCCATAGGGACTTAGGTTGAATTGCACTCCCACATATTTTGTTCTTCCAGAATTTTCTTTGCATACCCAGACTGATTCAAGAATATACCCTTTTCTTCTTGTATCACCTCTATGCCTAAGTAGTAGTTTAACAATCCAAGATTTGTCATCTCAAACTTAGACTTCATCATGGCTTTCAACTCCTCAACCATTCTTGAACTAGAACCAGTCACTATCAAGTCATCCACATACACTCCTATTATCACAGATCCATCTTCAGATTGATTATTGTACACTGCATGTTCCTGTGGACACCTTTTAAAACCAAATTCTACCAAGGTATCATGTAATTTCTCATTCTAAGCCCTTGGAGCCTGTTTAAGGCCATATAATGCCTTAATGAGCTTATACACCAACCTTTCTTTACCAGATTTCACAAAACCCTCTGGCTATGTTACATACACATCTTCTTTCAAATCCCCATTCAAGAAGGCTGTCTTAACATCCAAGTGATGAACCTTCCATTTGTGTGCAGCTGCCAAGGCTAGATTTAACCTCACAGTTTCTAACCTAGCAACAGGAGCAAACACCTCTTCATAGTCAATTCCATACTTCTGAACATAACCTTTCACAACCAACCTAGCTTTGTGCCTGATAACCCTTCCCTCTGCATTCCTTTTGAGTTTAAACAACCACTTAACTCTTATAGGTTTCACTCCCCTTGGACATTCAACTAGATTCCAAGTTCTATTCTTCTCTATGCTATTAATCTCATCTTGCATAGCTTTTCTCCACTCAGGGTTGATCTTAGCCTGCTCATAGTTGATTGGCTCTTCTACTAACAACAACACTGACTCATTGAACATAGGAGGCTCAAAAGGAAACTGTTCTAAGGAAACTGTTCTAAGACCTCTGATCTATTGAACACATCATTTAGGCTTGCAAAACCTTTAGGTGGGGTATCATCATATGTTGATCTGGGAACCTGTGCACTATCCATAGGATAAGCTTCACTTGTACCCCCTGAATCCTCCAATTCTTCTCTAAACTCAGAGTTAGACTGATCTTGACTGAACACTTCATTCGGAGAAGCTTCATTCCCAGTAGTCATGTCAGAGTTCTGATCCAAATGATCAGATGTTGGAGCAGTTGATGCTACATCATTCAAATCAGGTACACTTGAGGACACACCTAGTGTTGCATACCTTTGTCTTGACACATCAGGATTACTATTTTCCCATTCCCAAGGTTTTCCTTCCTCAAACTTCACATCTCTGCTCACCACTATCCTCCCGGTCACTGGGTTATAGAGCCTGTAGGCTTTAGAACCAGGCTATATGCCTAGATGCACCATTGAGATACTCCTATCATCTAGCTTCTTTACTTGATGACTGGGGATCTTCACATGTGCCTTGCATCCAAATACCCTTAGATGTTTCATCTTTGGCTTTCTTTTGAACAAACTTTCATATGGTGTGATCTCTTCTAGGGCCTTAGTTGGACTCCTATTAAGCAGAAAAACTGAGTGTCTTACAGCTTCAGCCCAGAAGTCCAAAGGCATATGCATTGCCTTTATAATAGACCTGGTCATGCCCATAACTGTCTGGTTTCTCCTCTCCACAACCCCATTTTGTTATGGAGAGTAGGGGGCTGTCAAGTATCTTTTAATTCCCTCCAGGTCACATAGCTGTTCAAAGCTTTTGGAAGTAAACTCTCCTCCCCTATCTGTTCTAAGGCTTTTAATCTTGTAAGTTGTTTCTGGTTGAACTTGGGCTTTGAAAATCTTGAATGCTTCTGGTGCTTCATCTTTAGACTTCAGCAAGTATACCCACATGAATCTTGAGCAGTCATCCACCAGGAGCATAAAGTATCTGTTCCCAGCAGGTGTGGGTGGGTCTATTGGCCCACACAGATCTGCATGTATCAGTTCAAGAGGTGTCTTTGCCCTGAAATTGCTTGTACTAGGGTAGGCTTGATTTCTATGTTTGCCAACCAGACAGCTCTCACATAATTGTGATTTGTGGCTAATCTTGGGCATTCCCCTCACCATATTGTGCCTTGACATACGGTTTATGGAGTCAAAACTCAAATGTCCCAGCCTTGCATGCCATGTCCAAGCTTGGTCATGCATGGCTGTAAGTAAACACATGGGGGGTGTGACAATGAGTTTTAATTTGTGCAGCCTATTTTCAGACTTCTTTACCTTCATCAGGGTCCTTCCACTCTTCTCATAGACCCATAGGTAGCCATCTTTCATCAAGACTTTACAGCCCACTTCATCCAACTGGCCCATACTTAGTATATTGATCCTCAGAGCAGGTATGAAGTAGACATTTGTCACTACTCTGTGTTCACCATTGCTACATTGAAAGCATATGGATCCCCTGCCTCTGATTACAACCACTGACCCATCCCCAAACTTCACCTTGCCAGTAATGGCTTCATCCAGTTCAATGAAGTGGGTTTTGATGCCAGTCATGTGGTTGCTAGCCCCATAGTCAAGATACCAGGTGCAGGAGTCACCTTCACTTGGCATATCCTTCGGAAACACACTTTGTTCCTCAAGTAGGCCCATATCTTGTTGCACCATCAACAGGGTTGGTTCTTGATCTTCTTGTGTTTGTGCCAAGTGTGCTTCCTGATCTCCTCTTCTTGGAGCCCGACACTCACTAGAGAAATGGTCCAATTTATCACAATTGAAACATCTCATGTTTCTCTTGTCCTTCTTGGTGGCATTAGTACTTTTATCACCACCTCCCGTGCTGGTTTTGCTTCCCCTGGCCCTGAGCATACCTTCCTCTCCCTTTGCTCTTGCCTTTATTATCCCATCCAATGGATCGTGGATTCTGAATCTTGGGTTCAAGCTTGGCCTTCTCTTGCCATTTACTCTTTGTCAAGAGTAACTGCCCTGAGGAGTTCTTCCCTTCAGAGGCTAGTTTCAACCTCTCTTCGTATGCATTCAGCCTCCCCACCAAGTCTTCAAAGGACATAGCTGCCAAATTGGCAAATTGTTCTATGGCTGCCACAATAGGAAGGAACCTATCAAGGGCTGCCTTCAAGAACTTGCTCACTTGTTTAGAGGCTGCAACGGTTGTCCCCAGGGCTCTATATCGTGACACCAATTCTCCCATCTTGCCTGCAAAGTCATCTATCAACTCAGACTCCCCCATGGACAACATTTCAAACTCACGATCTAGAGTTTGAATTCGGACCTGTTTGACCCTATCCTCGCCAACATAACGCTTCTTCAGGGCACCCCATATCTCCTTCGCAGACTTGAATGTAGCCACCTGCATTAGTACATCCTTCGGCAAAGACTGGAAGATGAAGGCTCTTGCCTTCTTGCTAACCTTAGCATTCACCGTGCCTGGTGTGGGAGGTTCAATGGCATCCCAGAGCCCCTGGGCATCCATGAACGCCTCCATCTTTATCGCCTAGGAGGTGTAGTTTGTCGGCGTAAGGATTGGAATCTTGAACGAAATCGGATCGCTAATGTCTTTCAGGACCACCTGTCTGTTTTGGTCCGCCATCGAGTTGAATCAAGAAACCGAATTGGGTGGGAATTACTGTCGAACACAGTAGGCGTATGATTGGGGAATTTTTCGAGATCGGAAGAGGGATACGACTAATCAAGATCGTAAGAGGAAGATGATGGATCGAGAGCCTATAATCGCTCTGATACCAAATGATATCAATTAAACATGAAGATCATCAAAGTACTATTATGAGATTAACAAATTACACACTACATCACTTATTTATAGTAGTTAGAAGTACTAACTAACTATTTACACATTTTACCCTTACACTATGCTATTGTTACAAAAGAATTCTTTACAATACAAAGAATTACACTAACACTTCAGAAGAAAACTAAACTTCGGAAGAAATCAACTAAACTTCGGAAGTATATAAGCTTCGGAAGTATAACATTAATTGATTACAATTTCATCATTCTGATTACTCCCCAGACTTGCAGCTTATAGCAATGCAGAGAAGCTATGCTCACTTGGCGCGTGTCTAATTTTCAAGGCCTCGGATTGTGCATCGTTCCTACCAGAATCTTGGACATACTCCGGAAAAATATACAAATATAAGAATTTGGCTCGGTTCATATTATTGCTCGTAAGCTTTGGTAACTTGAACTAAATTGCCAATAGCTCAGGTATAGTTTATCAATGATTTTCTTCTAAGCATGCCGATCATGTTATTTGTTTCTCCCCCTTTTTGATGTTGTTAATTAGTTTTATGCTATTTGTTAGTCGGTTGTAACTTGTCTTTTCTGAAAATATGGTAACAGAAGCAAGAAAAAGATAGGAGTGCGCCTCGCGCCTTTGACCACGAGAAAGTTCGACTTGTTTTTCCTGGAATAATTTTATTGTTTTCTAGTCTTTTGATCATGGAACTGACAATATAAAATTGGCACATATCATCTTTTGTTCATGTGATGTCAGTTATGTTGAAGTTTGAGAGAACATGAGTTTAGTTTGCGTAGAACAATGTTTTCATCTTAAATATGTGTGAATTTTAGGCATGAAGTTCCTTTATAACTCATTTAAACATACATTACACTTTTTACACTTTACAATCTACAGTGGTGATCCAAATCATTGGAGGCTTTAGGAAAGTTATGTCACGTAATGTTCTTAACTTATAAAAAAGGGGTAGCATGTTTAGTCGTGACTCGAGAATACAATGGTGGGTGCATGATTGGAAGGGATGAACAAATTTTACCAAGCACCGATATTCATACCCATACTGGTTCCAAACAGATACTGACCGAACACCATCGGTACCTGTACTAGTAACTGTTTTTTATGTTTTCGGTTTCAAAATATATTTTAGTATTTTCAATGGCACTGATATCTGACCGACAAAGTCGGTACGGTATTTGGTTTATACCTTCAATCGTTTCTGTTTTAGTATTTTTGGTATGGTATTCGTTCGCTAAGGTATCGATCTCATCTCAATAATCAGTCTATTGCTCAAATGAGGTGGTTTAAATTGATATCAACTTTGATAAGCCAAATGCTATTAACTTATCAGAAGACGAGAATATGATTGGTGTCGAGTCGTAGTTACATGTAATGTATTCATGACATCTGATGATAAAGGAGGGATCTGTTTGACTTTGTGCTCCTTTACAAACGGTCGAGTTTTCTTGAAATATAAAATCAATTGTTAGGGTTAGTTGATCATCTTGTCTGTTAATGTCTTTAACAGCTTCATAACGATTGCAGATGGCCATACACCAATTCAAACACCATATGTTTCTAACAACTTTTATGTTGAACATGTTATTAGCATTAATGGCACCTTTTGGTAACCTATAATGCTTGTATGTATAGAGATTATAATATATAACCACTTTAGTTAGATTATATTATTCACATATTTTTTGTTTACACGTCACAAGAATGTTCTTCCAGTCACAATCGTAAACTTTAGACTAGTATATTGTGCAGGGGCCGCGCGAACGCTGGCCCCCACTGCCACAAATTATGACGTAGGCTCGACCACTTGGGCCGACCTTAGGCGGGCACCCCTCCTAAGTGCAATGGAGGTCACCAACCTAGGCCATGGACCTTCTTGATCGCCCATTGACCCCGTCCAGGTAAGTATGTAATCCAATGACGTCTCTCGCTTTTTATAATACATCATACCCCTTGTGACTTTTCTTCCCCAGCAATGTGGGATAACATCTAAACTGCATGTTCAACTTTTCTTTCTTTTTCACTTCAACTTTTGAAACATTTTAGCAAACTGACGTTAAAATCTTAGAGTTCTGATTTGATGAATTCACTTAACAAGCATCCAGATTTGTATATCGAAATATAAAGTACTCTTTTTTTGTGTTAAAGTTATTTTTTTCTTATCTGTATATAAGCAGCGCGGTATAGCGGGCAAATGGTGGTATGCAGCAATGCTGAAATAACTTTTTATCTTTTGACATGAACCTAACACAAAATCATGGTGTATGGTTTTGGTGTAAATGGGTATGGTTAGATTTAGGTTGACCCACAAACGCGTTTAGCTAAACGGGACGTATTCATGTCAAGCCATTGAGTCTGTCGGTTGACCCGTTTAACCCATTTATTTGTGTGAGTTAGGTTTGCAGCCAGAAGGTACTGTATAGACATAGAAATCATGCGTCTTGTATGCTCTTGATTGATTTTATATTCTTCACTAATGATCGTATATTCGTCAACGATTTCAACATTCTGAAAATTTCAAAACCCAGGATATAACCTTCCTAATAAGCCTTCAGCTGCATGAAATTATGAACTTCTATCGCCATGTGTAATAAGTAGTGTGCGTCCGGAATTTATATAATATCCATCTTCAATCATTTTGCTAATAGACATCATGGCCTTTAATCCTTTATGGTTAAAACATGAACAAAAACTATTAAAACTATAGTGCGGCTAGTAGAACAACAAAGCTTTAACAACTAACTATTTACAAGTTGTTGTCTAACAACAAGGTGTTAGGTAGTAAAGTTATACCTATGATTATAATCATATGAGTAGTTGATCCAGACATTACAAACCAACAAAAAGTAGCGATCGATGCGGTGATTCCAAAACCCACGGGCGTTACTTCAGTCAGTTCCATGTAGAATATTGTATGAGTTTGCTCTAAAATAAATCAATAAATTCACACATTTGATTGCAAATGAACGTTTTTATCATTACCAACACCATACACGTTGTCATGAGGTGATACACGACCGGCTACACAATTATTATAATTATTTTTTTGCTTAACTACCATCATAAGATGATTTTTTATCATATGCGAGCAAATTGCTTATCTCATGTAGGTCCTCGCTATATATGTGAAATTGCTCTGACATGGTTAACACATCTGAAAAATAGGTAGTTTCGTGATTTTCTCATAAAGTATACATATGAATGTTATATTGTTCCGTAGAACTCAAGTTTCAAGTGAATATTTGCGTATTCAGGTATTCGTGTTTTATGCCTTGTAGGACGGGACATGAAACACCAAGACTATAATATCTCAATATTGGTAAGGCCCGGGTACATATTCACCGCGGCATGCTGATCCGCAATTACTAGTGATGCCCTTTTCTTTGTCCGTTAAGCCTCATAGCATGGATCGACGATCCAACGCATTGAACATGTTATTTGATGATGCTTTAAAACTACATTTAAAAACAATAAATAGAAAGTCTTTGTATGCAAACAGTGATAAAAGACTTGGTCATAGTAGTTGAACATGCTTATCTACTACCACTAGGATTGTCCAGCTCAGGAATAACAACTACTAAACCTAACCACTAAACATGAATTGTTCAATGTGCAAGACTTAATCAGATCACGTCCAATCTTGATATCCATCTGACAGATTCTGAAGTCTCAAATTGTATATATAGCAGCTGAAGCATCCTTTTCAGACTTTATCCAACAAAGTTCGATTCTTGATCTCTCGTTGATCGTCAAAGAGCTGGACATACAATGTAAAGTCTACTCAAATTAAAAACATAAGTTGCATCCTCACATAAAGTTAAAAGGCTCAATTTGCAGATTCACTCAAGCAGAAATCATAATCATATGCTTATGACATAGGTATTAAAATCTTATCTCAGTATTGAGAAAACATATTGGGGATGCATTGCCACAACATTCAACAAATCAATAATATCTAGAAACATTTAAAAAATTTTAATCATAGACGGCATTTATCATAAAAGATTATCTTCTCAGCTAACATTATACAACTTCACTCTACAGAATTCCAATATTCTACAGAAATCTGCGTAACTTGGGTACTCTATAAAGTATCCCCAATTGTAATTAGAGTCAGTTGTTAGTAATTACTATTTATTTACAAGAATTTTTGAGTCATTAACTTACTGACTGAAAATAATTATTGTAATTCTAAATCTTATTATTAACAAGATTTTTTTTTTATCTCTGTTCATTATTAATTACTTCTAAAAAATCTTCATTATCTCAAAATGAAGTGATTATTAGTTCATACAAAAATGTGTCTTGAAAAATATTCTTACAGCAAAACCACTTCTGGCGCCATTGGAACCATGAATATATATAGTCAGGATAACAAACAGGTAAACTCCATTACCGTATAAGGAAACACTGGACCAACAACAAAACTAAGATCAGCGCATAAACCTATTAAACTTTATCGTGTTATCTTCTTTGGCTGTAATCTCTTGAAAGCCATAAATGTAACTGCTGCTGATAAAGAATACCTACATCAAGGGAAATTAGATACAAGCCAACCATTAGACGCATTAATAATGACTTTCAATGCATGCTCATGGTTATATGATAATAACATCATGAGACGAATAACACACCAGGTGAATGTATAGTTGAGATGATCTTGTGGCATCACTGAACTGCGAATCAATGCATTATTATCTTTTGGGATTGGGTATGGCTTACTGGGGTTGACATTTTCATTGACTGCTTCAATGTATATTGTGCTCTCAGGAAGCCCACAATTATTAGCAATTTCAGCAACATCAACATAGAACCACTGACATGAATTCGGGTCATTTGCTGGTACAAAAATGCTAGGTTTCTCGCTTCCACGAATAACTCCAACAACTTCATCTAGCATCACTTTTGGAATATGCTCCTGTAGATCGATAATAGTTTTGAAGAGATAAAATTTTGTTTGTATTCTACATGGGCACGTTAGTTACAGAACCAATTTCCAGTACACGACCAGCCACATTAGGACGTGCACCTAGTGCTTTAAAAATATAGTGGGAGAGAGAAAGAGAGGCGATTATGAGGTTATAAAACAGACTTATTTATCATAGTTTAAATAATAGATACAAGTATTTATGTGGTTCTCTACTTCCGTATTTTATGACCCTTTATATATTCCATATATCAAGAAGCTTAAGCATATAAATGGTACCTTCTCGGTAGTAGTAGGCTTCTTAGACCAAAAGCTCCACCAAGAGCTGCTTTTTTGTATATCAGTAGCTTCTATACTTTGACGGCGTCCATCCTCTTCAGAAACTTTTAGAAAGTTGTCTCTCCAACTCCGTGGGACCCACCCTCTGTTCACTAAGATTGGCATCTGCAAACTGTAAAAAGTTTCAAGTTTTCAGCATACTATAACATGAAATTGTCATGGAATTATCCATGGAAAAAGTGACATTATCTTTAATAAAGTATAAATAGTTGTTTTAACATTTAATGAGACAATGCTTATAAATTGGCTAATATAAAGGATATAACCATACAAGGATGCTGAACCAACCTTTCAGGACTGTTTGAGAGTGGCATAAGCGGTGTAATGAGGTAATATCCATTTTCAGTGACTCCTGATATGCTTCTAGAACGTGGACCAACATAAATAGATTTCGACTCGTCAAAAACTCCTTTGCAGACTACCCTCCTGAACTCCAGTGAGTCCAAATTTTCACTTGATGGAGTGATGTTGTTGCAGTTTATTGGTTCCATTTCTAATCTACTTTTTCTGTACTCTAGCATTTTCACCTACATAACCAACATATTAGTTAGTAATCTGCCTATGTATCGTTGTCATTTGAAGCCCGTACTAACTTCTATACTTGATCAAAATTTAAATTTGGTATGCATTGTGTTACAAATTTGACACATTAACTTATTTGTATAGATCAATAGCTTTATGCAATTTGTCGACGTTTTATGCAAAGATTGTGGCTTTTGTAGATAAAATGCAAACAATTTGACATCAGAAGTGAGTATGCATAAAAATATTTATGCCTACAACTAAGACAATAGATTTAGGAAGAAATACCTTCTCTTGTCTTCTGAAGATCTGCCAAGTGCCTAGTCCAAAAGTGATAGCTCCTGGAACAAAAAGCAGGAACCTTGTCCATCCTCTTTGCTTCTCTAAAAGATGATATATGTTTTAGATCAAGGTGCTTTAAAGCTTTATAAACAGCAAACAATTAGAAGGAAATTCAATCCAAAACTAGTTACAAGTACGGAATCGCAAGAACCACATAAACAAATGCATCTCTTGCTTTAAACGTGATATGCAAGACAGTTATGTAATCGCAAAACCATCTATTTTTCTCTCTCCCACTGTATTTGATCATCTTTAACAAGTGCTTATCGCATTTACTTCAGTTCTTCACTTACAATTGCCAATTGGTTTGTATAACTCTATTAAACACTCCCTTAAACACTTAAACCGCATTACAGCACCAACCAATTCGCCTTCTCTACCAACATCACACAATTAGAAAATAAGAAATAGTTCATATTCAAATTCATGAACTACTAAGCATGAATTCGATCATCAAAATATCAAATCACAGAATGATATTTTTAACAATTCTAAATGCATACAAGACGTGAACCTTGAGGTCGGGAAGATGACGTCGGCTTTGGCAGCGGCGGAGGCGGAGGTGGCGCTGCAGGTTGGAGTTCAGGTACGGCGGCGGCCGCGGCGGCGGAGTGTGAGTATAAGAATGAAGACGATGGTTGATCTGTGACGCACTTCAGTGAAGAAGCTCGAGCAATTCTTCTTGCTGTTAGGAAGCTTTTAGAAATTGAAGCCATGTGAATAACAACAACCTTGATGTCTATTGAGAAGCTTTATCGTTCATTGCAAAACCTAATTTGTGTAGCATATTGGAGCTCGATCGCAACTATGGGGAAGAAGGTGCAGGCTAGGGTTTATGGGTACTCTGTTATACGAAGGGGGATCAACGCAAATGATGTGTAATGATTATTAGTTTTTAACAAGTTACCCGCGATTCGTGACGTGAATGTAAAAATTAACATTGGTTGTGGACACAATTGGTAAGATTGTTATGGTAACAATAATGTGCTCGTGCGCTAAAGTGTGAGCGTGTGTTTACGAATTTTTTTACACACGTTGTGCGATGACATTAACATGGTTAGTAGTGCGTTGCGAAATGCTTGCGTGTTTCATCACGTGTGCTGTTCCAGTGACAATAACGTGCTAAAAGAAACACATGAAGCTGAATGCATTTTGTTTTTAAAAATAACACAGATGCAAACCAATGTTATGACTCTTATATTATGACATGATGTTTTAATACATATAAATTGAATAAAAAATATTAAGAAAACTAACAAAAAAAAAAAGTAAGTACCAAACAGAAAAAACAAAAGAACTATAAAAATGCTAGCAGTCGGTTTAAACTCACATGCCTCTCTCAACATGGAACAACTTAACCATGTACAACAATCATATCTTTGAGATGATGGCTTGGGAAAAATGACATCTAACCTATAAAAAATCGATAAAAAATCTCAATGTAGGGCAATTAGAAATCGTCACGTGACATGTCGGTGGGAAAACTCACCGACGCTTTTAATTGAATGTATAAATAATGATTTTAGCAATTTTATTATCACTAGTGCCGATGTCAGCTTCAAATTTAATTTGTTTTTTAATAGCAACGTCTATTAGCAGAGAAACAAACATCAAACTTGTATGCTACCGGATTAAATTGATAACCATTTATTGTATGGTATAACATTGGCTACTAAGCAACGATCATGAAAACAACTTCTAATTTTATTACTAATAGCAATTTTAATCCAAAAGATTGTTTCCTCTGTTCATGATAACGTGACAATTACATAACAACGACTTGTATTTGTTTTTTAAATCTATTTCGTAATCATTGATTGGAAAATCAGTTTTTTTGAAGAATTCAACGTATTGTGTTTGTTTTTCTTAAGGTATTCAAACAAGGTGTCTCTTCCAGTCAATCTTCAAAGGTAAGTTTCAAAAGTGTTTTAAATTGGTCACTCGTGCATAGTTTGCTCAAATTGGGTCACTAATCTATCAAATCGAGTAATCATCGGATTTAATGTGTCAAGAAAAAAAGTGAAGAAGAAGATGTGACGGTTAGGATTTTCAATATATGTACTTATATTAAAAAGCTTAAAAAAACATATTAATTATATGAAAAAAATAAATAAATTTAAAAATCTACGACAACACTCCACAGTAGTATCACAAAAAGCAAAAAAAAAATCTTAACTGAAACAAAAAATACATGCAAAAGACATGTTAATACTTATAATTTAAATAAAAATAAAAGTTGAGTGACTTAATTAAAATATTTTATAAATTTAAACGATATAATTGAAACATTTTTAAAATATAGCTACTATTCTACAAAGTTACTCATTTATAAAATAACAATAGTGACTTATAATACCTTAAAACCAAAACTAAAGTGAAAGTAGAACTAAAATTGTTATTGGTTATAAAATTAAAAGTTGAAATCTTAACAGTTAGATTGTAAGTGTAAATTAATATCGACCAGTAAATATTAATTTAGATTAATAAAAACCAAATCATTGCCACATCACACACCGCACCGTCATAAATAAACAAAGTTAACTATTTGTTTGACAAAAATGTTATTGATTAAAAATTGAAAGTTGAAATTAACGGCCAGAGTAACACAATATTATAATCATGCACGAAGCTTATTGCGTATGAGACCGAGATTATCAAAAACTTATTATGGCGATCCGTAATCATATTGAAATGCAAATTTGCAAAACGATATGCTAAAGATGACATGAATTTCCACCATCTCCAAACCCTCTTCCAACAATCAAAAACCACAGTTCATCTTCATCAACTCCACTCTTTAATCTTCAAAACCGCCCTCAATCACGACGAATTCATCATCTCCAACTTCATCCTCATCTCCACTTCAATATCCATCGACACCGCTAGACAATTCTTCGACAAATCACCAGTAACCCCACCATTATTCGCATGGAACACCATCATCAAACACTACTCCAAGAGCCCAACACCATTGGAATCGATCAAACTCCATTGCCTCCTTCAGCGGACCACTGACCTCAAACCTGATAAATTCACGTACCCTTTTGTTCTTAAGGCGTGTGGGCGATGCTTGATGTTGGCAGCTGGTGGGTCGGTGCATTCGGTGATCTTGAAGGTGGGTTTTGATTCGGATCGGTTTATAAGCAATACCCTTGTGAGAATGTATGGTGCTTGTGGAAGTGTGGGATTTGCACGTCAGGTGTTCGATGAAATGCCTGAGAGAGATGTGGTTTCTTGGAGTTCTATGATTGCTGCTTATGTTACTTGGTATGGCATTCTTAGATCCTACATTGATTGAATAACACATGAAAGTATAGGAATTTGGTTTTAAAATTTCTTAGTTTTGATTAGGGCCGTAAACGAGTCGAGCTGAGCTAGGGTGGGTCGGGGTTCGGCTTGATATTTGGCTTGTTTAAAAGTTAAGGCGTGCCTAGCCGGCTTGTTTAGCTTTACGAGCTCAAAATGTGAACTCGGGCTCCGCTCGTTTATTATACAGATTCAACTTGTTTATTTAAAAAAAATTAATTTTGTTGGTTTTTGTACAGATTCATATGTATAATAACAAGATATATTATATATATATATATATATTTTTATTTTTGTTATCTTAATTTGTTAAAACAATGAAACGAGATTGGTATTTCATAATTGGAATTTCATAAACTATGATAATCCTGTGTGTATCTTTTACTTAGGTTATTTTGTTATAATAAAAAATCAAATTGACCATATGTCTATGGTCTATATAAACGATATGGCATAAATTTGATTTATAATCAACGAAAACTATAATTTAGCCTTTAATTTAAACGAGCCATCAAACGAGCTTACGAGCGAGCCAACAAGCCGGATAATGAATGCGCCACGAGCCGAGCTGACTTTGGCTTGGGCTCGGCTCGTTCACAAACCAAGCCGATTTCAAGCGAGCTATTTTTGAGCTTCGAGTGAGCTATGAGCCGTAAGTTTATTTGAGAGCCGTAGTTTTGATTATGGGTTGAACTAGATCTTGGTATGTTTTATGGTATGATCAACATTCTTATAGTTGGTAACAAACCAAATTATGCAGCAAGTATCCTTTGAATGCGTTATCGGTGTTCCTAGACATGAAGCAAGCGAAAGAAAAGCCGAATTCTGTAACTTTGGTTAGCCTGCTTTCTGTTTGTTCTCATCTGGTCAACATCCAAATGGGGGAGTCTATTCATTCATACATTCTTACAAACGGTATCGAATTGGATGTTTCTCTAGCCACAGCACTCGTTGAGATGTACGCAACATGTGGCTACATAGAGAAAGCCTTATTAGTCTTTAATTCGATGCGCAACAGGAATCTGCAATCTTGGACTATAATGATATCTGGGCTTGCAGAAAACGGGCATGGTGAAGAGGCGATCACATTGTTTAACAAAATGGAAAACCTCGGATTCATACCCGATAGCATTTTGTTTTCAGGGATTCTTTCTGCTTGTAGTCACTTGGGTCTTGTTGAAACGGGTCAAAAGTATTTTGATCAAATGGTGAATGTTTACAAGATCGAACCGACAATGGAACATTACGGATGCATGGTGGACATGTATGGGCGAGCTGGGATGATCGAAGAAGCATATCATGTGTTAAAAACCATGCCAACGGAACCCAACTCTGTTATATTAAGGAGTTTCATTAGTGCCTATAAGAACCATGGAAGTAGGGTTCGTTTTGATGACAATTTGGTGAAGCTTCTGTTAAAGATTGAACCAGATCTTGGATCAAACTATGTTATATCGGCTAATACGTTTTCGGTTTCTGGTTATTGGCGCGAGGTAGATGACATAAGAGTTGCGATGAAAGGTAAAGGACTGAAGAAAGTTCCTGGTTACAGTTGGTTACAAGATAATCGCCGTGAATAAAAATCATTTATGCAAGATTATGCAACTATTTTTTTATTATGCAAGATTTACTGTCACAAAATTTGTAGATATTACTTGCATCATGCTATGGATTTGTAGATTAAGACCTGACATAAAAAAAGAAATGAAGTGTAAACTGTGAATCAAACCATCAACAATAAATGCATATATATCATATCCCTCTAAAGGTTCAGGTATTATAACAAAAAACATATAAAATGAATCATATCATACAAATACAGTGTTTGTAAACAAACATATGTACCACTGCTAGCGATCATCGACAAAGCTGACTACATAGACCTCGTATCTTTGACTCATTTGCATCGTCCAGCAAGTATGTCCCGTTTTTGCCACTATTGGTGCATGTTAACGTATACTGATTACCCGTTTGCTCAGACTGCCATGTCACATTATTATCCGTTAGTTCCAAATCACAATTAACTTTTAATTAAGAACAAATGTTGAACAAGTGTGTTTGACCGTTAAATGACTCACCAGACAGGATACGGGATCTGTGTTACAGCTCCAGCGTGAAGTAGGCACACAACTCATGTAATGACACCAAGAACAATGATCATTTAAGTCGACTCCACGCAGAAGTGAAACAAGCCCAGCAATCAATCTGTAAAAGAGGATCAAATATGTATAATATAAAGAAAACAGGTCAACACATGTAAAATATTTACATTTTTACTTACCCAGCCACCACAAGGATGAGTGAAAGGAGCCAAAGGACACGCTGATACGTCTTGTATTTAGATTTAGGTCCCGTTCTTAAATAAGTAGGCACATATCTTTGGGTAACCCATCCGAATTGGGGACGCATTAGAAGTACAAACCCAATAAGAAAACCAGAAGAGAACCCACCAAGATGAGCAAAATTATCAACATGTGGCAGGATCCCCACACCCAGATTAATAGCAATAATGATCACAAGAGTCAATAATGCTGACAACTGAACATAAAAGTACCAAACCGTTAGAAAATATATCCGAATGATGCGGTTGTTAAGAAATGAGAACATTTGATAAAATACCTTATTAGCATATATTGTCCAATTAGTTATGAGTTCTGAAAGCATTCCTCCCAACAACCCGAAAACTGCACCAGAAGCACCAACTGATATATTGGACTGAAGGAAAAGCGCAGACAACAAACTACCACCAAACCCCGAGATCACATAAAGCAGTCCAATGCGTACTGCAAAAGGTTAAGCAAGAAAATTAATCAACTATTGTGTATGCATATATTGATCACTTCCATTTGGTTAAGGTTCATCTTTAACAAGAAGCCTGCTTTAGTAAGGTAAGTAAAGTCAGTTACTTTATGATTTTAGCACACAAGCATGGCAAATGGGATTTCACCTTTTAAGAAATGTAACACCTTATTTGCATGTAAAAGGGAAAAAAATGCTAGCTTGATCTTATTCTATATTAACTAATGACATGTCAATCGACAATGATATAACTTTAACATCATAGTCAATGCACTTACTGAACCCAAATTCTTGCTCAAGTCGAATGCCAATAACCAAGAGACTCAACATATTCGCCAACAAATGGAAAAGTCCACCGTGCAACCAAATGCAAGTAATAAGGCGCCAACCCTGGTGATCATCAACCACTTTACTCACATCCAGAGCCCCCATCTTTTCTAGCCTATTAAACAAAACACATAAATGTCAATTTTCAGATTTCCAGTACATTAAGCACCTCAAAAGACACCTACTAGCCAAAGAAATGCATAATAAACCTATTTAAAACTCCTTTTCATCATGCCAACATATTAATCTACTGTTAATATGATTGTTAATAATAAGTTGCTACAACAATCCATGGTATAACTTATAAGATAGCCATAATTAAGCCCATAAAAGCACATATCCACAGCAAATGATTGTAAGATAACAGAAACACATAATTTATCAACAGATCCACCAACAGACCTCACATATAGACTCTAACACACCATTAGTTTATGATTAGAACATCAATAACTGTTAATCAGTCTTCTGCTTCCCCTTGATCAACACTAATTTCTCAAGTACATCAACAATCTCTCACAACTAACTTTCAAATTTAACATCAATTACGATCATAATCTAATTGTGATAATACAAAGTGAGATTAAGAGATTTACGTCGAAGAAGAAGGTCCGAGAAGCGGATTCTCCTTAAACGGCTGAAAGGAGAATCTCCCTAAGAAGGTAGCGATGCAGGAAACGGAGTTTTTAGGGCAATCGTTGACGAACATAGTGATTATAAACATGACGATATCTGCTACAACGAACGTAGGAATCAACCACGGGAACCACTTCTTAAAATGCTTGATCTCTCGGAGAGGAGAAGGCGTTTGACTTTGACTCACGGCGGTTGCTGCCGGCGCCGGTGATGATTCAACTTCAACGGGATGGATGATGTTTCCGCCACCGAAGCGTCTAGAGTTGACTTTGATCTGGATCTCCGGCCGCCGGACTTCCGCCATTTCGCCGGAAAAGTTTGAGAGGGTGGTGAAGAGTTGAGACTATAAAAGAAGTGAAGATGAAGTTGTAGTGAGGTCCCTAAACTTTGGGTTATGTCTTTTGCTACCCTATGATTAAATTTTGTTTTAGCAAGTAAGATTTATTAACTGTGTTATGTGGCGGAGTCTTGAATTCATCAACTGTGTTATGCGGTGGAGTCTGTACTTTTTTTTGTAATTATAGTTGTAATTCGTGGTGGTATACTTTCGAGCATTGATAGGAAAAGAGTGGTAAAACCTGAATCGAACAAATAAGAGAAGAACAAAACGTACTTAAACGTCGGAACAAAACGTACGATAAATAAAAAAGTGAAGGATTTTTTAGTTTTTCATTTTTAGTTTTTAACAAATAAAAACAAAAGTACTTTGGATTTTATTTTTTATTTTTTTCTTCTTAGGGTTTTCTCTTTTTTAATTGTTTTATTTTCTTGTTCCCGCTTTTTCGCTTTCCTTTTTTGTATTTTTTATAAAATTGTTGTTTTTCTTTAGATTTTTTAGTTTTTTTTTATTAATGTATAAAGTTCTGTTTTAGTATACAAGGACACTAATATATAATTTAACACATCTGCTGTATACATGCTTCAAAATATTAATCAGTATCCAAACTGATGACATGACATTTGATCTCCAACTCTGTCCGGATCATATTTGTCAGGGAACTATTGTATATTTCATTATTTAACATCGTTCGTAATTATTTTATCTAAAGCATCTTCGTGTGATCAAAGCTCTGCCTTCTACTTTCCCTTATGATGGTTTTGTTTTTTATATGCTAGCCTTCAAAAATAAAAATATGTTCGTTTGCATGAGAAGAAAAACACATTAAGGATAGAGTATTTCACACCTTTTAAGTGGTTATGTAATTTTTCTAACATGTAGAGGGTCGTTTTTGATTGATCTATAGAAACTAAGGGATAAAATGTAAAAAGGAACAAAAACACAATGGTGTACAAACATAGAGTCCGGTTTAGTCAAATACACCGATTCAACATATTCACACTGCTTTTTGTTGATTGAAATATTATGAGATTAACCAACTACTCCTACTCTTTATTATTATATGAAATCATTGTTTTGGACTTTTGGTATTTGAACGTGTTTTCATTCACAACTTTTGATTAAAATAATATAATATAATATATGATATTTGTCATGAATAGAAATATATTATTAACAATTACACACAATAAGATAATTATCACACTATTTTGCATGATCTAATCATACTCTAGAAGTGTTACATGATCACTTTTTCTTATTTAAAACTATGGCTCATAAGCATTTGATACTAATAACCTAAAAATATGTCCGGTGAATCTGTTATAATGTTTTAAAAACCAGAATAAACGACGAAGAAATTTGTATGCAATTTCACTCGTCAAACAATGTTATAGAAAACTATATGACTTGATAACCTATTAAAAAGTTCAAAAGTATAGAAAATTTTAAAGATTAAAAGAGATTCGAACATTAATCATCCAAACATAAAACAAACTTCAAGCCTTGTATGCCTTACACGTAAAATAAGTTCCAATATCAAACATCAAAACATGAAATATACTTCAAAAAATTATTAGAAAAACAAAAAACAAATTAACCAGACAGTTCAACCAGAAAATACAAAACTGACTAGTTCAACATGTATTAACCCATAGCTTATGGAAAACAAAGAAAGATGTCTGGTTCCTTGTTTGGTTGAGTGGTCCACTTTTCAAAACATAGGCAAAATAACCGTCATACGAATAGGCGTTAACACCTCCATTTGTGGGATTTCATACCTCAAGTTTCATTTAACTGCGTATTCAACTCAATTTATGTTTAGAGTCTTATCAATATATCTATTTGTTAACATAAGATTTGAAGATATAAAATACATGATGGACAATAATGTTTTAACAAGTCAATAATGACTCTGGTGATTACATATTCTTGAAAGTGTTTAGAAAGGTGTATATATAAAAAGATGTATATAACAGGAACAATTCTCTACAAGAATGCGTCTTGAAGAAATTAAAATATTATGACACATGAGTCACACATTTCATATTTAGAAATAAGTAAATACGAAGTCCCGCATTTGATTGTCCCTTTCAAAATTCTCTCTTTATTCCTTTAATCCTTTCTTTAACCATAAATCTTTATTAAAAGTTAAATCGACTAATGTAGGGACCCAAATACAAACCCAGAACTATAATACAAACGTTCCAGAAACAAAAACACGACCTTAAACAATATATAAAGAAGTTTTGTTCTAGACTCATAGTCTAATCCTACAAAAAGCTAATTAAACACCTTACTTGTGTAATAATCCATCTTTCAGAGAATCTCATGCCCTGATACAAAACATGGGATATTTGTTTAAAAATATCGTCTGATTTGAAAAGAAAATAAGTTATAATATTAAAACCCGGTTTCTAGGTAAACAACATTTGGTGTCAATCTTCTCATCGGGCACTTCAAATGAATAAACAGAACTTGGTTTTAAGGTAACAAACTGTTGGATAAACAATGGTATCTTTCACTCACAAACTGATAATTTCCATTGATCTGAAGCATCATTTAAATAACAAGAGAAATAACGGAAATAAACAAAATAAGCTAAAAACTAGGTACTATCCCACTACCCAAAAGAACCAACCAACTAACATCGACTTATTAAAACTCAACTACTATAGATTTAAACTTTGAAACAATAAAATATTAAACAAAAGTAAGTCCTACGTGCAGTAATACTCCATGCACATGTAATTCTTTCAACACTCCCTCCTTTAAACTAGATTGAGTTTCCCTCAACTAGTTTATCTTTCATGGAACACATTCCAAGCTTCTTCCTCACCAACACAAACTGGTCTCGTTTCAAAGCCTTAGTAAACACATCTGCGATCTGGTCCTGTGTTGCACAGTGTTCCATGCTGATCGTTCCTTCTCTCACTAAGTCTCGCAGAAAATGATATCGCACCCCGATATGTTTGCATCTCTCATGAAAAACGGTATTCTTTGACAGCTTGATCGTCGATATATTATCACATTTAATGACCGTAGCACCTTCAACTGTTAAGCTAAAATCTTCCAGCACCCCTCTCAGCATAATACCTGACAAGCACAGGTGGTAGCCGCCACGTATTCAGCCTCGATTGATGATAAAGTCATAATTTTTTCCTTCTTAGATGACCACGCAACCGCACCTCAATCCCATAGAACGACATAGCCGGACGTGCTTTTATAGTCTTCTGTCTCCTCACCAAAGTCACTATCCGTACAAACTTTCAACAAACCCGGACCGCCACGTTCATACCAAATTCCATAATCTTGAGTGTCTTGCAGGTATCTTAACACCTTTTTGGCAACATCAAAGTGAGCTTCAGTTGGACTAGACATATAGCGACTGATCAAACTTACCACATACTAAATGTCGGGTCGAGTAGCCGTAATGTACATGAGGCTACCGACCATTTGCTTGAACAAAGTTTCATCCATTTTCTTTCCTTCATCTGATCTCAACTTGCAACCGGGAACAATCGAACTAACCACTGAATTGCAATTCTCCATTTGAAATCTTTTCAACAACTCAACTGCATACTTTCTTTGAGAGATGTGAATTCCATCACTTGTCTGCAACACTTCGATCCCAAGAAAGAACTTCATACGCCCTAGATCGGTCATCTCGAACTCGTTCATCATCGAACACTTGAACTCCTGTAACATAGACAAGTTATCACTCATATAGATAAGATCATCAACATACACGTTCACCAACAACATGTTCCCTTTCTCATTCCTTTTGATAAAAAGGGTGTGTTCAACATTGCTCCTTCTAAAACCCTCCTTGATAAAATAACCCTCTATACGACTAAACCAAGCTCGTGGAGCTTGCTTTAGTCCGTACAAAGCTTTGCAGAGCTTGTAAACTTTCTCTTCTTCGTTCTTTTTCACGTAGCCCTTGGGTTGTTGCACATACACATCCTCATCCAAAGTCCCATGCAAGAAGGCGGACTTTACGTCCATTTGAAAAATATCCCAGCCTCGTTGTGCAGCTATAACTATCATAAGACGAATCGTGTCCAACCTGGCCACCGTTGCATACACTTTGGTATAATCAATACCGTATTCTTGACCATACCCCTTCACCACCAAACGAGCCTTATGCTTTTCAACTTCACCTCGTTCGTTAAACTTTGTTTTGAAAACCCACTTTACTGCTATACATTTCGCACCATTGTGCAGCTCGACCAAATTCCACGTTCCATTTCTTTCAATTGCTTGTATTTCAGCATCCATAGCATTTTTCCACTTGGTTTCACGGGCAGCTTCTTCATAAGTTGTGGGTTCAAGAAGAGGAACTTCCACCGGCACTTCCACAAAGTTTAACTCATCTTCCCCGGTATAATAGTCTTGCAAGTAACCAGGAGGCCTACGTTCCCTGACCTCCCGCGTACCTGCAATGCTTGTTTCTGACCTGTTCGATCTATCCTCCCTTACATCAGGCGATCTTGGCTTTGTTGTTTCTTGATTCTGTGGCAAAGGTGTCCCACTAATATTTCCCTCTTCTTCATGTACAACTTCAGAATTTTCTTGACTCTCTTTATCACCCCAAGTCAAATGTTTAAAATCTTCTTTTCTTTGAGTCACGTCCCAATCCCAACTTTTATCTTCTTGAAAAATCACATCTTTGCTGACCATCACTTTCATGGTTTGTGGATCAATTAATCTATAAGCTTTAGACTCTTCACTCATACCTGTTAAGATACAAACCATGCTTTTGTTGTCTAGCTTGGTTCGCTTCTCTTTAGGGACATGTACGTGGGCTAGGCAACTCCACACTTTTAGATGCTCAACGTTTGGTTTTTCACCACTCCATGCCTCACATGGAGTCATATCCTTAAGAGCCTTTGTTGGACTCCTATTTAAAATATAATAACTCCAAACAGCTACTTCCCCCCAAAAAACCTTAGGCATATTTTTAGCTGCAAGTAGTGTCACAACCATGTTCATGACTGTGCGGTTTTTTCTTTCTGCTACGCCATTCTGCTGCGGTGTGAACCGTGTTGTCAATTGTCGTTTGATGCCATGCTTCACACAAAACTCTTTGAACTCATTAGACAAATACTCCCCACCTCTATCCGTACGTAACCCTTTGATTTTCTTTCTCATCTCGGTCTCCACTTTACTTTTAAAGGCGTTAAAACTTTCAAATGCTTTAGACTTTCCTTTCAATAAGTAGATCCAGGCTTTTCTGCTATAATCATCAATAAAGCTGAGTATATATATTTTTTTCACTGTGAGAGGTGGGTGTGATGGCCCCACAGATATCAGAATGTATGAACTCAAGAACTTCTTTAGCCCTCCAGTCACTACCTTTTGGAATGGCTTTTCTTGTCTGCTTCCCCACACAACAGTCAATACATAAGGTATCATCAATAGTAAAAGATGGCATACCTTTGACCATAGACTTTTGTTGTAGGGTCCCATGCTAGTAGTACTTATATGCCCATATCTCTCATGCCACAATCCTGAGAGGTCACTATCATTGGAGTACAAACTTCTTTCTTCCACCTTTACTGCATTATCACATGTATAGGTTTTGCTTGTCCCATACTCAACAACTTGTTCATAAAGAGGGAACATCCTATTTGTTGTCATATGACTTTCAAACAAAAGACCCCTATCAGGATGATAAATAGACCCTACTCTTAATAACAAAAACCAAATCTTTCTCTTGAAGCTGGCCCACACTAAGCAAGTTGTTCGTAAGTTCTGGGATGTAATAAACATCACTAATGACGTAAGTTACCCCGTGTTGTTACCCAATTTAACCGTACGAGAATAGCTTTCATCAAGGTTTACAAATTTCCTTTTATCCCTACACATATGGTTTGAACAACCCAAGTCCAAAAACCATAGACAGTTATATTTTTCTTCTCTAGTTTGGGCCATGAACATACTAACCTTCCTGGGTGTGGGTTGAAATTCATCATCGAGTTGAGCCATCAACATCACTGCTTCAAATCCTGCATAGTTGACCTCTTTTGAGCTTTAACACTCATACGAGAATTGTCCCACCTTATGACACCGATAGCATTCCATAGTTTCCCGATTGTACGATTGTCTACCATGTCCAAGACCTCTTCCACGTGGACTCCTTCGGCCTCTTCCTCGACCTCTCGTACTTGAGCCGTTACTTTGTTCTACTTTCAGGGCCTGTTCCTCTTCTTTCTCTGGCTTTCTGAACTTCTGTTCGCGAACAAGCAACGTGCTTTGAAGTTCATCGATAGACATCTTCTTTACGTCCTTTGATTCTTCGATTGAGACTACCACGAATATGTATTTTTCGGTAAGCATACTCAGAATCTTCTCGACAATCTTCAAGTCTGTCATGATTTCCCCGTTGCTCCTCATCTGATTAGCGATGGTCAATACCCTACCGAAATAATCTGGAATCGACTCCGTAGTCTCATCTCTAAAACTTCGAAATCACGACGAAGCTTTTGTAGCATGGACTTCTTGACATGTGCATTTCCTTCATACCGCTGTTTCATGGCTTCCCAAACCGTCTTGGATGTGCTTCGATCCAAGATCTTCTCAAAAGTGATTATGTCAATCGCTTGATACAAGTAATGCTTTACTTGTAAATCTTTCGTTCGTAGTTCAACTAACGTCTTCTTCAGTGCATCGCTTTGAGCGATTCCAACAGCAGGTTCGATGATTCCAGGTTCAATTAGATTCCATAATTGTTTTGCCCGCAACAAATTTTCCATCATCTCTTTCCAATGGTCGTAGTGACCGTCAAAGACTGGAATTTTCAACTTCTCATTGCTCATGATCGCTGTTACTCCTCTCAATTGATCGTGATTGCGCTTTGATACCAATTGTTGGATAAACAATGGTATCTTTCACTCACAAACTAATAATTTCCATTGATATGAAGCATCACTTAAACAACAAGAGAAATAACGAAAATAAACAAACTAAGCTAAAACTAGGAACTATCTCACTACCCAAAAGAACCGGCCAATAACACCGACTTATTCAAACTCAACTACTAAAGACTTAAACTTTGAAACAATAAAATATTAAACAAAAGTAAGTCCTACGTGCAGTAATACTCCATGCACATGTAATTCTTTCAACACAAACTGGACTCTATTTATCTCGTCATTAAATGGCCCTATGAAGAATTAGAACTCGACTCTATGTAAACAATCGGGCTTTATTTTTGAGTATAAATTAGAATATGATTTGTAGGTAAGAAACCAATTGACATAGTAAAAGCCTTAATTCATAACTCTACGACACCTCTTCTTTTTTTCAAATTTACAATCTTCGTATATATTTTAGATAATGTTGGATCTGCTTTTATTCATGACACTTGGCTAAAACCATGCGTATTACACAGTTTGAACAAAAAAGTAGTCAATATATTTTAGTGAAGAGTAACGATCTATAAAACGTTATTTTGAGGTTTGATATGGGTAACATCTTCCAATCTAATAAAAAATAAATTGAGAGGACACGTGCCAGCATCACATTCCTACTCACCAAAATTTTTTCTTTTCTCTCTGGTATTAAATAATTACCTTAATTATTAATGATATTATTTAACATTTTATTAGATTAAAAATAGTTTTTTAAAAATAAAAAAAAGATCTTTTTTATTAATGTTAATTCTTAAGAAACAAATTTTTATAGAATAAGAAATTTTGGACATTAAACTTTTTTAAAAATACGCAATATTTTAAAATTTTGTTTGTAAAAAGTAAATTTTTTATAAACCAATAATAATTAAAAATTGGGAGTTATAACAAGAAAATTTTAAAGATAAAATTTTTATATGGTTTGTTTAAGACAAAATAATTTGTTTTTGAAAAAAAAATTAAAATAAAAATTTAAAAAGTTGATATAATTATTTTATTACTTATAGTCATTTTCAACCATATCATATTTTAGAATATCATTTTGTAATTAATAAATTCTTATTATATATTTTATTTATTTAACTCGTATAATACACGCGTTTACTAAAGCTAGTTATGTATAAGTAAGTGTTTTAATTTATAAACTTTTTATATTTCTTAAACGCTTGTTTAAAAAATGTTTATTAGAAATTTATTTCTAGAAAAATGTTTTTAAGAAAGATCATTTTCTACGAAATATCTTGTTGTTTAAAAACTATGGGTTTTGATTATTTTTGTTTTATAAATAATCTTTCATCGTTTAAAATACTGCTTGAAAAAAATGTATTTTTTATAGAAACTCGTTGTTTGAAAACTCCGCTAGGTTTCACTTGTATGTTATTTCGTTTCGTTCATAATTATTATTGTAAGTGAAATCAGATGTGAATCAACTACGTATATTTTATGATTATATCACAAGGATTGCTATTGATAATAAAGATAAAAGTTAAGATTGTTACTAGCCAAATTAATAGTATGAATTATTATCGGTCAATGCGTAATAATTTCCAATTTGCCTAAATTATATCATACTTCTACAATTCTCCATAATGTTAGAAAATTTTGTTGTTTTTATTTTTTAATTAAAATATATTTTATCAAAAGTACAAGTTTTTAATTTATTAAAAAATATGTTTTTTTAAAAACTTGATTTTAAGAAAAATAATTTTCAAAAATGAGAGAGAGAGAGAGAGAGAGAGAGAGAGAGAGAGAGAGAGAGAGAGAGAGAGAGAGAGAGAGAGAGAGAGAGAGAGAGAGAGAAATTAATTATTTTAACTTTTAAAAGGATTGAAATAAATTTCTAGCCGAAAAATTGAAGCCGAAGATACTCGTGTGTGGACTAGTGGTGACATATGGCAAAGTTTGTAAACATCTATTACAAGTAGGATACGATGAAGGCAAGTCTAATAGTAACATGAGATGAACCTAAATTTGAGCCCTAAAAAATAGAGTGCCTTTTTTGTAATTTTTTTCATTATACACATACACACATTAAAACTTTTGGCCAAACTAAAAATATATGGAGACATCTGCTAGCAGAAGGATTTGCAATAGTTCCCAAAATCATGTAGAAACGGGAGGTTTCTAATTTTAGGTTTGAGATATCAAACTCACAAACTAATACTTTCTTTGCTATTTACAAGAAATTAAAAGTTGAATTTGTGTGATAATTTTAGAAATCAACACCAATTGGTGTTAAATAACTTTCCTACAGATCATCAACTAACAGATTCCATTGGAAACTTTTACTAGTAAAGTCAGAAATCTATCTCTAGAAAGCCTATTTACAGGAAAATGTGTTTTCTAGAAACTTTCCACTTTCCAACGCGTAGGCCGTCAGACGTATGCATGACAATTGATCCGGAATCACTTGTGAAAAAGACTTTGTGGTTGCTATATTGTCAAGAGGTTACCGACGGATCACTGACAGATTGTGTGGTTGTCGTAAATTCCCGACAGATCATCAACACACAATCTAAAATTAAGAAAAAAATAATAATAATATATAATTATTAAATTGTGTTTTGATGATTTCCGTTGGTATTCTATCGACAGCTTTTGTCAAGAAACTACAAATTATTAATATTATTTAGATGATGATATCTGAACAATAAATCTGAAGATAAACCATCAAACGAAAACATATCTAAATAACAACCAATCTCCTCAAATTAAGACAATGAGTACATCAACATCAACATGATAAACATAAATGCAATCAATAATACTACTTGAAACTAGATTTCATCAAATATGAAGAAGATGAAACCCACGTATGATCAAGAGGATGTTTTAAAGATAGATTGTAAGAATTAACATATATAAAGAAGATGATGATCAATTGACCAGATTTGTTAACCCTCTCAAGTTAGATTAAAAAAACCATTTGTCACAACTTTACAAGAGACTTGTTCGTGATACTCCTGTGTTTCTAGTAGTGATAGAAGAAAACAATTGTCACAAGAGAAAGAAGCGGAAACAACAATAAAAATTCTGAGGCAAATTCCATGCCTAGCATCCGTCAAAAGCTGTCAAAATAATCGTCGTTAATGGGTTATGAAACTCTTTGCTTAATTTGTTGCAAAATGGACCTGAAAAGCGTCGCTAACTCGCTAAGTAGCCAAAAAAAAGTCATAATCCATTTCAAATGTGTCGTTTGCAAATTCTCGCTAATTTAGTGACTTTTCCTTACTGTTGCAAAAGGTCATGGCCTAATATATATTAATAATTCTATCACATAACATTATAAAAAAATCAAAGTCAAAAGAGTATTTGTCTTGGCGGGTCTGGTTTGTAGATATCGGATGCCATGTATTGGCGAAGCTTAGTGGGGGGGGGGGGTGCTCTTTCTTTTTTTTTCGTCAGTATTGTTAATTTTCCGGCCCGGTAGTGTAAAATCTAAATATATATAGACTTCGCCCCCTGTAAAATAGTTTACTTTCATCCCACCCTCTTAGGGTGCGATTCAAACTCCAGCACTACAAGTGACCCTTTAATTTAAAAGCATATATAGGTAGGGAGGGCGCTAAATTGGTGTGATACATTGTAACAGGCGATCGGCTGAGTTAAAATTGTTGGATGCAAACTTAATATAATAGGAATTCTATTTTTTTAAACATGATTCGGTTAATTATGTTAATTAGAACCCCCCACCCTTACCCCCCACATCTAGTATCTAATATTAAGTTTTAAAATGTTTATTAATTTATTAGGCTCCTCTAGAGCATATGACTTATATTAAGTTTATATATATATTTTTAAAAATGTTAATCGACAACTGTAGTCGCCCACTTGCCACATCCTCAGGGTCAACCATGCGTCTTGATCGCAATATGTGGTTTGTGGCAATTCACATTGGTCTTGGTCGTCCCTTGTACCATTTTCTTAGTAGTGTAACATATAATGACAAAGTGGGATGGTCTAGAAATATAATATAGAAAAACAAATGGGAACAATTGCACAACAACCATGATTTATAGAAGTGTACTATCAGGATATGGAGACGTAACAGACGTAGGTCACATTTACTGACCCACTTTAAGTTTCTGTGTTCATTCTTAGTTCTTATTTATAATATCTTTATTTGTGATTCGTTGTTTCATTCAATGCTTAAAATGTACACGTAATTACATGAAAATGATGAAATCCAATGTACAACTTTGGCATGATGTCCTTTCAATCAATGAAAGTCATGTGTCTAGAGTCCCATGTGTAGAGTCTTAACCTCTCATATGCAACACGCGAATTTATTAGTCTACATAAATCAAGTTTTTTGAACCTCATCCTATCAAATATGATTTAGAAGTTATGACTCACCTTACAAAACAAATGGCACTCAATGCGTGATATATCGATTAGAAATCACCAATGAAGGTGACGACCATCCGTGATCCGTCAATGACGGTCTGTTGATAAATATTATGTAAGAAAAGAATTCCATGACAGATCTGTGATGAGTTTAACAAGAAATAATTAAATTAAAATATGTGATAACCGGATCGAGAATTATGGAGTAAACATGAAAACTCGATTAAACATTTGCACACATAAAGCGCAAGTTGACCTCTTTATACGTGTTATACGCAGAAAAACACATGTTTTGTGGATTCGTTTGTCAAGAACATTTTAACAAAAAGAAAATCAGCATCTTGTAAGTTGTAATGGAGAAAATAGCCTAAGGACAATTAAAATAATGCTAGCAACCTAATTTTAGGCAAGAAAAAGTCACATTAATGACTTAACACACCATTAATCACATTAAAAAAATCACATGCAATGATCCTTTTACAAAAAATCTAGTCAAACACATAGTCAACAAGTTCAGTTTTATTTATAATTTTCCAAAATGTAGGTCATTGGTTGGAGTCTCATTAGGTGAAATATGCTTCAAGTGGGCCAAGAGTTTTACCATAGTGGGTCTTTGGGTGATGGGTTTTTCTTGGAATGATGGGCGAGCCGGGTCACCAGCGCTGTCTGTGTTCGCGGGCGTGAGTGGCCTTTCGCCAATGGGTTTATCCGAGTGACCGGGGTTAAAAATTATTAGCTGGCCGTTAAAAAAATATTTTTTTTTCATTTTACTATTGGTGGATGTGACTAAATGACGTATATTTCAATGCAATATTTGTCATTTTACTAACTTTTAAAATGGTTTCTAAAAGTAATGAAATTTAACCGACCACTTATAGTTGGTCATAAGTGTCCATTAAACACTAACTTTTAACATTTTTCTAAACAGTTAACATTTACATCACTAACTTATCCATTAAACCTCCAGTAGAAGTGTAGCAGATTAATGGGTTAACATGACCCATACATGTTATTTAATAACATTTACAAAATTCTTTAAAAAATATTCTGCTGCTGTTAAGACATGTCTCCGTTTTATTTAAAAGCTTAAAGGTTCAAATCTTACGAGCCGTAGGTATAAATAATTAACAACAACAGTAGACTATTTCATTGCATCTTCATTGCCGACTTCATTTAATTCCACTAAAACTAACATGTGTATAGCTCACCTCATTCACTATAAGATATGTTATCCCCACCCCTACTTCATAAACAACCAAAATTAGTTAATAAACTCTCACAAATCTTTAAACCAATGGAAGTTCATCCACATATCAAAATACCCTTATTGTTTGTTCTCCTTTTAGCCACCGTCGCACTAGGCACCACACGAGTCGGGTTCTACAAGACTACATGCCCACAGGCGGAAGCCATTGTGCAGTCAGTGGTCCAATCCGCCGTTCGGTTAAACCAGACGTATGCACCTGGCATACTACAAATGTTCTTTCACGATTGCTTTGTCCATGGGTGTGATGCATCCATCTTACTTGATGGTCCTTCCTCTGAGAAAACTGCATCAGCGAATTCTCGCTTGCGAGCATTTGAAGTCATTGAGGCTGCAAAGTCCATGCTCGAAACCGTCTGCCCTGGGGTGGTCTCATGTGCTGACATTCTTGCCCTTGCTGCTCGTGATTCCGTGGTTGAGGTACTAGTTAATTACTAGATCAATACATGCGTAATTTCTTGCTTTAACTACTAATCAAACGAGTATCACCTACCACAGTCTCCATTAGTAATCTGTAAGTGAAAATAATTACCAAACTTACAATGACTTATCAACGTGTTACTGATCGGTAACAACAAATGTCGCACTTCAATAATAATCAGTAATCTAAAAGATAGACGATTTATACAAAATGCGACCAACGGAGAGTACCAAAACTCAAAAAATAACTATAAGCTAGATTTTGGTGGTATGCGTCAGTGATCAGTCGTAAACTTCTTATGGACCTTTACGTTGGGATACTCATTTGTTTAGTAGTGATTACACGTCTTTTGGTAATCAGTTCAAAATTTGTAATCTTTTCACCACTTAATATTTTTAGACCGGGGGATGTGGATGGGCAGTGCCAACGGGTCGTAGAGACGGATTGGTTTCACTTGCGGCAAACGTAAAGTTTCCAGGTCCGGACGCCTCGATTGATGACCAACTCAAGAGTTTTACTACGAAAGGTCTAAATATCAAAGATCTTGTTACCCTTGTTGGTAAGTTAATTAAGCCCACAAAATAATGACAAGAAGTTAACTTATATATATATTTACGGGTTTTAATAATTATCAGGAGCACACACGGTTGGAACAACTGCTTGTAGTGCACTACGTGACAGGTTATACAACTACAAGAACACCAATGGATCCGACCCCGCGATTAACCAAGCATTTTTTCCCCACCTTCGAGCCCTGTGTCCGCACAATGGTAATGGTGAAAGGCGCGTAGCCTTAGATACCGACAGTGTAAACGTTTTTGACAATTCATTCTATAAAAACATCAGGAGCGGACGAGGAGTACTAGAATCCGATTCCTTGTTGTGGAGTGACCCGCGAACACAAAAGCTTGTGCAAGGGTTTATTGGAGCTAGGGGAGCGCATCGATCGACGTTTAACAAGGAGTTTGCGAGATCGATGGTGAAGATGAGTAAAATTGAGTTAAAGACGGGGCATCAAGGAGAAATTCGAAGGGTTTGTAATGTAATTAACTAACTAATGATGACGGGTATAGGTTGTTTTAATGTTAAAATTGACCGGGTAACGCCCCTTAAAAATAGTATATTGGATTAGCTGGTTGAATAATAGTCAAATTAATAAATATGTTCACATACTCAAAAAGCTTTTTCACTTTATAAAGTTGTCATATAGCCAAAAGGTGTTAACTAACGTTACACTGGCTTAAACTCTCACGATTAACTATAAGAAATTATAAGCAATTTGTATGACATATTGTCCTTTTTTTAATCATTATAATTTGTATGTAACAAAAATAATGTAATTTCTCATGAGACATCCAATTATTTAGGATACCATGATGTACAAATATTAAATGTCATAGATTCATATATTATGTGCTATTAAAATCAAATTATTATTGAAATTTTCACATAATCTTATTTCACTAAGAGGCTGTTTGATTTGCTTCTGATCCAGTCAAAATGTCTGACCCACTGACCCGGTCAGACATTTTGGCCGGTCAGCATGTTTGATTATCATATTTTTGCGTCTGACCCGGTCCGACGCCACTGACCTATGCCTATTTTCCCTCTTACCGGGTCAGTTTTGAAACAAGCTCTTACCCGGTCATCACCTTCTGACCGAGTAAGAACAATCAAACAGCCCCTAATTGTCTTGTCCAATACATGCTTTAATGAGTAAATAAATATGCATATAAAGTATTAAAATGTGTGATTATGTGTAAACAAATATGTATACAAAGTATTAAAATGTGTGCTTGATTATGAGTAAACAAATATGTATAGCGATCAAGTATTTAAATGTGTGGTAATTGTGAAATAACTATGAACATGAAAAACTTACCATAATATTAGGGAAAAGGATATAGCACATGTGAACAAATAAAAAGAGAAATGGTTCATATGACGATTTATTCATTTTTTGGTACCATTTAGACTTTAGAGCGTCGTTTACAGTAGGTTTTTTATATTTTATGTGAGTGTATGACCTATATTATAAGGAATGCTTGTAAGTGGTTGTGAGTGAATAAAAGAGAAAACTTATGTAGACTGTATCGTGATTCCTCATATTTGAGAAAACACGGTACGAACCCTATAAATATTTTAATATTTTGAAAAGTGGTTGTGAGTGAAGTAAAGAGAAAATATAACGATAAAAAACTAAAAAAATTATTATTTAATTGAAAGAGAGAGTAAAAATTTTGTGTTTTTATTGTAAATATATAGATGAGGATGAGAAAGCTAGTATGAATGCTATAAAAAGATTACCACTTATAGGAAGTACACATTTTCTCTATATAACAACATTTTTTGACAGATCAGTTCTGAATTCGTCTCGCACTACCTTGCCACACCCACAATCATCTGGAAGAGCCTAGGCGAGAATCCATTAGAAATTTTGTCATAAGAAACGCTCACAGACTACCTATAAGAAAAATAATTCGCTAGTTACCCGTCATTAATCTCTAGGTGTTTATATTTTTTTTTGAAAATAATTCTTGATGATATCCGTCACTAAGTAAGTACCACAACTTCTTCACTCCATCTAATATAATCGGAAATTTCAATAACTAGCATCAATCTTGATAAATCTAGTTATGACTCCAAATTCATCATTATAGTATTGTCAAATCCACATAAACTTACATATATACAATAAACAATTATAAAAAAATATGTTTGTATAACACAACCCATTATAAATCAGAAGTTGCATGTCTAACATGACACCAAATTGACTCTAATCAATATAAACAACTATAAACACACATAAAATACATATATATGTAACTACATAAGCCAAGACAATCCTCAAAGCTTAGAGTTTTAACTTTGTGGCACAAGTTTTCTTCCTCCTTGTAACAAATTAGGCTGTACGGGTTTATCATCTTTAGGTGTGACATTTATGAAAAGCTTCATGCCATTCTCGCAATCCTTTCCAACGCCGCTAATAAACCACATAGGACCTGGTTTTTCTAACCTGAGATCATCATGTCCGGTAGTGTGAGCTTGATCTTTAGGAGGAATAATACATTGATTATATGCGGCTTCATCGACTATAAACACATTATGCTCTTTCTTTTTATAGTAGAACACTACATCAACCGCGTAACATTAAATTGTTAGCTTATAAGTTGGTTCATGACATAAAACACTTCTAGCTTATAAAAAAACATGTGTATGAGGATATATGTACCGATTATGTCATCAACATCGAATTTCCTCCCTGCGGCCCATGCTTGGAAATCAACATTCGTGTTCCAACCTTTTTTATCTCCGACTTCGTGGTAAATCCAATCTAATGGAGGTTCAACATCTAACTGAAGCTTCATATTGCCCTCCTTACAGTGCTTTCCATTTCCGACTCCACAAATGAACCATCTTTTCCCTGGGAGAAGTATATCGATCACATCCTCCCCGCTAGAGAGAACTTTAGCCGATGGAGGCACGACACAGTTGTCGTAGCTCTCCTTATCGACTTCAATGACATTGTGTTCTCCAGGAGTATATTTGAAAACTACATCCACATATTAAAATCATATATGAATCATTGATATAAATGTTCTGGATATATGACATTTAATATATTCACATTACTAAGTGTGGCTTTGAATCAAGAAGTTCACAACTGAGCGGTTCGGATTGAATTTGAAACCCAGCTGAAAACTTGAACTCGAGCTAGGCTATTTTTTAACCGAGCCAGCTCGGCTGGGTTTGGCTCGGTTTTATAAAAATCTGGTTCAGCTCGCGGTTTGGATTGGTTTGGCTTAGTTTGTACTCAATTACATTGTTAAAAGAAAAAAAATATCTTGATATAAATTGAACCAAATAATAATGGAGTGTTGGGTTTTATTAATGAAATAAATATCTTTTACATGTGCTATAAAATGTTAAATATCAAGGTTAATTTAAGTACTGAGCCAATGAGCAAGGCAGCGAACGAGCCCCTAGCTCTAATTCGACGCGTTTATAAACCAGCCGGCTCGGCTTAGCTTGTTTATAAACCAAACCAACTCAAGTGAGCTGCAAAGCCACAAGCTGAGTACAACGCCAGCCGTGAACCAAAGGAGATGTGCCTAGCTAGCGCTACCAAGATATGAAGAAATTTGTCTCACTTCATGAGTTTGAGGGTTTAAATCCTATAATAGACTAAAATGTGTAGATTTAACAAATAAATTTAAAGAGTGCATGAATTAGCAATTCTAAAAAACCCGAACGAGTAATCGGGTTACCCTAACTGCTATAATTCAAATCAACATAATTTTATATTTTACCAATCATGCTTCTGACGACAATATATATATATATATATATATATATATATATATATATATATATATATATATATATATATATATATATATATATATATATATATATATATATATGCAGATAAAAAAACAAAGACGAATGAATCTATATAAGATTTAAGATCCTTACTAAGTTTATCGCCAAGGCTGTATAATCTGTTGCTTTGCCAGGTATAGGAATCATAATTTTCGCCGTATTTCCAGAAAACCTCATACGTTTGAAATGACTTCGATTGAGCACTTACCGTTGCAACGAGGAAGAAGATGCCTAACATGTTGTAAGCCATTTCCGCTTACTTCCAACGAGCTTTGTTTTTACGAATTTATATGACTAATTTACATGGTTGAAATGAGTCAACATATCGAAAATTCTTACTTCATTTTAAGATAGAAGTTGGACTTTCGATAAATGGAGGAAGGAAGCATGCTAGAAATTCTCAACACCATGACAAATTAATGGTGAATAAGATGTTTTGGTGCCTAATAACTCGTTCAAACATTCTATATTTCAAAAAATTATCCTCCTTTACATTATCAAATTAAGCGTATAACTAATATCACTAGATATCTTTTCAAAGATTATACATTGCAGCAATGACTCAATCGTTAAACAATTAACCTAATAGTTAATAAACATTCAATTACAATTTATAAAATTACAATATTAAGGGCAATTGAAAAAGATTGTTTGTTCAATCACAAATCAGATTCTAAATAGTAGGATCGTCGTTACTGTCACAAGCCCCAACTGCCTAGTTTTAGCAAGAATACTTGTTGTCGTAGTCATTAACCATAGGTCATCGCTCTGTTCGAGGTCACAACCATGTTGTATTTGTTATATCGAAAGCTAAACGTTTTAGTTTTTGTTTTTATAGATGATTTAATGACTAGGTTTTTGAAAAATAAAACTAGCAAAGAATAACTTTAGATATATCGTATTTATATTATACATTTCTAATGACAATTGATGTATTTTTCTTATGTATTTAAAATTTGATTTGGTTTTTATTTTTTATTATGCGACCCGAACTCATCTTAAACCTAAAAAAATAGAATTTAAAAATATATAACAGACTACTAGAAATTTTTGACTTCCATGAAAAAAATAGATCCGTTACTAATTTCAACTTAAGTTTTTATTGCTTATCAAAATCAAAATCATATGGAGTCATCATTCAATAAAAATAAATTATTGTCACTAAAAAAGTCATACATACATCTCTATATATTTATTATATTTATGAAAATTCACTGTATTCCGCTAACTATGTTGTTACTTACATAGGTCCGCCACTGCGGATGTTGGTATATATGCACCTATGAGACATGAAGAGGGTTGCTTAGAGCATTCACACTAACTTCCCTAATCTCATTATCATATTTACACTAAAAAATATTATTATTTTTACTATCTCTTTCAATTAAATAATACTTTTTAATATATTTTTTATTATCTTTTCTCTCTCCTCCACTTATAACAACTTTTAAAAATATTAAAAAGGCTAGCTTCAATAAACTCGTGTATTACGCGGGTTGAATAAATAAAATATCAAATAAAAAAATTATTAGTTACAAAATGATATTTTAAGATAAAATATGATTGAAATCATATATAAGTAAGGATTATAAATAAAATTAATGATATCAACTTTTTAATCTTTTTTTTAATTTTTATATTTTTCCAAAGGAAATTTAAAAAATTTTGTTTCAAAGCAAACATTTTTAAAAAATGTAAAATTTTAAAACTTATTATAACTCCCAATTTTGTTTCTTTTTTTAACAAAAAAAATTTACTTAAAAACATTAAATTTAAAATATTTTATATTTTTAAAAAGTTTGATGTTTCAGAAAATTTTTTTTTCCTTAGAAAATATATTATAAAAAGATATTTTCTTAATTTATTATTAGTAATTAATTAATAAGATATTTAGTAGGAGAGAGAAACGGTAAAATTTTGGTGAGATGGAATGTGGTGATAAAACATGTCCATCATTGTTACCCTTTTATTAGAGTAAGACGATTTATGAGGATTGTACTGTGTTTCCCAAAATATGAGGAATCACGATACAATCCCCATAAATATTTTACCTCCTTCGCTCACAACCGCTAACAACTATCTCTCAAAATATAGGACATACACACATATCGAAAATAAAAAACCTACTGTGATTGCTCTTAGTCAAAAGTCTACAACACATGTCATAAAGGGTTGTTACGAGTTATATTTGCTTATAACTAGACATTTAAACCTAACAAGCTAGTTATATTTGTATGTATTATAAAATGAATGTTTGTATAACTCAACTCTTCTAAAATACTTTGTTATAAGCTACCTATTACAGAGGGTCATAAGAGGTTTCAGTGAGTTGCATATTTTGGCGTCATGACATATATCATGTCATAGTGCATAAGAGCGACTAATAATAGGCTATATTTCTTGGAATAAGTCATAACGAGTCTCACATTGGTCATTATTGAGGGAAGTTGTAATGGTTATATATGTTTGTAATTTGTTATAAGGGGTCTTAATGGGTAGTATTTTTAATTCTAAAGATTCATATTTGTATCATTATCAATATTGCTATTAAAATATGTACAAATTGCAACGCCATAGCGGCACATTTTTCTTTTTTAATAAGCATTGATACTATGTAAAATACTACAATTAGGTTTTCCTACATTTTTTGACACGAATGTTGATTAATTACGTTTTATTTAACTTCAGTCGTAATTTTGCTACACATTTGCGGAAAAATATTGAGTTCTTTAACTTTATCACCTTCTTGTCAAGTTCGCAGGTAATGTAGGGTTTCAATTTTATAGGATGTGTCGAAATTTGTGACACAAAATTTTGCGTCGCAAATTTTCGTAACAAACAAGACTGTTTTCTAGTAGTGATTTGTCCTCGAAAATCGTTGCTAAATGGCATTGGAAACCATCCCTATCAGGACTAGAAAACCATCGTTAGCTGGCGGGCTAGCACACCATCATCACAAATTAGTCGTTAATACAGACCGGAAACCATCACAAAGTCCATGCGAACCGTTGCAAATTTGTCCATCATCACAAACCTCATCAGTCATCCAAATTCCCAATTACATACCATGTTATTTTCCCTCGTTAATACAAACTAAAATCCATCAGAAAAACTCTCAGAGATAATGTATTACGTCACGACCAAAACCTTCATTATTAATCAAGAATTCATTATATTACCGTCAAATCCACATAACTAAGAAATAAACAACTACTAACACACATGACACAAAAAAAAAACATATATGCCACAAGAGCATAACAACAAATGTTATTCTTTTATGCCAACACAATCCTCAAAGCTCAAAGTTCTATTTTGGTGGAACTAGTTGCTTTCTTCCTCCCTGTAACGCGCGACGCTTGTTAAACGCTACATCAATCAATAACATGTGATTAGTTAGCTAGCGGCATTAAGACAAAACAATACCTAATAATAAACAAACATGAGCAAGGTAGATCGTAGAATACAACTGTACAAGTCTTTCCTCTATCACAAAAGACGGAAAGACTACTATTAATACCACAACAATATTTATGAAAGAAAAAGAAGAAGAAATATTCGTGTATGAGAATATACCAAGTTTGTCTCCGATGTTAAATTCCTTCCCATTCACCGAGGCTTTGTAATCAACGTTCGCGGTCCAACCTTTATCGTCTCCAACCACAATCTCCGTTCCTGACAGACCTTTAGATGTTTCTACAAGGTTTCGATCGCGTGGTTGTACTTGTATGTGAAGCTTCATACCGCCATCCTTACAGTGCTTTCCGTTTTCAACTCCACAAATGAACCATCTTGGTCCGGGGGTATCTAAAGTTATCTCATCAAACCCACTTGTGAAAACTTTAGCAGATGAAGGCACAACACAATTTTCAAAGCTCTTCTTATCAACTTCAACGACGTTTTCGATTCCAGAAGGATATCTGAAAACTACATACAGAAATTCGCGTACGAATTATTAATACAAATGTGCTAGATGTATACATCTGACATATTCACAATTCTAATCATGAATGTTTGTAAGATTTTGATTAGATCCTCACCAATTTTGTCACCAACTCGGTATGATTCTGAACTGGTGCCTGATTGATCAGCACCGTTTCTCCAGAAAACATCGTGCGTTTGAATTGCATTCGCTTGTGCAACTGTTGTTGCTATGACGATCATGAAGATTCCCAACAACTTGTTAGTCATTTTGGTTCGCTTTCTGTAAGCTTCGTGTTTATGAATTTATATACCTATTTGAACACGCGCGTTCTGGATGAGCGTACGTGAATCGAATATCTATCGGATATTGATGTGTTTGAATCGGTTTTGAAACATGGTTGAAATAAGTCAGCATAACATAAGTTTTTGTTCCATTTTAAGCTGTTAGAATATGTTGAGAAAGGAAACATGCTAGAAACTCTCACCACCATGAGAATTATTTAGGAAGATATTTTGTGGCCTAATGACTAGTTCAAATATTATAGATTTAGGTAAACCATTCTTTCTATCATTAGTAAATCTATATATACAAAAGTAAATAAAGAAAACAATTAATATCACCAACTATTTTTAAATGGTCCATATAGTTCCCAATTAAAGATGATCATCTGAAGGTTCTTCCTCATATATTTTTGCATCTTTGGTGTCTTTAACTATCATGTGACAGTTATGTCTCACTACTAGAAAACTGTACTTTCATCAACAAAAAATTCTCGACTGATGAAGCGGTTGGAAAATCAGCAACGGAACCATCAAGAAACATTTTTATTATTTAGAAAAAAAAGGTTGAAGGATTCGTCGGTAATCTGACACAAATTTACCAATGACTTGGTGATGCAGTCGGAAACAGAGAGATAGATAACTGAACCTGTTGATTCAACGAGAATACTAGGAACAATCCTTCCAACTATCGTTGATTCACAAAGAATACTGATAATCAGGGTTACACTAACACACACAGTGATAGAGAGAAAAACAGATTTTTCATAAACTTCAATAATTTTTTTTCCCATCTCTTACAAACATATAAAGAAACAAAATCAAATTCGAATGGGCCACAAAATATAAACGGGCCAAAAACTGGGCCAAATGCAAAGTCCAACAAAATGTAAAAATAAGACAAAAATTGAAATAACTCCTAAAATAGGCCGTTTTTGGGCCGAAACGATCGTTTTGACTGGCCAGGCCCAAAACGGAGACTTCTAGCCCAAGTTATGACCATTTCAGTGAAACCCCTTTTGATAAGCGATATTGGACCTCCAAAAAGGTTAAAGCTTGCTCATCCACACTTGGGCCCGCATCACTTTGGTAGCCCTTCGGTGATCCGTAGTTGACATCGGTGAACAGACGCCAATGATTGTCTGGGCCTTTTCAAAATTGAAGCCCGTAAAATTGTCCCGTAATGTTCTTTTTTTCTTTCTGTTTTTGTTTAAACAAAGTTCCATGTCAGGTTCCATAAATAGTCTTTTTTATAAAATTTTCTCAATTCTGTTCGGTTAACATTCGAATCCGACACAAAACTAGTTGCGTTGATCTGCATGTGTTATGGTTTATGTAACTCCTTTAAACAATCTAAAATTTCTTGTCCAAACTCAACATTTTATATGTTTCTTCGATTTGTGTTATTTAGTAACAACCAAGAATGTATCTACACCACACACAATTGTACGTGTTAGTAGGTTAATTAGTTCGGATTAGTAGCCTTGATAGTTAAAAATGGTGAATGCAACATAATATTGAATCCGCCATTTGAGTAGCAAATATGGTGTTAGTCGAATCGATGGTTTCGAAATATGGAGAAGGTTCACTGATCGACGTACGCTTTAATCTTGCTTTGCATTAGTTAGACCTTAATATATATGCTGTCGAGTCGAGTGCTAGCAAGTTTCCCAAATTATGTTATTGATGTATTTACGTGAATTGTAATGTTACTCTATGTGGATTACAATTTTATCATGTGGTAGGTTTCCCAAATTATCTTGTTGACATATTTACATGAATTGTAAATTGTAATGTTACTCAGTGGATTACAATTTTATCGTGTGCATAAGTTATGATAATATAGATGTGTTGAAATTAATGAAATGCTAGATTTAGAGTTGTTATGATGTCAAAGTGTTTTAATAAACAAGCTAAAACTATTTTTGTTAAACTGTAGGATTGAATTTCATATATTGAGATTATGTTAATAATTTCCTTTCACTTTAATTAGCGTCTAATTACATATTTTATACGACTATTTGAAGACAATCGACATTTGAATGACATCTCGGTGGTTAAAATTCAAATTATTATTTCATTAACTTAATTACATACAATTATTGATCAGAACAACAAGTTTCACGCCTGATTGATACGACGTGAAATTGGCTGATATAAACAACCATTGACAAACACAAAAACAAAAAATAAAACACATACGAGCATAACAATCACATAATCTTCAACGAAAGGCCAAAGTTTTAATTCGATGGAATAAGTTTTCTTCCCGCTTGTAATGCTTTAGG